>VXAA01001102.1:471464-520280 GCA_013399115.1 Anseranas semipalmata
TTTTTTTTAATACTTTAAATAGAGATCAGAAACCTGTTTGCTTCATCTCTCAGATAAATCTAGACCATTCCCCATTTAGACAGAACACTTGAATCAAACTATTTCTGAACAGCTTTTGCATTAGGAGTCTGCATAAAAGTATAGCAGAGGACTTCAGGAATTCAGCACAAACCAGAGTTAAATAAGAACTATTTAGCTAATTCTTAGACTACAATTATAGGAAATTTGTTCCCACATGCTACTTTACACCACAAGAATGTCTAAAACTCATAGCAGGCCAACATTCAGTTTATGCAGACTTATGCAAAACAAAAGAAAGCTACGGCCTATGTCCCACAACAAACCAAGAGAACCGATGAAACAGAACCAGCCCTGGGCAAGGACAGACACGGCCTGAGTGTCCTCGCTCAGAAGAAGGGAAGAGGGGAGCAGTGGAGGGATACTCCCTGATAAAGGGAAATGGCCTGCTGAATCAAATGATGGAAGCAGTGATTGCAAAAGGTTAAAATACAAATACGTGACTACAATCCAGCTACAGTTAAAAGTGGCTGGGAGTCTAAGGAAGTTGCCAATGAGCAGAGGAGCAAAGCTGTGGCACAGCTTCTTCAGAAGCTCTAACAATTTTGTATTAAACAGCTGCTGAAGTGCCATTCGGTCACTGTAAAAGAAGTATGTTTATGATGAGATGCTCGCAGTAATGATGGAATTCATTTGGCAGTCCAAGGAGATGAGCAGTGCTGGCTTCACCTCATTGCACGGCCAATCTCCCAGCAGAAGAGAAACACCACCAGGAACAAGCAGTTCCTCACCCCACCTCTGCTCCCTGCCAAGGGAGCATGAGAGGCCACTGCTGTGTGCTTTGCCTGTTCGAGTTCAGGAAAACGGTGCTTGAAAAGCTTTGCTCAGCACAGCCTGCATTCTGCAAACAGCAGCGGAGCGCTAATTAACAGCACAGATTTCTTCTCAGCAGACTGTTTAAAAAAATAAAATAAAATCTAATACATTAATGCTCCAAATTTAATCTGTAAGGCAAAGAGATGAAAGACTCTGTCAAGGCAGTCCCTGGAAAACAACTATCATATGTTCCATTTCTCATTTCAGGAGCATCCTAAGTCCAAAGTGTAGCAGCTCTATATGCAGATAAGCTGAAAGGAGAACGCCAGTTTCAAACACCCATGAGGAGAGTTCAAATCTGGAGTCTAACTTCACAGATCTCCCTTACCTCTAACATGGGAAAGTTGCAGTCAAGTCATGCAGAGTCTCTGTGCATTTCTGCCAGACATTTAGATTTCAGACAGCAGTATTTCTCCTGAGCCCTTCCACAAAGCCCAAAATGCAGTCAGGGACAAGTGAGGCTGCCAGCTAGCCCGGGCTGGAAGGCTGCCCGCCCTCCTAGGTTGCTTTGGAGCCAGCTGGGGCTCCCCTGGGACAGCTATCTTCCAGGAGCGGAGTCATCCTGTCCCCTCAGAAAGGAGCTCTAGCATCGCTTCACAAAGCAAGGCTGATGCCTGGAATATTCCCTGCCTGCTCCAGCAGTTAGAAGTGCCTGGGATCATGGGCCTGTTTCACACCTCTGTGTGGTAACTCTGTGGGGTAAGTTTCCTCTAACTGCAGTCTTACCCCGGTGGTGAGCAGAAGCTCAAGGTGGAACTGCCTGTACATCCACGCTTCCTCCTCCATTAGCACAGCATCTCATGTAGCTTGTTCCCAGGGATGGGGAGACATTGCCAGGAGATCCTGATTTATGCTCACCTTTCCTGTCACACACACACACACACGTTCCCCTGTTCTGACAGAGGGCTTTAGTTTACCCCAGTAGAAAGTTACATACTTCCAGGTTCCTGTATTCCTTTGGCAAAGTGAGTTTTGGCTTAGCACAAAAGCTGTGAAGAACTCCTGGCAATTTCTACTGCATCTTGGAGAACTTCATCATCAGTGTCATAGGTTTTACATGCTTCAGCCCCTCATCCGCAAAATCTGATGGAAAGAGTCCAAACAAGGTCTGGCATCAAGTTGTCCAAGTGAACAGGTGTGGGTCTGAAGAGGCCTGAAGAGAAGGCAAGCTCAGCCCAGCAAACTGAAGCAAGACCTCCGACCTATTCCCAGCCCACCTGACACAGAGGCTGCCTTCTGCCACTAACATTTACGACGACAACGTTCAATGCAGAAGATCAAATACCACTGTTAAAAGATATGCAGGGCACAAGACTCCTTCATACCACGCAATCTGCAAGGACTCTTCAGTGGTAGAAACACAAGTTTCCTCAGAAGACCAAAATATTCATCCAATTCCCAACATGACAACATAGATCCTACTGAGACCAATAGATAGACTTGCAGCTCTCACTGGCAATTTCTGCCGAGATGGAAAAGGCTAGTGCATTTGGGCTGACAGAAAAAGCATCTGAGATAGGAATGCTACTCATGTCCCTACCTAGACATCAATTTAATAGAGAGGCAGGAACCATTTGCTGTTGCTTGGGAGGTGAAAAAGAACAAAGAAATGTAGGCAAAGGACATACTTCAGATAATCATCATCCTTCAATGTTATGAAGTTTTTCCAGCTGGATAGAGAAAGAAAGAGCTCTTGTGTCTCCCAGCTCCAGGCAAACTGTGTTCTGCACAGAACTGGATGTGGAAGTTGGACACAACAGAGATGTTGTGAAAGCCATGAAGATCTGTCCTTCAGAACAGCCAGGGCAGCCTTAGAGTCAGATACCAGTGCCGCTTACCTACATAAACTTAGTGTCTCACCATATTACAAGTAAAACCATTTAAGGTCAGCCTGAATTTTTATTCAAAAGAGCACTATGAAAAAGCCACTTTGAATATTGTAGCAAGAGAAAAGACTAGTACACCCTGCTCTCAACTAATAAGTAGCACAGTACCTGAATCTTCTAGGAGCAGTAACTGGTAGAATTAACTTTCTCTTACTGGAAAGGAAGACACCCAGTTTTGTCCAAAACTCTCACTTCCTACTTATTATTCCTGTTTCCTTGAACTATCACATGTTCGTGACAAAGTTGCAGCCCCAAAGAGAGACTTTGAGCACGCCTACTCCTAATACAGACTCAAGCAGGGATTTGGTGCTATTATAGTTGAATAGCATTCAGTCAGTTGGGGAAACTGAAACAATAACATATGCGAAACAGCTTGAGTCTTGAGAATGTGAACTATACAGAGTATATATTTTTTTTAAACCCACACTCTCACCATAACTTTCATTTAGTAAATCTGAATAAGAAATATATTCAATAGCAACACAATCTGCATGTGAACATTCTGTGAAGAGAAAGACTAAATTCCATGAATCGATAATTTGTTTCAATTGCCTTGGTTCTGTTTACTACACTATATCTGCTGAGTATTAACTTATTAATGTTTTATTAATGTTGGACACCATCCATGTTAAATCTCTGCATAAGACTGAGTGAACAAGGCGTCTATTTATTTGACTTCAAAGAGAATGAAGCATCTGTGGAAGTATTTTCCAGACTGTGCTGGACTTTATTAGCTCTGCTAAGTTCAGAAAAATCATCACAACATCTAAATTTGAGACAAAAGATCCTTCATTTAATATATCACATCTTCTGCAAAACTACAATTTATATAATGTTGGTATTCCATGTAGCATTGTAGTTAACATTAGCCTAATAGCCATGAAATATTTATTACCATTAAAAGGTTGGCCTGTTGATTTTTAATATTGACAGAGCTGCCTGAAATCTCTCCTGTTTACAACATTTGTTCTAGCTAAAGAGATTTGGTAGAATTTGCTAACCAACTGTAACTACTTCCCACCCATAAAACTGATGGAAAGAAGGGAAAAAACAGCTAGTGGGATCCAAAGACAAACACTTGTAACTCTGTAAAGAGAAATTCCGCTCTCTCCATATGGTTTTCTCTTGGCTCTTAATCATCTTTTCATTGGCTTCCAGCTGGCTGTCTCACTATCATCTAGCAGTATCACTAGCAAGACCAACTTGTTATGCTGAAGTCAGGCACAGAAAGAGGAGAGCTGCAGAGCAGCATGACTGGATGCAGCAATCTTTACTAGGGGCATATCGAGCAAAAGCAACACATGGCAGGGTCACTTCGCTTGCCTCGGTAGAGCAACCACTGCTGTGTTCCTGAAACTCTGCAGCAGGTCCGTGCTGGCACTTTTTAGGAGTGGGAGTGAAGAACAACTACTACAATTGAAGCTATGGGGAAATTCTGCATGCAGAAGTGTAATTACCTGAGTGGGAATTCTGGCAGAAAACCCAAACCTCTTTCTTCCCTTAAATAGAAACAAATGCTGTGCAGTCACCATGGAGAGATTACGTACAGCATTTGGGCCACACGCAGCACTGAAATACAACACACGCAAGAAAGCCAGCCATGGAGCTGCCTTAGCAATACACAACCAACATCGGTTCTCTGCTGAGTACAGCCACCCAGTCAGTTGATCTCCCCCTAGCCATCTTCCCCTTCCCAGTCTTTCAAATATTAAGCTTTATGCCAAAACTGAGGCTCCACACGCAAGCCCAGCTCTGCAAGGTGTTTAGCCCAACTGGGAGGTGCCTAGAGCCTGACCCTATCACTGGGGTAAACATTTATTGATGCAATGCTCTTCTGGAGGAAACTTCCAGCCCAAACAAGGCAACTGCTTTTCCTTTTGACTTACTGAAAACTGCTGACTTGTTTGGGCTGGAATTCCCCATGACCACCACCATCTTTGTGTGTTTAGACATTCTTTGAAAAGCTCTTGTGCCCTATTGCTCCAGGTCAAAATTCACCAGGAGGCCAGTGTTTGTCTCAAGTGCCTTCTGTCATCCCTGTGAAGTTCAGACTAGCCCAGCCTCCACAGCACATGCTCTGTGGAGGCAGCAGGGCAAGAATTTCTTGACATGTGTCAAACCGACTGTGCATACATGCTGAAAGTGCAGCACAGAAGCATGAAAGCATGGAAGTCCAGCATTTCATGCAGGGCTGCTCTTTGCCAGTCCTGTTGTAGTTGGGCCCACCCTTAAGGTAGAAGCCCTGACAAATTCATCCACTTCCATCCAGGTAAGACTGCAAATTGGGAACAGAAGAAAACCGCAGGGAAAAAAAACATTATATAGTGCGTAGCTGTGAAAGTCCACTTGGATTCAGCTAAGCCAGCAGTCTCTGAAGTGCAGCAGTTCTCACATGGTTTCCAGAAGCTTTGACTTCAGTTGCAAAATTTCTCAGTTTTGGTCTGCATCCAGTGTTTCTGGTTTCTAGTCACCTCACGCAGCGATGCCCATCTCCTCTCACTCAGCCCCTCATCTCTCCCTGTCCCTTCCTCCTGCCCACCCCACAACTCAGATTGTTTTCTGTCTTCTGCCCCCACCAGCCTCAACCCCAGCTGCAGCCCTCGTCTCCTTCAGCAGATCTTTCCCCTCCACTCCATCACCCATGTCTCTAGCAGCCAGCTTCTTCCTGAGGACTGCAGCAGCATCACAAGAGCACAGGGAAAATGGGAGTCTCTTTCTCTCTTCAGGCACAGGCATGTTATGGGCTGCAGTCTTTCAGAGTCCTTTTGGCCTCAAATTGTCTCCCAAACAACTACTTTTGCTCACTAATAGTCAGGGCACTTCCTCAGTAGCTGCCTAACTATTCCATCCTATTTTCAAAAAGAAATATGGATGCTAAAAGTTTCAGAGTAATCCACCCTGTAGCTTTCTATTGTTTGAACTCAATAGGAATAATGTTGTCAGACTAAAAATTTCAGAAATTTGCCTCTTCCCTTCAGATCAGCCAAAGTTTGTTTTGTTAATAACTTGAGCCAGCCTTCAAGCATTAGGAGACTGTTCGTTATCTGTGTACATATCAGGCAGGTGATACTACCTGAGAATCTTCCACTTACTGAGACCAACAGAAAGTTGCTCTGTATCAGGAATGCCATTCAGTGGCTAGTCCTTTTCTCACCTCTGCAGCAGCTCACTAATTTAAGAGCTTAGAGGAGACAGCTGATAAGGCTGCAGACACTGAGATGCCCTGCCTCCCATTCAGTTTTCCAAACCATCCCACAAGCCGCCTAATAGCTTTGGATCTGAGTTCTGAAAACAACTCTACTCATTTTAAAAATATACATACATCTCAACTTCCTCCATGTAACACAAGCAATTATGGAAACAGCTGTTTCTGATTTCATAGTGATTTTTCCCAACATGCACATCCGTGCGACTGGCTTTTATTTTCATTCTCACAAGACAAGGCATAGAGACCTGCACTTTTTCCCTTCCCACCATTATTAGCTTTTTCACAGCTCCTTTCTCTCCAATGCTGTGCTTCACACACCCTATATTTCATGGGTTTTCTTAAAGGGAAATATTCTATATTTGTATTTATGAAGAACCAACACATGTCCTAGTGCATTGATGGTACTAAGACTTTCTTATTCTTAATTCTACAGATTGATGAAGAGCTACTAAAACAAAAGGAATATTTTCCATCATTTTTGGTCAGCAGTGTGAGAGCAGTGTGCCCTTGAAAGCTTGTAGCTCCTGTTGTTTTCAAGCAATGTTCACCATATCAATTTAATCACATGCACAAGACTTTCAAGGATGAGGCTCTAAGCGTACAAACTGAGATCTAAGAAGGTTCTTTTCATTTTTCATAAATATGAGTGCAATTTTCATGCTACTTGTTAGATCCTGTATATTTCTTAAAAAGGAAGACAAGTTATAGTTTAATGTACCAATAATTAATTTGTAAAGTATAACTCATAAAGCTTACCTGGTTTCTGATTATGCTACAACCTATGGTTTTACATTCAACCAATTTCCTTCCTTTAGAAACTGAAATTCAGTTTCTATTTTATTACTTTATATTTGAAGGGACAAATAAAAATCACCTTTTTGCAATGACTAAAATTTCACTATTAATTACTTATAAACAAGTTTTAGAACTGCACTATCACTGCAAGTGTTTGGTCATAAATTCAAACAAGAAACTCAGCCTGTACATCACATCCTGACATACACCAAGAAACAATCATATTTCAGCATTACCACACAAAACCTGCCTGTTTGAACAGGCATACACGTGGCTAGAGAGATGCTAGCTACATCCTGGAAGCCATATGACAACCTCAGAGCAGCGTCTTGCACAGTCAAATAAGGCATGCTGAGGTGCGGGAGATCACTTTAGGCTCACCGCCATGCAAATGAGTTTATGTGGATTTCCAGCCAGACCAGCTGACTAGTTTGGACTGCAGAAAAGAGGAAAACAGAGGGCTGCCTGCAACCATGCCTACAGAATGATCTCCTAGGCTGGAGTCATCATCTCCAAGCACTGAAATTCATTTGATTCTGAAAGCTCACCAACCTTACTGTATGACAAATGCTTCCTTCAAGTAATAATCTCAGTTTCACATACATGGAAAAAAAAATTGACAAGTTTTACAATAAGTTTTCCAGTATGAATCAGAGTAAGGTCACAAGCTGACATTCATCTGTTACTAGGATCTCAGGACACAATTTCTCATAGGTATGAGGTATTTTGAATACTCTGATTTCATACAAAGTGTCTGTTTCTGTCAACATTTATAGAGATAAATTTTATTTCTTTTAACTATAACACTTGAGGATCTGAGCCAAAGTAACCTGAGACATGACCAGTTATGACCTTCAATTGACAGCTCCATTAACATTTCTCTATCTTTTATAAAACTTCTTGGAAGTATAAAACCTGGTGTTATGCGTGCTCCTCCCCCCNTGCAAACATCTACCTCAAAGGACATGAACAGAAGCAAATGGTAATCAAGAAACTGTACGATGATTTTAGAGGATGTTTAAAACATTTTCCCTGACCGTAGCCAGTCCTTGTCTCCCGACTACATTTTCTCTCATTTAAAAGCATGCCTTGCTGTTTGGATTTGCAGATTCAGTGCTTATCTTTTCCAATTTCTAATGGTAATGAAGAATACTTAAGAAATCCAACCAGAAACCAATTTGTGTACTTACTTTACCTGACAGTATCTTGTTCCTCAAAAAAAAAAAAAAAAAAAAAAAAAAAGAAAACATGGAGACACTCTAGTGCCTTCAGCTGGGTTCCCACAGGAGATTCACTAACCCTCTCAATGACCTGCAGAGATTTGCTGCTTGCAGACCAACATCCCCAGCTAGCACAGAAGAAGCTCATTCCCTCTTAACTTCAGATGAGGGTGCTTGGACAAAGATGATGACGTCTGTCTGCCAGGACACAAGAAGAAAGCCTTCTGTGGTGTTATTATTATAGCAACAGGCCCTGGCAACAGTTAGACTCCATGGTGATAATGAATAACCAAGCTCCCAAGGAAGAGATGAGGGCATTTCTACTCCCTGGACTTGCAGCAAGGAGAAGCAGATGGTCACAGTCTCACCATGGGCTGCAATACTTCTAACAGGGTCACTGTAGCACAGCTGTCTTCTGAGGAGCTACAGAACAACCATGAAGCCAAAAGCCAGGTAGTGACTTCTTCCGGATTATATAGAAAGTAGGTTATGAGATGTTGTAGCATACAAGATATATATAAGGATATCTGTATCCAGAGAAATTTTTTTGCTGATGTTAACTGAAGCTCAGATGCCGTCAGGGAGCTCTTTAAGCTGACTGATAACCCTTCTTTTAATACTACTCTTACACTACAGGGGAAGTAGGACTCACCATTTGGCCACAATCATGACCTCATTTTATAGCACTGGAAAAGTTGCCTTTCACAGTCTGTGTCACTTACCTCATAAGAGATACAATTAGAGGCACTTATCTCCCACACCAGTGTGGAATTACAACATTTCAGCAAGGTGGGTTTTGCCTCAAAATGTTATTATGAGGCAGGGGACTTGTATATATGCAAATACTATGTGGTTCGTGAGCATGGCCTCTTTGTGAGTTTGCATAGTTGAGTTGGCTCAAATCCAAATGTGCAGAGAAAAGACAAAAGTACATCTAGGCTCTAATCCTGCATTCTTTGGAGGTTCAAAGCTCTTGTTTAGAAGGTACATAGGTTAAGACCTTACCATGTGCTAATTTAAAACTCTTGGAGTTTAAATTCCTAACCAATGACCCACATACAGATGGCACTTAGAAGTACTGAAACAATACTCCAAAATAGCCAACTGGATTATGGACATATTCAGGCTTAAGGTCATTGCTTCCTTCCCAAAATGCTATAACAGACCTTTCATCACCATGAACATCAACCTGTGACAAAATATGGATAAATATCAGGAACACCTCTATCTTCTACTCCACTCTGAACCTGCCAAATCTACAGAACTATTTTAGAGATTGCCTTCTCTTTAAATGTTTATGAATCCTCAGGGACTTCTCTCATTTGTTTCTTCATTTTCTTGTAGACTACAAGCAACAGCATTGCTAGAACAGGGGCTGTCATCTCATGTGACGGGGCAGCTTGGCCAGTGGGCTCTTCAGAGAATCGAAGCAAACTTGAAGATGAGGCCAGTGAAGGAGGCTCTCCTGAGGAATTTCCAGAAAGATTTACACCTCCTCAAAAAAGAAGCATCGCACAAAGCACAGGTAAATAGTAGCTGAAGGTCATACCAGCTCCACAGAGACCTAGGAATGAATCACCTTGAGAGTTTATTGCTACAGCCAGCTTCAATCCACAGTAACGTTCATGCTGCGACACCACAAGGATTGAGCTCTCAGCGCTACTTTAAAGCCATGCAATAGTAGCGGAAAGTATTTCCTAACCACTGATTATGTTCTGCAGCATGACTCAGCCCTCCCTACCAGAACAGGCAGCAGGGTATACACTTTTCTTAGCAGACTCTAGGAACAGACCAAGAGAACAAACTCAGCCTTGTCCTCAGAGGTAGCCCTCGCTAACAGGGATTAGCACACCAGGAACACACGTTGCCCACACTAGTGCTCTTGGTCTGCTGCTGTCATGAGGTGTTTTTTTTTCATTTGTTTGTTTTAAACAACAGAATAGTGAATACAATTCTCCTGACTATCATCAGGTGTAGACAGTAAGTAAATGCCACGTTATTCCTTAAGTTTACAAGGAAAAGTTTCAGGGCAAGTTATTACATAGGAAAAAATGATAACAATCCCCGAAGTTGTCACCGTAATAATCGGAGATCTGCTAAGAACTTTTCTAAATTTCCTAAGTACAAGGGAACACTTAAACCCAAACTCTTCTATAACCTTAGGACACTGATATAGTAAGAGATGCTAATGGAAAAGCAGCACTGTCTTTGGTGACTATAAACCCCCTAATTTTGTAGTTTAACTCTTCTATTTTTCAAGTGCTATGAACAGCTTGCATTTCACAAACACTAAACATAATATCTAAAATGGCTGTTTACTCTTTATAATAAAAAAGGGTTGCAATAGAATATTCCAAATTGAACAAAAAAGGAATAATTACTGGCGTTTGCTATTCATTAGAGGATTTAACTCCCAGTGTCACAGAAGGACGTTATGAAAGGATTTCATTTCAGATTGAACAAAATGATTTGCTTGTTCTGAAAGTGTTTCATTTAATTTTGAGTTCCTTTTCCTTGCTAAAAGACAACTTCACAGGAAATTTCTAAACAAAGTTTTTGAAATCATGCTTCAGGCTTCTCTTTCAACACAAAAAAAAAAAACCCCAAGATATTGCAACTTCATTTTTTTCCTGAATGAATGTATTAGTGAAACTAATACAAATTCATATCACTTGTCAGTGCTGCCCACTCATTGTGCATTTATTTTTACTTTTTTTGCCAAGGTATGTTTTGATGTATACTGGCTTCTGACATCTACATGTGCTGACTGACAGCTGAGCCCCAGCACTTTTTGGTTATTTTAGGAGAGGCATGGAGTCAACTTATATGAGATGGTAGACATTCTGTATTTCTGTTTTACAACCAGAAATAAAAAAGCCAATGTTGTATACCCATTCTGCTTATAAAGACTGGCAGATGTCAGATAACTGATTTTGATTTGGTCCAAGTATTCTTCATACAAAAGCTCTATTTTCTGCCAGGAGAGGTTGGGCAGATGGTACAACTGTCAACTGAGGGTTGAAAGACCTGATGTGTCTTGGCAATAAAGTTATTAGACATGAATAAACAACGAATATGTGGAAACTAAACAGCCACTCAGAAGGGTTATCAAAATAATTTGTTTTTTATTCTTAACTGCTGTTTATAAATATATAATTAAGTGTTGTATTGCTACGTTTAAGTATGATCACGTGCACTCCTTTTGCAACAAAAATCATAGACAATGAAAGCATATGAAAGTTGGCATTTATTTAACAGAAGAGCACAGTGATCTTTACAAGATGGCCTATTAATAGGCTTATATTATCAATCCCACATTGGCTTTCTCTAACCTCCTCACAGAACACTTGAGAACTTGAATTGTAAAGAGGTCTCCATGGCCCCTGTTTGGGAACATGCTTAGAAGTTGTCTTGACAAGCCTTCAGCACATGCTTCCATGCTTTCCTGCATATGGCCCTCCAGGTGTAACTGGCCAAAGTGGGAAATTGAACTCCATTTTTCCAACCACTAAAAAGCTTACTGCAATGTTTAAGCTGTGAAGAAAACCTAAAGCAGGCCTTCTCCACTGGATGTTCTCAGTATGCTACCTCTTCAATTAAACCTCTGGCATTAGAAATGGCATTCAGACAAAACCTCATGATCTAAGTGCTCTACAAATAATAAATTCTGATGTTTTCATCTCTTGAAGATGCACTGCTCACCAGTGAGTTCATCAGTGAATCACGGCCCTTACAAGAAACAAAGAGGCAAAAATCATCAGACATTCTTGAGGAGCTGAGGATGCAGGGAATAATCACAAGCCAAAGTACTACTGTCAGGACTGGAGAAGTGTATGAAAACAAGGTAAGCATCAAATGACACAGGACCTCTGCTACAGAGCTCTGACCCTTCTGTGAGCTCCCTGAGATTCAGTTTCTGCACACGCAAAGCATCCAGGCATACCTCCTCTAAGATTTCAGAAGCAAGTTGTTAATCAACAGAAAAGTGTACTATGGGCATGTTAATACAACAGAAGTTGGCAGCAGTTTTCTTTCAGTTGTTTCTAGCTTCCAGTCTTGTTTCAAATGTGTACAGAGAAGACAGTGACAGTATTAAAGGACTCACTGGAAACTGCATGCCATAAACTTGTTTCCAAGTCTAGAAGAAATATCACTGTCAGGACTTACAATTGCACTTAAATGAAGACCTCAGAAATCCTAAATATTCACATTTCTGAGAAATCTACAATTCACATTTAATCTCAGACTGAGAAACCATTAAAAAGAACAAAAACATTTTGTAATCATTTTATAGAACAGGTATTTGATTAAGAAACTATTCTGAATAATAACCTGAGCCTTGTTTTGTCTTCCGAATTCAAGCTTATTCTTTGTTGTTAAGCATTGTGTTAAGGATCAGATGCCTCTTACAGATGGGGTTTCAAGTACAGATGGCAGAAAGGAGGAGGTCTATAAGGAGTTTGCAAGAAGTTTAATGCCATTTGTGGATGTGTCCAAAGCATGATCCTACCACTACTTGGACACAGCGAACACAGAAGCAATTCAAGCTCAAACCAAGAATGATTTTGAGTAGCTTTGCAGTTTGAGACAAGCTATTTACACACCTCTAACCTTGGCCACTTACATTAAGGTAACATGGAAGCTTTCATAAAAAGGACTAAACAAGCAAGTGCCACCTTACAGTATGGCCACTGGTGCTGCACAAACACATTTCCTATTGCCATCACTTTGGAAAATGGGGCTGGAGGATATCTGAGTACAGCTTCTCCATAGCCATCCTCTCAGAGCGTCTGAGAGGATTATACCCTCTGTGGCTAGATTTAGGTAACATACTGCAGGCAGGTTTTTGTATTTTTCCCCTTCCAAGACAGGTGTCTTATTTTTTTTCCTCCTGTATTAAAAATCTGTCTGGTATTAAGTTACACATACTTTCATTGACAGAAGCTCAGTCTGAGCTATTTCTTCTTAGAGAATTTCTATATCCCTCTCCTTAACAGGAGGGATTTGTGGGTTTTTTTTTGTGCACGTTTTTGTGTTTTTTTCTCTCTTTAATATTAAAAAAATAACAATCAATATAGCTTTAAAAAAAAATGAGCCTTGTACTTTTTCCACTAACGAAGCCAACTTTTCCAAGTGATATTTTACATTTGAGCTGGGCCCACTACTGGGCAACCTACAAGCGAAAACATAAATCTGTCACTAGCTGTTAACTGTTAGCTCTCCCTTAGTAGCAATAGAAAATTTGGCCTGTGCTGCCTCCTATAAGAATAATTTATTACATTAGAGCTAAAAATCCAGCGGATTACCTATGAATAGACAGACTAAATGCACTGAATACAGACACGGTAGAAAAGAGTTATTACACTAACAGATCCCAAATTACAACATGCAGCTCTGAATTTTGAGCATTTTAACACATGGGTAAATTCACACCTGAAATTTTGAAATTGACCAGGCATAAGCATGAATGGCTTTGTGCTGAATTTCAGTCCAGCACTAGCTTCAATGAAGAAAAGCCCTCAGACTTCACAGCACTATGAAAGACTAGTACAACCAGGTTTGAGATTATTTTTACAATAATACTGGAGATTGAGATATCCTTGTAAGAGCTTTCCCTTCTTGTGTGTAATTCTATTCCATATAAGTGTCTGCATCCCTTAAGCTGTTGTAGCATTACCAGTCTTCTCAGGATTTCCTATCACTGCCAAAACTGTGAAACAACTTCTCAGCCTTCAGTCTTTTGACTGTCCTTCACTTTATCCTGAAGAAAGGAACTCTGAGCAGTATAGGTTAAGATGCCTCTTCCTAAGCATTATCGCTCTAAACGACCAGTACTTTTGAGAGCAACATTTTATGGGTATAGCCTAACAGAGCCAGGAAAAGCTATACACACCACAGGATAAACTACCCTCTACAATTTTAACAGAGGCTGTTACTAAAAATTCCAGCAGAGACAGGATTCCACCTAAAATAGATAGCTAGGCTTCTTTGAATTATTATGTTTTGTCGTTTATGTTTAAAAAAAAAAGTAACAGCTATTTTTCTTCCAGTGCTTCAAAAAGATTTTAGCTGATGTCAGATGTGACAGTGTGATCCTCACCCCTGATGAGTTACATTAAGCTCTTAAAAAACACTGGACACTCTAATTCATTAGTGTACCAGCAGTTGTAGCATATAAGCTATCAGGTACCTTTCTTCCAAGTGTACCTTTAAAGGCACTCCTATATGTATAAGCTAGAGGGTAACCAAAAGGACCCAAAGCTAGTTTCAAATGGAGCAGTCTACAGGAATTTGAAACACTTATGAGGAATCACAGAATGGTTGTGGTTGGAAGGGACCTCTGGAGATCATCTAGTCCAACCCCACTGCCAAGCAGGGTCACCCAGAGCACGTTGCACAGGATGGCATCCAGGTGGGGTTTGAATATCTCCAGAGAAGGAGACTCTACAGCCTCTCTGGGCAACCTGTGCCAGTGCTCTCTCACCCTCACAGTAAAGAAATGTTTTCTCGTATTCAGCCAGAACTTCCTGTGTTTCAGTTTGTGCCCGTTGCCTCTTGTCCTGTCACTGGGCACCACTGAAAGGAGTCCGGCCCCATCCTCTTGACATCCTCCCTTCAGGTATTTGTACGCATTGATAAGATCCCCTCTAAACCTTCTCTTCTCCAAGCTAAACAGGCCCAGCTCTCCCAGCCTCTCCTCGCATGAGAGATGCTCCAGGCCCCTCATCATCTTCATAGCCCTCTGCTGGACCCGCTCCAGGAGCTCCATGTCCCTCTTGCACTGGGGAGCCCAGGACTGGACACAATGCTCCAGGCGTGGCCTCACCAGGGCTGAGCAGAGGGGGAGGATCACCTCCCTCGGCCTGCTGGCAACACTCCTCCTAATGCACCCCAGGACACCACTGGCCTTCCTGGCCACAAGGGCACATTGCTGGCTCATGGTTAACCTGCTGCCCACCAGGACTCCCAGGTTCTTCTCTGCAGAGCTGCTTTCCAGCAGGTCAGCTCCCAGCCATTTACAAAAAGATGTGCATAGGTTATTATTTTAGCTTTTCCATTGCTGTTAGCTTTCAGTGTGAGTTCCTTGATCTCCCACAACCATTTAGCTCAAAGATAAGTTATTTTCTCAGCTTATATAAATAACAACCTAGAAAGAAACCTGCTTGCTAAATATCCTGTTTAGTTTGGACATATAGGGAAGAATTCTCAATTTATCCCTTCCTATGCAGTCCACAATTTATCTTGGGTAAGGAACAACAAGCTCAGTATTCAATACCTTCCCACTTTGGGCTTTCGTTAGAATGCCCTTTGTCATTAGAAAGAAGAGTTTTTTTTTTTTTTTTTTCTTCTCCTTTTGGAAAAAGTCTTTTGTTTCATTTTTATGATGATTGAACATCACTTTGTTCAGATTTTTTGGAGTGTCATCTGCATTCAAAATGTCTCCTTTGTACATCAGTTTTCTTCCTACTGATTCATGCTCTGCCTTCATCTCACTAAATGAGTCATCCTCTATACTATTTGCAGCACTTAACACTTCTGGTAGTGAGGCCTGAATTCTAGAGTTATTCATGGCAGTAAAACTGGGGAGCAGATAACTCAGGAGACTTACAAACAGGATAGTGAGTATTTCACCACAGGTCCTTCATTTGAGTTCAACAGTACTAAAACCACTTATCACACAGACAGCAGAAGACTTCAGCCTCTTGGCTGGTCAAACAATCACTGCACCTTTCCAGAAGTAAGTGCTACCCTCAGCAGCAGAGATCTAGGATTGGGCTATTCGTTTGCATGCAGTAGAAGCCAGCAGTATCGTGATCATGAAGATCTAACGAAACCATTCTTAAATCTCTTCAGTAGTAGTAAAGTAACTTCCCTAAACACCTATGGCCTCATTACCAAATCCCCACATCTGCTGGGTATACAGCAACATTGCAAGCTTCACAGATCCACCACTCACTAGGAAAGAGGAATTCTCACCACAGACAACGCTCACTCATGAGTGAACACCGAGGTTATTAGCACATTATTATTTCCAGGCTTCCTTTGGTATCAGAGTACATCTCCCCTATGCAGGAAAAAAAGCAGAAGGCAAGCAGCAAAGCATCACTCCAACATCAAAATCCACTCTGCCGAAAGCTTTTAATGTCTCTACAGAGAGATGCCCTGAAAAAGACACTGAAGAAACCACCAGCTAGGCTGGAAAATTTTTCATTTGAAAACAAGTAGATGATTTTACAGAGAAGGACATGAAGACTTCTGCTGAACAGAACAAACAGGTCATCTGATTCTGCTATGTATTCTTCAGCGTTTGCTTTACCACTTAAAACCCTCTGCTTTTTATAAATTGACCTAATGCAGACAGTTTACGTGCAAGCTACTACCAAAATCTGATCAGTGGCAGCACAGTGGATCCTATATTCATCTCATAGGTGTTGGAAGGCCAAGCTGATAGTTTATTTTTGCTGAAAGCCTGAAAGATTATCCCAAAGCTGTGCATAGGAGAGGAGCTTCTGGAGCAGTTTTTCTTGTAATAAAAAGATGCATCTTCCACATACAACAGAATAAATCGACTAAGGTCAGTGCTAACTGGAGTGGTATTCTGATCACATTTGGATAAAAATACGGAAAGAACTACTGCATACGTTTGTTACATCTTCCACCTACTTCCATCCACCCCTCTTTATAACGCATTGGGGTTTCTCTGTTTTGTTTTAGGTTAGGGAAGAAGAACCGAGCAAGACGCCACAGCACATTGCATTTTCTCCAGGAACTGCCCACTAAACTACAGGTAAACAGACTGAAAAGGACTGCCCAAGTTGTAGAAGTCAAGAAAGTACAGGCACCCCTCAGCCCTCACCTTTAGATGAGGAGCCAACTGTACTGCTAAAGGAAGTAACAGCAGAAGAAACCACAAATGATTATACTGAGGGCTCTACCATTGAGTCTGATATAACTTACAACTGCATCAATGAAACAATCTGGATATAAATTATCTTGCAAAAAAGAAACATCTTTGCTCCCTGCAGCTGTCTTTTCCTAGGGCATAAGTAGGTGATTTATCCTGGGGGGACGGCTGAGCCCTGCTGCTACTTATTTCACCTGGGGAAATTGTATCTAATTCTAAGTTTTTACACACTAGTTGAAAGAAACAAGACAAATAAGAAAAGCAAGGAAGAGACAAATTAGCAACCAGCCTGTCTGGTCTCTAAGTCTCTAAATTTGAGCACATACACACTACCAGGGTTCTATCAAATTTACTTTATTATTGTTAAGCTTAGTTCACTTCTTGGATGGTCACATGAAAAGACCTCCTTCTCCTAGGCAGAGAACAGGAGGTTGGAAAGGCATTGTAAACACTCAGAAAGGCACAAAAGCAGTAGCATACAGGGAGGAAAAAAAAGTGAACAGCTGTAAGGATCTGGGGGTAGTAGAACACGGTGGGACCCTAAGCATAAGAACAAGGAGTTTTAACTTATTGAGCAGGGCAACTGGCAGAGAAGTGAGAGCTTCAGATAGTAAGGCAACAACAAGCCACAGGAATTTCTGTGCTTAAAAGAAAAGGACAGAACAAGTACTGAAACTACAACAGAGAAAACAACTAATTGGCTGAGATACACAAAGCACAGGTGAGTTATCCATATGGCTAGGAAGCGACTTATCTCCATAGGAAGGAGATGACGTTTCCATAACAAAGCCATGCATTTGGTCAGCCTTTTGAATTTGGAATGTCCCATACCCTACCTCCAATGTGCATGCAACATTTACTATGGCCAGCTCTTCCAAAAGCAGCAGTATAGCAATGGTGGCATGTTTGCTCTGCCTGCTATCAGACCTACCACACCCTTCTGGTTCATCTCTGAATATGCCTAAACCCCACTTCAATTTGTGCCACAGGCTCTACCCACTTCCCTCCCTCATCAATCCGTAACCACACTCACCTCTGCTCCGATGCTGGCTTTTTTACTTCCTTATCTCCAGCTAAAGATACCACATTCTTCCTTTCCACATTCCAAGCCAAGGAAATCCAGCTGCAGTACAGAACCACTCTTCTCTTAAATCACAGGCCAGGTACTGTAGAACAGAGGAAAAAGTAGTCCTTATTTTAATGGTCTCATGGTAGTTCTCCCTATCACTCTCAGAAAGAAAAAGGCTTTCCTGCTTCCTTTTCTCTTATTAGACTTGTGCTAAATCACTAAGGGGAGGAGCAAGAGCTCATCTCGTTACTTAACCAGCTGGGATCCCACCTGAGGAGCTGAGTGAGTAAGCCCATCAGAAAGTCTAGCTCCAGGCCTGGCCAAATTGGTTGTTTTTATGAAAAAAATAGGCCACATTAGCAAATAGAAAAGAACATGAAAATTACCCTGTTACCTGGAAAGAACAGTGGAAATACAGATGAAAAAATGGGAAAAAAAATTAGGAAACGGAAGAACTTTACTCATTTGATTTGAAATTATCTGACAATCTGACAGATAGAAGTAAGAGATCTAAGGATATATTCTCACCACACAGTTAACCCAGGCTGTTCACTGACTTTTGTCTCAGATACTTTAAGCTAAGGCTACCTGGCCAGGCTTGGAATAAAAATGTGTGTGTCTATGTGTATATATATCCATACAGACTGTTCTACCGAGCTAATTTGCCTTTTTTTGTAGTGAAGGTGAAGACTAAGTTACTGAATTACTAATAGTCACCCAAAGCCTTCCACAGGTTCAGAAGGACAAACTACTGTTTGTCCCCAGCCAATGCCATTTCTTCCGCTATATCCCACATGAGAATTTAGCTCCCTGCAGCACAAAGCCCTATAAGGCCTTGTGATACAGACAGAGAAGCAGAGCAGCAGGTAGCCTGGTATATATACACTTTGTCAAGGGGTTGTTGGGTTGTCTGGCTGACCCTGCTAGACTGGCATGAGTAACATCCTGGGTCTTTCTAGATTGAACTGGTTCTCTTGAGCTTCTCCAGAAGGCAAGCCATTTTATGAAACTAAACTCAAACTGGCTGAGCAACTGGATGATTCCTACCCTTGGTATTTGGAGACTTCTACATCTCTGCTGTAAACCCCTCATATGTCTCTGTGAGAGGCTATGAGCCCTTGCCTCAGGTAATATGTGCGGGGAGGCATGTTGGAGCCTCCTGCTCACATGATGAAGAAATGGTCAGGGTAGGATGCTGCAACACCTAGTCAAACTCCGAGTGCAGGGCTTTGTAGGGAGCATATGCTAAGCCCTGCACAGCCCAGCAGCTCCTCTGCTGCTCCAGGTCTCTCTGAGGTAGCTACAGCTGATCTGCACGGCACAGAGAAGATGAGCTACCTGAATCTAATGCATGCAGGGGAAGGTTTTGGTGTCAGGAGACCGCGGTGACATGAGAGTAACTACAAGAAGCAGGAAAAGGGAACCAAAATGGGCAAGTATGGCCACACAGCACAACACACCTGCCTGCTCCTGCCTCCCCCTGCACCAGGGGTTTTCTCCAGGGTTGTACTGGGCTTCCAGCAGGAAAGGCACCTGGCCTGCACGCTGGCTGGCCCAGGAAGCACAGAGGGTAGCACTGCCTGCCATGTGGACAGGCTGGTCCCTTTCGCCAGGTCTCAGCTCTTGTGGGCCAACTAACAGGCGGTAAGCCATGTGTGCAGGTTGGTGGCTCCATGGGACTTAGTCCTGGCCTTACCAGGGACTAAAATTTGGCTCTTCGTATCACAGAATCACAGAATATCCTGAGTTGGACAGGACCCATAAGGATCACAGAGTCCACCTCTTGGCTCCACAAAGAACCACCTAAAAATTAAACTGTATGTCTGAGAGCATTGTCCAAATGCTTCTTCCAACTCCAGCAGGCTCGGTGCCATGACCGCTTCCCTGGGGAGCCTGTTGCAGTGCCTGACCACCCTCTCGATGAAGAACCTTTTCCTAACACCCAGCCTGACCCTCCCCTGTCACAGCTCCATGCCGTTCCCTCGGGTGCTGTCGCTGTCACCAGAGAGCAGAGATCAGCGCCTGCCCCTCCGCTCCCCTCGTGAGGAAGCTGCAGGCCGCCATGAGGCCTCCCCTCANCTCAGGCGCGGCCCGGCTCGGCGCGGGGTCGGGGGCAAGCGCGGCTCCCGCTGGGCCCGGCCCACCCGGCGCCGGCTGTCCGAGCCGCGGGGCTCCCCAAGGGCCTGGGAGGCGTTTGCAGGCTCCTGGCCGCCTGCCCCCGAGCAAGGGGGCTGCGCAGGTGCTTCGGCATCGCCAGCGGAGAAATCAGGTGTTTATTTATGTATTTGTGCGTTTTTTTTCCAAGAGTTTCTGAACAGGAAGGGAAAATGTACCGCATGCACAATATTTAAACTTCTGGCCCTTTAAGTCACAGTTTCCTAAGATACTTATCTAAAAGAAAGAGGTGGATTTGTTTACACTGTCACAAGGAAGAATACAGAAAGAGAAGTTAAAGGGAAATAAAATTACGGGTATATTATCAGTTAGCTTTTTCTCTTACTACAAAGACATCACATGAAGCAAAACTAGCTATCTCCCTAACAGCTTTTTGCTATGTGAAACACTTCTTTTGAAGAACAATGTCCCATGCGATGATGAGATGAACAGTTCAAAGGAAGGGAAAGAAACACTCAGTGGGCCAGGGCTGGGTTTTGCTCTGATGGGGGTTTGCATCTGTCTCTGGGAAAGGCAGTAACATGGATCTGGTGTTTCTGTGAATGCACAGTCAGGTCCCTTTGAGACTGACACCTGTGTTTGTCTGGTGAGTTCGTTCTTGGGCAGGTAAGAGTGGTGCTGTAGTTCCTTTTTTGATGTGGTCAGAGCTGCTCCCTTCATCACTCTCTGCTTCCTCTCCCCTAGCATCTGATTTTGTATCTTTCTCTTGCCTTCCTCGTTTTGCTCATCTATTCTCTGATGTTGTTCTTCTCCCGGACTCAGTTCTCCTTCTCTCCTGCATACAGGGAGTCACTAGTCTTTATCTTGTCCTTGCTGCACTGCAATCTCTACATGCTGAAGGAGAATGTTATGTTTAAATTATCGATCTTTTCTGCTGGACCACCAAAATTCTCCCATTTCAAGGCGGTGTGTGAACATCTGGGGCAAACGGCTTTCTCAGAAAAAGGCCCAGCTGACCACTATGCCCTGCGACTCCACACCTAGACCAAGAGGGGCATTCTGAAATAAGCCCCTAAAATTCAATAGACAAGAGGAGCTGGCAGGAACTGAGATTTCTCCGATTTTGCAGTGTTTGAACTTGACATTCAAACTGTTACACCTTGTGTAAGACTGCCTTGTAAACAGCCTGTAGCGCTCAGCCAGTGTGCTGCACCAGCGCTCAGAAGCTGTCTCTTGTGAAGCTGCACTGTTTCCTAAATACGCTCCATGCACACTTCTAATACCACCTGGAATGATGAAACTAAAGTCAGTCCCTAAAGTTTATACAAGCTTTGCGGTAGCTGTCTGTCTCTTTAAATGTACCTAAGACCAAGCCAAATTATTACATGGTGGGGGTAAAATTGTGCTACACAAAGTGATGCTTTGGCATGAATTCAGGCATCTTAATGTCAGAAAGGGCCATTAAACAATGTCATCTGACCTGCTATATATACAGAGCATTGCATTTAATTACTGAGTGTAGTACTAAGCGTACAGAGGAATCTTAAATGAAAAATCTGAATCGGGGACCTTCAACCTCCCTTTGTTTTTCTACGTTTATTTGACATTTCAAAACAACTTGGCTGCTTTTCAAGTGCTGTCAGAAGTGCTGTTTCCCTTTGAGGAGCCAGTAAGTTCTAATTTCAGGCAGCACATCAAGAGAAAACATCATTTCTCTTCCCAGCACAGGCCCAGCGAGTCCAGAGAAGAGACGTTAGTGATTGCATAAGCAGCTACTGAAGAAATCCCAACTGGCAGAAGACTCCCAGGTCTTAATGCACAAGGGGAAGTTTGGGGGCAGAGGGCATAGGGAGAGGGCAGGATTCATGAGGAGGGAGAGCTGGATACTGGAATGCTTTAGGACAGAGAAGTCTCTGCTGCGCAACCCCTCCCAGAATGGGAATAACAAAAATATTTCCCTCCTCCTTTTCAAAAACCAAAGCATTTGATAAAACAAAGACCCAACTTCTACAAAGTAAAAACAGTAACAATCACGCACAGCGGGGACCCAGTTTAGCTCAGAGAATTCCCTCTCTTGCCCTGTTGTCTTGCAGATTAGGAAGGCATTGGATGAAGAGATCTTGTCAGGGATATTAATGGAGCTCTCCTGCCGAGATAGCGTACATACGCTCTGGTCCCAGCCTTTCTGTTCCCATGTAGCAGCTAGCTCCGGAGATGTGTTTCCAAACAAGTTGATAGAGGCTATCTCAGGGAGGGTGAGGACAGAGCCGGGTACGAATGTCCTACCAGGCTGCATGACCCACAAGTGCCCTCACTCACAGCTACCCTGTTAATGCTTCTGCCTGGGATTTTATTCTGTGGAGTGATTTGTTCTGAAATAAAGACCTGACGGATATATAAGCAGCAGAATAAGCTTCCTCTCTACCAGCACTTTCCCACTCCACTGACACTTTGTTTTATCTTGTTTCTTCAGAGTTTTTGTCTTTAACAGGCCATTTCTTATTCTTAATGCTTGACATCTCTGGCAGGTGCTAGATCCATTCTTCCTCTCTGGCAGTTTTAGTGCAAGAAATGCTTTTGTTTTGGAGGAGAGGAAAGTGAGAGAACAAAAACAAAGAAGGTAAACAAATAAATTCAGAAAGAGATTTACAAAGACAGCATAGGGAAAATTTCCTCTGCTCCAGATGAGAGTATGTAGTGTGCTTTGGCAACATGTAGTGCCTGGCTGCTATAGTATGCTGATAGCACTGCTTCCATTTTTGAGCCTATTTATATTCTGGAAGATACTTAAGCCAGCTAGTGATATGGAAGTTGATGATTATTGGCAATGGCATCTCTAAGAGCTGCTTAGCCTAGAGTCATACTTAAAAATCAAATGTATGAGATCCAGCTGCAGAACTGCAAAATGTAGAAAGTCGTGTAAGACACTAAAGATTTCCTTCTCACATGGTTGTGAGAGCCATTACCTTTCCTGTTACACTCCCTGGATGCCTAGAGCTAGAAACATGAACTATTATAGTTGGAGTTACAGAGCCAAAGCTCTCAGGCTAGGACTGCAAGGGATCAAAATTCTCAGTAACACAGTGTTACGCTGTGACTTCGTCAACACTGGAAAATCAAACATGCCTGGGCCAAATGGCATGGAACACCAAAATCCATCCTATTAAATTCTCTCTTCACTAAAAACTGTGTGCATCTGTACATGGGAGTGGGCCTCGATCCAGAATATCTTCTGAACTGTGATTGGGAGCTGCCTGGGAAAGTGCCAATTGGCCAATGTGAAAACTACCAGAGACTGTTCTGACAATTTAATTTCTGACAATTTAGTTTATATTCAGAAACCTTTCTTGCCACTGCTGAAATTACTAGAGTGGACACTGTCTGAAACTATGTTTTCCTCACCTTTCTGACCACCGTAATATTCCATCTTCTGTCCTCTGTATTATGTCCCTTTGAGTACACGGCCAAGAGACTTAATTATTCCATGATTTGATACTTACTGGGTATAAATGAGCTATTTTAGTTAATAAAGAGTCATATTAAATACAAAATTCATTAAACTGGATCCAGAATTCTTGACAGAAATACTGTGCTTTTATCACCATGACCCTAGCAATCGATAAGTCTCATGCTTTACATACTCCTTTTCCCCTAAAAGTTCCTGAAGGATCACCCCTTTGCAAAGGCAGTTCAGCCTTCCTTCAGGAACACTTGTTGAGCACAGCAGGTTGGCAGGCAAAAGAGAGGCTGGTAGAAGAGAATACTTTCTAACAGATAGCCCTCATAAGCAAGGAAGCCAGTGGAACAGAAGTGCTCTTTTGCAATTAAGCTGCTCCTTGGCATATCCATGCCTCTCCTAGGATATTAGAGTTCAGAAGAAAAAGATACTTCATGATCCTATAAGATACAAGCACTAGATGGAGCAGCGAGCAAACTTCTGGACTCTTTCATTGCTTATATTCAATCCATGAAGTTACCAGATAGCCCACTTGGAATTTGAGCTGTCAAGCTAACTCCATATCACTATTTTGTAATGATGCAGGCGTGCCTTGTGTAGGGCTCCCACCTGAAACTATTAGGCTGTATTACAAGACATTTTGGATTCAGTACAATTACTGATGATAAACAACTGAAGGCCACATTCTTAGATATATTCTTAGATGTTTGTACTCACTTCTTTGCCTAACAGTGTTAACCAAGATATACCCTTTTTCAAGATTTTCACTAAAGATCTATAATTCCACTGTAACTCAGTTGTCATTAGACTGCTGAGAGCTTCAGTCAACATAAACCAAAAGAAGACATTTTTGTTTAACAATGGTACATCACACCTTGTCTGCCTTACAGAAATACCACAGCTTTGTCATAGCTGGTGGTCCGCAAAGACTCTGGGCCTCCCTTATGTTTGAAGATTTCCATTGTGAAGCATCTCTGACTTTAGAAAACTCAAAGTGTGTGTAGAGCAGGGGGAAATTTTCTTAAGGCACCTGTTTTGGGTTCCAGGCACTTGTCCAGTTGGAGAAGAAGTTACCTTGTTGAATGGGAAAATGTGTATTGTTAGAAAACAGCCTCATGATTCTTAATGTAACTTGGAGGGAGAGCGGGGGCTGATATATATATATAGCTTTTAATCATTTGGGAATGCCACTGTGAAATTTGGCTTTCTTTAAAGAACAACAACAACAACAACAACAAAATAGAAAAGGAGAAAGGATATTTCCACCTCTTCCCTTGACAAAAACAATCTTTGTAATGTCAACCAACAGCTAGTGCTGAGCTTATCACTCCCTCCACTGTGCCCTGCTCTCCCACCTCAGTTCCCTGTTCTGGCTTCTCAAACTAACACCCTTTGGAGCTGATTGAATAATGGACTTTTCACTTCAGGGTCTGCATCAAATAAGTGAAAAAAAATCATGTGGGTTGGATAAGGAATTATTCAATTTAGCTTCAAGACCCTAGATTTTAAACTTCATTGTAAAAATGAAAGAGGGTCACTTTTAAAATGAAAAGTTAAACTGGATTGTTTCTAAATGACACTTCTCAGGTCTTACCCTTTCTTACTTTTTCCCCTATAGACTATTTATCAAAATTGGTAGTACCCTAGTTTGCCAATTTCATGGCAAATAGCTTTAGTTTTCCAGAAACTGCAGATGTCCCTTGTCAGATTACTAAGGAAATAACAATAGAGTATAAAATGATTACTTGAGAGATATTTCAAGAATTACTCATGTCAGCAGGTGGGTACAAACCTACATACCCACATTTATATCATTAGAAAGCTGAAGGCAATCCCAAATTCTTCTCTTAGTTTTTTTCCTCACTCTTCCCTTTTCTAATGTGCTTCCTAAATTCATCCAGTGCTTTGCACAGAATCCATCCGTCTGATTTTATGGCTAGTGCATGCTCCCAAGAGGCAGGAAAGGATTACAGCTTGGTTAGAAGGACTCAAAAGAAAAGTTTCATTTATGCATGTAAAGCTGTTAGTTAACTGAATTTAAGCATCAGCAGGCTAATGGCTGTTATCTGACTGCAAAAAACATTTATTTTACATTTTAAGAGCCAATGTAGTATTTTCAGACCCAATGTAGCATCATGCTACATCTCTCAATAGCCCCAGTAGCATCTCTCAAGAGATGTGTCAGTGATTTCTGATGCAAGGAAGAACCATCCCCAGCCCTAACAATAATTACTGCCTCATTCACCTTGTTCCCCTTCTTGCCCTGAGCCTTGCAGTCACGGGTAACTGCAGCAGCAGAAGTGATGCTCAGGCAGCATATAGCAGTCAAATAGCTCATTCTCACCTCATCCAGCACAGGTGCCACAGACAGGCACTGAGGAGGACAGACTACTGGACACAGGAGATTGACTTCTTCATCTGTGCCCAAAGCTGGCCCCGATTTGAGGTGTGATGGCAGTATATGTTAACATGTGACAACAGACAGATTTTCATAGTTTAGCAATGTATCTGTGTTAAAACCTAGCCAGGGAAGGTTTGAAAATATGCAAAGGAATGCTAACATCACACCTTAATTCCTACTCCTGTCAAATGCAAAAAAGCACTATTAACCTGAGCCAAAAGCACTTGGTGTTGAAAGGAAATCCCACACAGAAGTGGCAAGATTCATAGAAAGAGACCTCAACTAACACAAATCTGAATGCCAATGTTGATCAAGAATGAGAACATCGCTGTCACATAATGGGAAAAAGTAACTTGCAGATGGCAATAAACACTGGTAGCGTTTTTGAGAATAATTACTTTGAAGTTCAATTTAGTAGTGGTTATCACTGAGACCATTCTAAAGAAGAGAGGAGTATAGGATGTTAGCAGAGAAAAGTTTTAAGTTTGTTACTTTATTAATAATGATTTGTAGAACACAGTAATAATCACTTGTATTTGTATAGAGGCTTTCATCAATGTCTTGCTACAGAAAGACCTAATTGATTTTATGGAGAGAACTACACAAATTCTGAGGACATGCCCAATAAATATTAAACCACTTTCACCTGCTTTTCCATTGGCTATACAGGAGACAAATCCAATTTCCATGATATCACTTCTCTGCAAAATTGCAGACCCAGATGGAAACAGGACTATGCTAACACAGTGACGACACACCACATTCTGTGTTTGCTTAACGTACACATTGTTGTAGTGTGCTCCTATTTCAAATGGCAATTGCTCTGAATTATGGTAAGGTACTTTAACTAAAGCTTTTCTATATGGAGAGCAAGGTTAACATTTCTTAAACTTGAAAGTCATGCACTTATTTAGCAATGTGTTATTTCACTTGGTGGAATAATGAAGAGTAGAAGCAAAAACAGACTGCTTGCACTGTCTGGCATCCTTTGTTGTGCTGTCATCAAAGTGATGCTGTTGCAAGAGGGGTAGCTCAAGCGCATCACCAAGCTTTGAAACAATCTATGCCATTACGTGAAAGTTTCCATGAAGCCCCAGTGGCTGTATAATTATTGAATGTGAATTGGTTGAAAATGCAGTATTTCCTGTAATGCCTTTGCAAAAAAAGAGTGAAATTTTGTTCACTCCTCCTCCTAAAGCAATAATAAAACCAAAGTACAAAATCCCTATACAGCGGCAGGTGAAAGAGAGACATGAGATGATATAAAACACTACTGAACAACAAACAAAGAAAGGATAATCTTGTATTAAAAGTTCAGATTCAGTGCATCCTGAAAGAAGAACATACTAAAATAAGAACCCATGGATTCATCTTCTGGTAACATGAAATCATGAAATGTAACTCATTTCCATATGTTTTCACTATGGCCATCTACTCAATGGAGTCAAAATAATTTGGCTGACTGTTGTCAGCTCTGTCCTATACTTGTCAGGAGACAACAATCCTTTTCTCCCAAAGGACAGCAACGTGTGCAAAGCAGGAGGATTTGAGCTTTGCTCCTCTTTTCTTTTCTTCTTCTTCATTTTTTTTTTAACTGAGCTTTGCTTAGGGAGAGCAAAACAGCTGTTTTATTGTTGTGATCCTGCCAGAAGGCTGTGATGCTGGAGAATGCAGACTGAAGCTCCGTCAATTTGTACCTAGCAATATGTACACTCTGCATTTCATATTAGCCAGTTTAATATGATTATGGGACTTTGTTTTCTCACCACTGGAGTATATTTTTTATTTAAGAAGAGGAGCACAGGTGTTGCTGTTCTGCCTAGATGCCTCTAGGGAACTTTCTTTAACATCTAAAGCCTTTTTCTGGCACCCAACTTATTCTCTAACAACAACAGTTTTGATAGATCCATTTAGTCTTTTGAGAAACAACTAAATTCTGTGGGTTAACTTGTCTTCTTTTACCATCTAAGGAATATTGGCAGGCTGCAACCATTTTCCTCTGTTAGCCCTTGAAATGATTCTTCATGCTTTTGTCACATAATTAAAATTAGATTATTGCAACTCCCTGCTGGCTGGCCTTAGAGCTTTGTAAACACTCCAGCTGGCCCATAGGTTCATAGTGAAAAGGATGCTCTAAGCATATTCTTTCTTTGTCCTCTCTTCGCTCATCTGTGTTGAAATCACTGCACTTGCTAACTGCCAGCAGAATGTATTTGGTTATTGCTTTCTAAGGGCAGTAAACATAATGTCAGAGACATTATGTGCCAAAGTCTCTCTCAAGCTTTGCTTGAAAGAGTCTGGATGCAAGAGCTTTCAATCTATTTTCTCATTGTCGGTGAGGTCTCTTTCTGCTGAAAAGGAGAGGGAAAGAAGGGGGAGGGAACTGAGGAGCACAGGCTCCCTTAACACCACATTCAAATGGAAAATGCATATAGCTACATGATTTCAAAACCAGGGGCTGTCTTTCACTGACTGGCATGTAAACACCATGGACATTATGCAGTTATTTCTCCTATGGCAAAATGACTCCCTTTCCCCTCAAAAGACGAAACCCATTTTGAAATAACAGCATCTGCCACTACAGCTAGGCTTTCTGAGTTCAGTAGGCTGGTTCCCTGGCTGACTTCTTTTTATGTCACATTTGCTTATGGACCATTACTCCCACATTCACATCCAACCAGTTCTGTCTTATAAATCTTGTATGTAACACTGTGATTGTGTGAGATTTGCTTGATGAGCTTGTACGGATTATTGTATTAAAGTTCTCAAGGGCCTGAATGACTAATTGTTAAGGAGAGAGAACAATGCAGGGAGAATAGTGCTATAAAAGTTATACTAATGGCATAGTTTGTGTTTGGACATGATTGCTCATCTGTCACATGTACAGATCATCGTTTAGTGTCATCTGGTTTTATGGGCCTATAACCTCTCATCTCTGTAATCAGCTAGTGAATAAGCACTTAATTTACTGAAGGAGAATTATTAAGGTTGAAGATGCACAAACAGGCAGTAAAGCTGGCTGTATTGAATTCTCTGTAACTATCAGAGCCTCATCACCTTCGCTGAGCCAAGAGTACATTTGTTAGGATCAAGTTTTAACGTAGTCTTGGCCAGCCAGTGTTATGAAATGGTGACTATGGATGCAGAACCACAGTAGTAAGACTGTAAAACAGGAATGTTCCCTTATTTGTGCTTCACATTGTCACTCATATTCATGATTTATGTTCCAGCATAGTCACCTCTCTGGTCAGTCACTTTTTCTGTGCTATTTGCTGCCTGGTCCTTTGGGCACCAATGTCTAGTTATGCGGTGCTGTTACTAGCCAGGGGCTTGATTTTAAGTCCCGCGACACATTTCCAGAATGGCTACTCCCCCATCCAGCTGAAAGTAGGAGAGCTGCAGGTCTTTGGCAGCTCTGCAAATCAAGACAGCTCCTAGAAGAAGTCTGAAAACACAGTTGATTCTCACACTCAGCTTCCTGCCACGGTGCAGTTTGTGACTGCTGGCAGCCACAACATAGCATAAGCTCGGTTTCTTCTTTCCCTGTCCCACTGGGGCTTTTCCTAACATAAATACATCACCGTGGGTAAGCAAGTGCACAATGCCACGGCTAACGCAGAGAACAGACCTCCTATGACAGAGACAGTATTTGCACTGCTCTGCTGCCTTCCCAGGGCAAACATCTCCTCCGGGGACCTGCTCCACTGCACTGCTGGCAAGCCACTGCCTTTGAGCAGGGACGGTGCCAGCCTCCCAGACAGCCGTAAGTATGCGAAGCCAAGACACCATGTATCAGGGCCTGTGCATGTGTCAAGGACAGGTTTTCCAGCCTGAAATGTCAAAGCAACTGTTCTTCCCTCAGGAGGTGCATTTGTCTCCACGGTGAAGAAAATGTATTATCACAAGTGTTGCCTTTCAGCTCAGAGCTGGATACAGACTAAACAGGCACTGCATCCAGCAAAATCTCAGCATCCCCCTCTTCAGAAACATTCAGATCTTCGGTCAATTTTTTTCTTCTAAGAACCAGCCTGCTTCCAAAAGGAGTGAGCTGAATACTGACCGACACAACCCTTGCTTCCAGACTTCACATGACAATTGCTTGGAAAGCAACACTTAACATTTTTTCTACAGAGGACGACTCTCAAACCTAGCGTCCTTGTTAGCCATTTTCAAATGTTTTCTGGTCGTGACCCTGTTTCAGACTGGGACTCCACTTCTGGTGAGCCCTTGACCCCAAATATCGGCATGGACAAACGGCTTCTAACTGGGCTCCGTACTTTGCTCCTAACTTTACAGACCCCACGCAGAGACACGACCCCTAGTTTCAGACTGAGGGACATGGAGCACTCCAGCTTGCTCCAGCCAGCTGCTGGGGGCTCACGGAGGGCCGTGCAGTGATGTTGCTGCTGCAGGCACCTGAAGGCCTGAAGGCATGCTGAAAGCTCAGCTGAGAGCCCACTCCTGACCACACACCAGCTCCCTTCTGGGTCTCAGCTGTTGACTCTGGCTGAATTAGTCACTGCTGCAAGCCAAAGGAGCCAGGACCTGTGGTGTAGTTACCAGTTAAAGCTTAAGCCACCGTACGATGCCTCAGAAATGCAGGCTTGTGGAATAGAAAGCAGAAGGTTACGCAGAAGGAGGTGGATACCTTCCCACTGGATTAAAATGCGCAAGGAGAAAAACTCGTTATCTTTCACAAGTAATTTCACATTAGTTCTCCTGTGTTGCTGTGGTCATGTTTCTCTCTTTCAAAGTAACAGGAGGGAGGATGGTGTGGGTTCTTTCGTTTCCTTTTATTTTTTATTTTTTTCAAATTAGGACATGTGGGCTGTGACCCAACCAAAGCCTCACATCCATAATAGAAGTCTGCCTGACCATAACTTGCATATTCCAATTTTCATTCACAGGCTTATCTGCTGTCCAAGTATTTTTACTCTCTCTTAATCAAATACAAATTCTAGCTTAACTTAAAATAGACATGTCAGAAACACTTGACATGACCTGCATGCCTGTCAACAAGTGATAATCAAATTTCCTTGCCACACTAAAGTTGAGCAGGAGACATTTCTTTTTTTTTTTTTTCTTTTTTTTTAAGAAAAAACACAACCTATCCGGTTTCCATATCATATTGAATTTCTGAAACACAACAGGAGTTTTTCTTTTATGCAAAGGACTTAAAAAGGAGTACGAGCAGTTAAAGGGATGTCTGCTGAAGCTGGGATGAGGGTAGGAGGCACACTTCTTTTTGAAACAGCATACATGCAGTGTTACTGAAACTTAAAGAGCAGAGGGGGGGATTATTTCTCCGCTTTTTCTGTTTATTTATCATGTAAATTCAGTTTCCCTTGTATAAATATTTAGCTTCTCCCTCTCTCTCTGAAAATCAAACAGCAGCAGGGGTAGAAAAGCAGGGAATGCAATTGTAAAATTGGCATCACAGTGGATTTGTGCAGGTTTGGGAGCTGAAACAGTTTTTAATGCATTTGTTATGAAATTACAAAAATTCCTTACAAATTTACTGGAAATAATTTTTTAACACAGTTCCAAAAGGAAAGTTCAGTCAGAGAAATTTCTTTTAAAAGAAAACAGTGATAATGCAGTAATGTTCTTCAGAAGAAGGAGAGAAGATAAAGGTGTAAAGAAGGAGAAGTTATTCCAGTCACTTTCAGCATAGGCTTCCTCTGGATGCGTTTGCCAAAAACAGAGAGCATGTCCCAGCAATATAAACAAATAGGCCTGTGCAGTATGTGGTTAAAATTATCAATGTCTCACTAACTTGTGATCCAGACTAAGCAGGGCATTAAAAAAAAAAATCCGAAAGAGCACAGCATCTTCTATTCCTGAAGAGACCGAAAGGGTACACTGACATAACAGTTTCCAACAGCTGTCATAACAGCGTGCACGGGGTCATGCTGGAGCTGATGGACAACAGCCTCTTGCACACAGAGCGCTGGAGCCGTGCTTCGTGGGGCTGCATGTTCCCAGCTTCAGCTCTGGTTACTCTGTACAGTATATCACAGCTTAATCCGTCTGGGATTGTCTGGGTCCTCCTGTGAGGGGTTCTCCGACATGTCCTTTTCTGGCTTTGCCAAGGCAGAGGAATGCCTGCCCCTGCCTCCTTCACTTGATTTTTCCTGGTTCGGCTTCTGACACAAAAAGGCCCTCCTCACCCAGAGGTGTGAGGAGATGTGGAGAAGAGGACTTTTCCTTTCCACACCATTTGCATTGTTTTGGGGTGTAAAAGTTCCAAATCTCTGATAAATAAAGCACCGACAACAAAAGCAGCTAGTTGTCGTGACATCACTGCTCTTAAGACATGAACTTACCGGGTTAAAAACTGAGACACTTCTTATTTATTTGAACAATCTCCCACTAAGTTCAATGCAACTGTACCCAGAGAAAACTACAGTGAGGACTACAGAACAGAAAAGCTCAAAATTATCAAATGATCATCCCAGAAAGGCTCCTGCTGTGGGAGACACGGTTGCGCCTGTTCCCATGAGACAGGAGAAGGAACAGGACAGAGACAGATTTGGCACCCCTCCTTGCCTAGCCCTCGCTCCAGCTCTGGGGAGACTGCTGGTCCTCTCTGACAAGCCCCTCCGAGGAAGAGGAGCATTGCAACCCTTCCCAGAACACTTCAGCATGGGAAGATGAAGAGAAGTTGCCCACAGACACAGAAAAGTAAGGAAAGTGGATACCAGGCCTCCAGAGCTGATGGATATTCCAAAATAAAGGCTGCAGGAAGAGACCTTGCTCTTCTCCAGCAGTTGCATGGGCCTACTCCCCCAGCAGCACAGCTTCAAGAGGGATGTTCTGCACCAGGAGCCTCCCTCACCAAGTGTTGCCTTGTGAAAAGAAATAAGGGGCCCCCTGGCATAGATTTTGCCATGGGAAGTTTGCAGATACAGTCTGAGGATGTCTTAAGTGTTTCCTGTGGATTCCCAGTGCAGGTGATAGAGTGAATTCTGAAGATCAGGTCTCTCATCTTCCTTCTCTGTATGCAGTCTGAGGCACCCAGAGCCTAGGGCTCCACAAGTCTAAGAAAATGGCAAAAAACATGTAATTTCTGAGTGGAAAAAGTGAGAACTGCACCTCAGGGAAGCTGAGGTGCATAAAATAAACAAACAAACAACAAACAAACAAACAAAAAAAAACACAAAAAACCTTTTTTTGATAGAGGTACCGTCTGGATTCTGACTCTTAGATAAAAACCAATTTGCAATGCAAAACCCATATTTAACAAAAAAGGCAGTGAAAGAGGCCAGAAAAGGTGTCAAACGTCTGATACAAAGTATGGTCTGAAAAAATGTGAGAGGAGTATGGATGATGATGCTAGAGGCGTTAAAGAAACAACCAGTTTTCTGGATATTTGTCTTTCAAGATGGCAATTTGTGTCATTGTCATTTTTAAGATGCTTCTGGACTTTTCCCTTTCTGTTCCTCCAGTTTCAGCTGTCCCTTGCTATCCTGACACTGGACAACAGGCTAATGCCCCCTTGGTGTGCCAAATGTGGAGCGAGCCATTTGCATAGGCCATGCTCTACTGGAGGGGATGAAACCTCTGAAAAGCAGCAGGAATGGTAAATCCCTTAACCTTTTCCTCTCGACTCTCTCTCCCAAACTGACAGTGTGATTGTGCCACAAGGCAGAATCAACACCTGGGACAACACAGAGCCAATGGACGTGGAACTCATATTGTATGCAAATGACGCTGACTAGCTGAAAGACCTTTGGCACCTTTCTATGGTGAAGCTTTCAAGGGAATTTCCTACAGAAGGAAACTGCAATGTTGGCGATTATACATACGGCATGCTCAATTTACACACTTCCAGAAAAAAAAATCTGGTTTAGGACATTATAAACCGCATGTGTTTCAACAATTTCACTAGTTCTAGTATCAACAAAAGAAAGGAAGAAAAGGCTGCAGAGGACAACTCGCAGAGGCTGGGGATTAGTGAAAGGAACGTGAAACCATGAAAGGTGTACATGCCCATATTTTCTGTAATGCTCACTGCAACTGCCGAGTAAGCAACTGGCCGCTCCTAGTGTGACTAATGGTGTAACTACTTAATAACTTACTTCCACTGGAGTCTGTGAAAATTCAATCAAAACAAAACACGCTGTTTAGAACAGAAATGCTCACTATCTGCTGTCAACTGCAGCAAACTATTTCAGCACATGTACGAGTCTAAGCACACACACAATTCTGTTGAATGCAATATAACTCTGAAAGCTGTGTGCTCACACTAACTGCTTTGCTGAAGTAGGGTTTCCATCTGTCTGTATAGAGCTGCACATCCAAAGTCTTCGCAACTTCACTTTACAGCCATTAGTTTTGGCCCCACAGGAAGCTATTTATAAATATCTGAATTAATTAAATCAGCTCTGTACAGCAGAAAAAGGAATCAACTTAATACGGTTGCTATGGCAACAAATATTTCCTGGATGTAGTTTTGCTGCTCATCAGCAATGGCCTCCGCATGCTCCTAACAATGCTAAAAGTTGGGCGTTTTTTGTTTGTTTGCATTGAATCTGTTCCTACAGAGTAAGACAATAAATGTCATGTTCGAGTATTTCAGACAAAGATTCCTTTTCAGTAGTATTTCACACTAGTTTTAATATTACTAGGAACTTGAAACTGGGATCCATGATTTTCCTTTCTTCTTGCCTCTTCCTATCCCCCACTGGTGCAGTGAAAGTCTCTGCTACACTGAGAGAATCCATAGGCTCTGACTCTGCATTTCGTGATTAAAGTGACCCCTTCACCCCTGAGAGCACGTCTAGAAAAACGACGTCACAAAACAACCTGTTGTTTTCAACAGGCAGCCTTGGCTGACCGCTGTGTCCACACTAGGCAAAAATAGAAAATAAAAGGTGCTGACGCTTTGCCAGGACCCATCTGCAAAATACACTCCTGGCCATGTCAATCACAAAAATGAGACCCTACGTGCAGTACACAGTAGAAATGTCCAAGTCATGTCTGTGCGTAGTCGCTGAACTTGCCAGAAGTGTCCACAACCTCCTTGGAGTTTTGTGACTGCCATGCTTTGTGGATTGAGAGTCTCCGGTGGGCTATGGATATCTCAGAGGGTTTCTTGAGCTCGTCTGCACTTTGGTGGAGCTTGAAGATACCAAGGGGTTGTATGAGCTTCCTTTCTTTTTTCTTTTTCATTTCTTTTCTTGAGTAGATAAACCAAGATTTTAAAAATGGTTTCAAACAAACACCAGTCTTGCCCATTGCCAAATGAGATGGCATGTCCAGGACAGGTCTATGGTTCCCCTCCACTTTTACTTTCCTGCTTTTAAACTGTGGCCTCAAAGGTATGTGGTCAGTGTGTCTGTCTGTGCAGACATTTCTTTCCCTCCCCTTAATCAGTACTAAATCCATTGGTCAGTGTCAACCAAATGCAGCAAAGGTCAGTTGCCACAGCTGAGTTTGCACAAGTTTCATGAAAACAGGTCGCTGGTAGAGAAAAGAGATCTTCTCCCTGCCCTGAAAGCTAGATCACTGTCTTGTTAGACAAGAATCCATATCTGGGCTTGGCCAGGTGGTGAAAAAGTACATGTGCTTATGATTGCTGCAATTGTGGAAGAAGCTTCAGTGGAAACCGATGCCTTTTTTAGGCACTGGTATCAATCAGTTGGAAGACAGGGCTCTGTATGAAACCAGCCTTCAGAACCCCCAGTGCGCCTGACATTGCCAGTCTTCCATGGACAATTAAATAGTTAATATTGACCTTTAAATGCCATTTCACAGTTTCTGGTGTCTATTCAAATATGTGGTTTTAGACTGAGGTCACACTCCAAGCATATTTATTTATTTACTTATTATAATTACTATGTGATATTTTGGGCAGTAAGAGAGAAATCTGTTCATGCTAGAGGTGCCTTAGGTTTGTAAACCTGAAGCCACACCCTTCACGTGACCAAAACTGCACCAGAGCCATACAGACATGCCGGAGGAAAGGAAACGTGTGGTTAGCTTCTCATTTGTAAACTCACTGCATTCATGGTTAAGCTTTGTTTTTGTTGTTGTTGTTGTTGTTGTTGTTGTTTTCATCTATTGGAAGAAACTCAAGCTAGCAAAAGAGCTATTGAAATAAGGTAATTAGAAAATCAGTAACAAAATGCTGGAGCTGCCATGACTACTCTCCCTCTAATCCTCAGCTTTCAAGCCCCTCCTGACCCAAGTCACCTTCTGGGGACAGCGGAGAGAGCAAAGGAAACTCGTGACCTCTCGCCCACATGGCAGCGGGACCAGCGCATCAGCCCCGGCTGGTTTCCGAGCTCATGGCTAGGCTTTCGGCATTATATTATCTTTATTTTACAGTTTTTAAAAAGCAAGTATTTCTAGTGAAATTAAATGCTACCAGACCTGTCCTATATTAAAGAAGGAGCTCGCTTCCACGTGTGAGCAAGAGGTTCATAAAAATCTGAAGTCTTTTAAGGTTGGATAGCTTAGTAGGACAGGGAACTGAGAGGGTACCCCCAGCCCCAGGGTGGCTGTTTGTTAATGGGGTGACAACTCCAGTGTAAGGTTATCTGCCATTTTGCTCTCTAATGCACGTTGTTTAAAAAAGAATAATGAAAATGTAAATAAATGCAAAGGAATCCTGGGGACAGGCGAAGATCTATGACGAAATCATTCCATGAAAAATACACATATATAGCTCTGTATTATGTTATTGACCATATATTTATGTTAATTCTTCTAAGCCTCATTTGCCTAACAGCATGGAAACTGTCAGCATTTTAAGAGCTGCTATCAGATAACTTGCACTGACATTAGCTGGACTGTACAAACAGCAAACAGGCTATAGTGATCGTATTCTTGAATCTATTCCTACGAGGTGCGGTGTGTTTTTGCTACGCATAGCCTTTAAGACACAACCTGACTCCCTGGGACCTCTGTGCTAAGAGAAGCTACGCAGCGTATTGCAGAGACAGGGCTCTGAGGAGTTTCACGTGACTGGGACCGATCTGACATTTTAGCTTATCCCTTGCCAGGGCAGGGGGTTGCTTTTCCCTGTGTCTACCTCCTCATGCTTTGCTCTCAAGTTTGAATTAGCCAGGCAAGAAAACTTGCATAGTACCTAGCTTTCACTTTCAGGACTGTCTTCCTGACACTCCCACGGTCACAGTGGCACCGAGAAACCCCAAGCGAGAGCTCCCTGTGCTACATGCTAGCGCCAAACAGTCAGAGTGAGAGGCAGATGGTATGGATCTGAACCACAGAGATACTCTGAAATCTCAAAAACACTTATGCTTGTACTTAACTCATTATAAGGAATTCCATTATTTTCTAGGGGCCTGATCACGTTTAAGAAGATATGTATTACACAGACTGACAGCACAGACAAAACCACTAAAACTTACACAGGACATTTTTACAGAACAGGGAACTGAACCAAGTGCCCCCAAGAACAGTCTCCACTCCCACCACACACCCATGCATCCTTTCAAAAACATTTCCTTATTATCTCCCTTATATATCTCCCCTTAAATAAGAATATGAAAATATTTTCCTATCCCCTTGCATATAATACCAACTTTAAACAATTCCTCTTACTCTCCAGTATTTCACATGAACTTCTAATCTGGGTTGCATTTAGCTTCTCTAGCTTCTTCAAGCTAGCTTTCCCCACCCCCATTTTAATAAAACCCGATTAACACGACTGAGAGACAAACATGAACAAAAATCTCCCCTTCCCTCCAAAGTATGGCATTCATGAAGATATCATGAATAAGTAAACATTATCTAGTGTTCTGTTTCTTTTGTCTAGCTTATTGGTGTTGAGAAACCTTCTTCTTCATTTATTTATGTTGGTATTTTATTTCCTTACTGAGTTTCAAAGATGAACAGAGAAAAATAAATACCACAGAAATAGCTGATAGGCTAAAATGACCATGTGTTTTCCCAGGGAGGTGAAAAAAAATTATGCTTTAATATGAAGTTTTTGTTATCTCATTATTTCATTTAATACAACTAATAATATGGAATGCATGACAGTCTACACATGACAGTAGCTAGCAAGCCAGAGCAGCAAAATCCTGGTTTTCAATGTGCAGGAATCCAATTTATTTTCATAACACTGATTTAATGATATTGGTGTCTAAATTACTATTGTGCTTTGAACTGGGGCAATCCTGCCTAGTCCAGGCTTATTCAAATGGCAGAATATGTACAGATCAGCAGCAAGTCGGTTTTGCACAGACCTCACCAAGGTCCCAGATACACTCCTGCATTTCATACCTTTTTCAAATTCCATAGAGAGACTGCAACACAACATACCTGCAATTCCCAGTGGAAATGACTATGTGAGAGACCAGGTCAGCTAATGGACTGATGCTTGCCTAGTTGACCTTGCTAAATTCCTCAGCAGATCTTGGTAAAATGATCAAATCTCAGAAAAATTCTTGCTCAGACTCTGATTTGAAAAAATAATGAATTGGTAAACGTCAGTGTGAATCAACAGACCTCGGACAAATGCTAACTGGGTAGACTAGATGTCTTAGTACAGAAGAGCCTACATTTTGTGTCTTAGAAAATCCAAGCACTGTACTTGAGCCTTATAAGCAATTAACAGGAAATTTAAATTATTTCATGTTGACAGGGTCTGTTTTTCAAAGCTGTGAAAATTCTTCGGTGGAATTAAATCCAACTTGATCCGTGTACATGGCTAACCAAAGGGCAATGTGATAGCTTTTCTGCAGAACTAACTGTTAACACACTCACAGCTGCAGCATCTTAGCAAAGGTCCTTTCCAGAGGGGAAAATGGAGGCATTAGAGCATGACACGTTTTCTGTGTCCTACTTCATAACCTCACACCTTAGATGAACTGTGAAAATTAAGACTAAGGGACTAACATCACAAGCCAGCCAAACAGTACGACTTTTATTCTCACGACAAAGTCAGAAGGGTTTTTTCCTTCCTTTTTTTAAAGACAAAAGTCATGCCTTTTCCAACTGAGGGCAATAAAGGCTATAAGAATGCTTGAAAACCCCACATTATCTTTCTGGGTTGCAGCAATGAGTATGTAGATGCTACACTGATGAAGTGGTAACATGGTCAAATTTCCACTGGTACTAAAAAAAAAAAAAAAAAAAAAAAAAAAGAACCAAGTTACTGCATATTTTGAAGCTGTAGCCCTCAGGGCTAGGATCTTACAGGTTAAACAGAATTTTTGACAAAATCTGACTTTCAAATTTGTAGGACAAATATAGAAAGCAATGGGTGATTCAGTGCAGGCAGAGCTCCTCTCTTCTGAGTCACTTCTGTTCAGATGTGGCAGGAAGACAGGCGGAGGAGTGCTGTACACCTGCAGGTGTCACCTTACCAGCAGAGTGCACTACAGAGATCCTGACCTTTTGTGGGAGAACGAAGAAAGCCTCCACGATCTTCCTCAGCACAAAGCTTGTTCCAATTCAGTGTTCTGGCCAGATCCTAACCTAGCTAATTTTACCTACCAAAAAGAATTAAAAAAATAGTAATAATAATAAAAAAGTCCCAGCCAGAAAAAAATCCCTCTGAACCAGAAAAGATAAACTGTTCTGACAGTCCTTGAAGAGGAATGCTGTGTCACAGTGGAGAACTAGCTGTACCCTGCAGCAGGTGGTGTGACACAGAGCAGGCTAGTAAATCTCTGCAAGATCCTTCTGGAATGGAGGCACCAAACTACCATCACGTTACTTTTTTTTTTTTTTTAACAAATCACATCTAATCCAAAAAGTGGAATCACCTAAAAGCTATTGTTGTCTTGGCACTATTCTTAGTTGAAGAAACCAAGTCTGCAAAGTAAACTGGATGGTAAGAAGCTCAGACTAAAAATACTTGACGGCAACATTTGATACCTTTGGATCGGAAAACGTGGTTGAGCTAGTAAACAAGCTACGTACTCCTACAACACAGCTCACCAGCTCAGTATGGGTGAGACTGGCAATACTGTCTATCCTGAGAGAGGACAGCATGTAAATGGGATGACCTGTGGGTAAAGTTCATGTGCTCTCCTAAACTCTCTCTTCCAGCACTTGCAAAGCTCTACTCTGAGTGTCTGAGGCAGAATATGAGGGACTCCTCCACTTTGCCAGCTAAAGACTCTGGGTGAAGAAGACAGAGCACAAATTAACTCCATCCTCTCTTCCTCCACATTCCTTCATGCTCCAGATGCCTTCAAGGGAAAGGGGAGGACAGTTCTGTGGAGCAGTACTCTCTTTCTCTGCTCACGCTGGGATTATCAGTCATGTCCCTGGGCAAGGACTGAGGAACACTAAAACCTTCCTTTTCCTCTTCATGTAAAGTAGGTAAGGGCACATTTTGGACCCTGTTTTGATTGCCTCAGTGGTTAGATGAAAGCTAAGTTGCTCGCAAACTCAGTTTCCCCAGGACAAGCAGTGCAAGAGGATCTAAGACCTTTTGAAAAGAAGTGTTGGCTTGAACTTGGCAAATGAGGATGTGGTATCTCCAGGCCGTAAATTAGAGCCTTTCAGCTCTCTGACAGGAATGTGCAAGTCACTTCTCTGGAGGGCTGAGAGTGCATGAGGCCACACAGAAGTCAATTCCTGGATCCAGAGCTGCAGTACTGGGATATTCGTGTGACAGGTAATTAGTTGTTCACTAAGGACTTTCCCCAGTAGCATTCCTCCAACATGGCTAAGAACTAGAGGGACCTGAAGTGTGTTTGAATGAGCTTTTCTCTGCATTTCTCTCCACCTATCCACTTTTTTTTTTTTTCCTTTCTACTAGCCTACTAACAGAAGAGTGCTGTTCTATGAGGCTAATGTCTAGCACACTGCTTGTTGACTGTCAGTTTAATCCCATGTAATAATAACTGCCTAGGGTTTAGTGGCTTCTGTCTTTCATCAGAATACCAGTATTTCTGTTTCTTTTTTCCTACTTATCTTGACTGAAATCCAGGTGCAACCTGATGTAACTGGATTTAGTTTCATTGCCTTTAGCAGAGCTCCACCAATTTGGACTGGCTGAGAATTTTTTCACAGTGATATTCTTTGTACCAAGACTTTTTGTTTTACATACAAAATACAAGCAAGCAATGAGTTATGTGAGTCTATCAGTCCAGGCTACATGTACATGACTTAGCAGGCAGCTCTGACCACTGGTTCTTCCATCAAGTATCAAGATGGAGACGGGTGTAAAACATTTTAAAGATGTGCAGGAGTTGGATAGAGAGGACTGTGCTTCTCCTAGAGTCGTCCAGCTCTTATGCCATGCAAATCAACATCAATGGGATTTTGCACATTGGTTAGATGTCTGTCTCTTAGTTGCCTGTGACCAGGACATGCAAGTATCAGAGTCTGGTGTCTAACACTCCAACTTTTAAGCTTCAGCTAGTCTGCAAATCCACATTTATTCCTTCCCCTGTACAATTGCCTTGCTTGTTATCAACATTATGAATTGTTGTTCTCCTAACTCTATGTGTGTCATGTGGCAAGTGTGGCAGCTTTGAGATTTTGCAGGTTCAGCCTCTGGTGTCAGCACTCCCTCCATTACACCATCAGAGGACAAATTCAGTTCATGCCAGGCACTAGCCTCATTCTACCTTTTGATTTGCTCTAGCACTGGGAAGCACTATTCAGTATGGCATTCATGATTTGGTATTCATAAACCCTTTCCCCCTCTTTTTTTCTGCTATCCTTTCCATGCGTTCCCTTACCAACAGCATGTTCTCACAGTACCTTTTATGAATGCATTCAACCTTCTGTGTACAGTCATCATTCACCCCTCCTTCGTCTGACATACCTATTACTTCCCTATATACAGGCAATATGTCTTTCACCCACAGTTTCACAAGCTTTGAATTTTGTTTGCTGAATCACTGAAATTTTGTGTCAGCTCCTTCAATGTCCTTTAAAGGGAAGAATGTCCGCATCAGATTGAAACTACCCTTGGTGCTCTACATTTGGTGATTCAATTGGGAATAGTGAGGTTACAGCAGTCAAAGATCACGCTGATTTGCTCAGATACTACAGCAAAAGGGACTTTGGAAAACAGTAAGATTAATTGGCTTGGGGAAAAAAAAATCCTATAATGAAATCTGTTATAACAGGGACACACTGTCAGAAGAGCAGCGGTAGAAGCTTTCCCAATTAAGATTTTTTTAGCAGAAATTGACAATTCAAGAACTAATCATAGATAAAGACTGTACATCAGCAAGAATGACAAGATGATGAGGATGATGAGGTTTCTAAGATTCTCATGCTGTGATCTGTTCAAGAACGTGAGAGTACACTACCCACTACTGTAGTGTATGCTTTCCCAGATGCAGTCAAACTATTGCCCAAGTAATGTGCACTGAGCAGAGCACTGCTTAGACGTTCTGCTCCTCACTGTAACGGGATGTGGTTGGTGGATCAGAAGACAAAGCCGTGTCTGATGTTATTAGCTGAATGCTTTCACGGAGCTGTGGCATTATGGAACTTCAGCAGAAATGTAAGTCTCACTAACCAAACTGCTCGTCTTACAAGATTAACAGAAAAATAATTACTTCTCTTTTCAGCCCTACGTAAAAACCATGGAGTTTTAGGCCCCAAGCATTCTAATAATAGCAATAACATATCAAGTGTGGGTGTGCATAAATATATAGAGAAATTCCAACTGTGTTGACTTGATGGTGTACTGAATGTTCTGAAGGCCATTATTATTTACCGAAATAAAGCACCAGCAAGAACGAATGGTGTGCAATGTAATCAGGGGTCTTTGTTGTTTTCAGAAACCTAATGAATGAACACATGATGTCCATTGGTTTCTGGCATGACAGGCATATGGTGTTCATAAATAAATAAAAAGCCTGATGATACAGTTACATTGATACCAGCGAGTGGTAACATTTGGTAAGCTGGCAAATTGTCTACTCTATCTTGCCTTGACAGTAAGAACACAAAATCTCTGAGTAAAAACAATTAATTGTAACTGATAGCTTTTGGGGCTTCCTCCAGTGAAGTCACATTACTAGGTTCCAAAAGAAACGTTAGACTACTTTTTAATATATAGTTTCAGATACATTTATAACAGACATTAAGATTATGTAGAAGGCAACTGTCAGCCACAATAGCATTCAGCAACAATATCTACATACCTGGTAGAGATTCACAGTTATATCAGAGAATGAAGCAGGACCTAGGTGCCTACATTCTACTTAGATTCAAAACTGAGATCCTGAAAATACCAAAATAGCCACCTACTGGACCAATACTTCTCTCAGGTTTTACAATGCTCTACTGTTTGTGGTGCTTACTGGAACATGGTTGACCAAGGTTCAGTTTCCAAATCTCTTTATGGGCTTAGGAGCCCCAGTTTGTCATCTCTCCCAGCAATGCTCTATGTATACACCCCTCTTTCCACATGTTCTCACGTCTTGCCTGAATTGTCACACTTTCACCAGTGGCATGACTACTGCAAAATTTGGAGGATATAGGACTTTCTTCCACATTTGCATTCCAAAGCCACAACCTGATCCCTAGTAGTGATTCATCCCAGTGACCCACCCCAAAACACAAAATACATATCATCACAAGCAACTGAGATAATAACTGTGATGTAGTTGCCCCCAGAACTCACTGCAGCACAATACATGCTGTACAGTCCATGCCTTTAAATATTCACACCCATTACTCTGACTGCAAACTTAGTCATACATCCAGCACAGTCAGGTAAACACCAACCAACCAACAGCTAACCATAAACTCCTCATCTCAGGATTCATCTAGCTTCATCAGTTTCCTGTGGTACTTCCAGGTTCCATAGATGAACCTTGCTCTTCAGGCTTTACTGCACTGAACCCTAACCCACAGCACAAAAACACAAGCCATAATCAGGCCAGAACATATCTGAGGTGGGTATAATCTAAAGGAACTACCCTTCTGGGGTGCTTGTGGTCACCTCCCTTGGGTTAAGGCTAGCCTAAAATTTGGGGTCAGGGTACGGTTTAGGAGAGCAGCATACAATTTATTCCTGAGCACTGAAGTGTTCAAATGGTCTTGAATTCATTTCCAGACAGTAGAGATCACCTTCCTCTGGATAAGTGTAGAGTTAAAGTGGTAATTAAGACTGAAAAAGAGTTGGGAAGACTAAGATGTAGGCTGGTGCTATAGTGCCAAATCAGCCCTAATTTGGTCACAGGATAGTAAAGATCATCCATCTCAGAGCTGGAGGACTGTGTTTGTTTTTCATAGGGTATGCAAAAATAAAGGCTTGTGTTGACAATACCGAATGAACTAGAGTTAGCTGCAGAATGGCAGGGATCACCTCTCTAGGATTTAGGTTAGAATTTGTAAGGTATTCTAAGGCTGGAAAATTGCACCCTACATTCTGTGAGAACCATCAAAATAGGAAGAGGTTTGATGCTGACAGGACTGAAAGGGTAAAACTGAGATTTGAGGGGTTATCCCTCGACAGTAGGGGTTCTCCTCTTGTGTTTGTGTTAGTCATACGGTTAGAGGAAAGAATGTTCTGGAGTACTGCATTTATTTCTGAATTTTACTGGAATTGCCATGCTAAATTGAGGATGCTAATACAGTAGTAGAATGGTTGTAGTAGAGCTTAGTAGGATATATTTGATCTATTAATGGCCAGGGTCACCTCTCCTGGTTTTAGAAAAGAGGATGTGTTAGCCTGACAGAGTAGGAAAAAAACTGCTTTGGATCATAGCAGTAATAATTCTTGTGTTAAGGCTACAGTTCATGTTTGGTTTAGGGGCAAGCTAAGGTTTGAGGGAGAACTGGATGGAGAATTGTGACCATCTTAATCCTCTAGGGAATATCAAACAAGAAGGAGGATGGTATTAGTAAGATTACACATGATACTTACCTCTTTTATATTAAACTGTGGCTAGATTGAAGATTGGGACTAGGGTGTGAGAGAAATGAGATTACAGAATTGTCATTCTAGGACCCCTGGGTTTTGCAAAGGCTGTGGTTCTATCGGTAGTTTCAGTTTAAGGTTAGGAAAAGAAGGGCAAGGACTGCTGATATTATATGTGAATCCTGCAGGAGCCACTGAAATAGGATGACATGAGTCCACAGAAAAATCTAATGGGCAACAATTTGGGCTTGTTGTTGTGCTGACTCTCCTGAGTCAAGGCTAGCATTAGGATTAAGAATTGACAGAGCAAGTGTTGGAGCACTGAGTTTATTTCTGAATTCTGCAGGAACTATAAACTAAATTGACACTTGGTCCTGAGAGGAATAGGTTAGATGGAATGGGTGATAGCTACTTTCTAGGACACAAGCAGTTGAATATGTGTTGTAATTTCTTCTTTCTGCAAGGACCACCAAAAGCTAACAGTGACCAAACCCTGAGTTTGCTGTCTGCCACAAAAGAATCTTAAACTCATTACGCACCAGCCAGCACCACTCTTCATATTGATCCTGATTAGCTTATTAACACCTGTTGCCCAGAATGCTAATCCCAAAAATTATGGTCAGGCCTGTCACTTCTGCCCAGACAAGACTACCCATAACCTAATCACTCCTGAAAGTATTTGTGCCCTTCCATGCACTGCAGCTCTTCCAAGAGACAGCAAGAAAGCTGTTCCCCATTCTCCGTAAACTTAACTGAGCAATGGATACCATGGCTCCAAACCCTTGTTACTGCTTATATTAATCCTGTGGATCCAGCATCAAAGTAAGCTCTTCTGCCCTTGGCTTCTCAAGTTCTCTGAACTGAACTCAACACACAGAGCAAAGAACTAACCCTGCTGCCTGTCCCAGACAAGTCTGTGCTTTTCTGTCCTGATCCACAGAGGGCCCCAGCTCAGTCCTCACAGGATTGTGGTATCCATTACAACAAGGTCAGGTCGACAACCCCTGTTGGTATTCATCCCTGTGAGCTGTAAGCAGGATTAAGCTAGGTAACAGAATCAAGAATGGAGGAGAGTTAGAGCTACTGTGCAGAAAAGCAGAGGTTGAGGAGCTAGGTTTACTGCTGGCTGGGAGACAGTTCCTGCAAAGGCTGTATGGATTTAGAAGAGGATCACTGCACTCTAGATAAACAGACCAAGGATTAGAATAGGAAAGTGAGGATAACTAGCCTAGGATTTAAGTTATGATTAGGAGGATAGAAGAGATTCAGCTTTTGGAGAAGATGGATGGAGTAGGAAAGATGATGGAGTAGAAAAACCAGACACAGTACTGGTTGGGAAACAAGTTCAAGAAAGGTTTGCTTGACTAAATTTTAAACTCATTATTAAAACAGGTATGGGACAGAACAGGCTGAAGATATATTCTTTGTTTTTGCAGGGTCTGTAGGTCTTTAGCATGACAGTAGTGCCATAGTGCGAGATAAGTCTATTGCTGTGGGGGTTACCTTTCTTTGTTTAAGGCTGTGGTTGGTTGGAATCACATTTGTGCCTTAGGAGAGAAGGACCAGCAAAAGCTTGTTCATTACAGGAACCTGCAAAGGCTTCCAAAGTTGTAAGAAGACTGGGGACATCTGAGGGAAATCAGCTGTGTTTTCTCATTAGGAAATGCTTCCCGGACCTCAAGTTAATGATGTCACTGTGATTGTGTTTGGATTTGCGACAAAAGGACTCAGTCTAGTACAAGGGCTGCCTGATGAACCCTATCTAAATGTAAGAAGTATGCCCTTCATTTGGATATAGATGTGGAAAGTTAAGCTTTGTTTCTGGATCCTGGAAGACCTGCTGTTTTGGGTCAGGTCAGTCAAAATCATCAATCTTCTACTCAGGCTCAGTTTTTTGTTGGGCTGTGGATGCAATTTGGAACTGGTGGGACTGATCAGCTCCATCTACTGCTGCAGGCTGTATGGGCTAGACTGGAAAGAGGACTGCCACCAGCCTGGGTAGATGCATCACACTTAAAAGTGTGGGCAGGGAAAAATTTCTTGAATGACTACAGCTAGAGGTAAGCATAGATTACTGCCTTGTACAGCAGGCAGCTGTGGGTTTGGAGAGGGAACTTGGACAAACAGGATGGGAAGACGACTTAGCTGCTAAAGTGAGATCCAAGATTAAAGATACCAAGAAGGCAGTTCAAGTGTCCTGTTTATCCCTGGAACCTATAAAGTCTGCAGGTCTGGTATGAGCACCTTACCATTGACAGAGTGAAGTCATCACCCAATTATGGTAAACAAACTGCATTTGTTACTGGATGCTGGGGACAAATTAAGCTGAGAATTGATTTCCAAAAGCCCCTCTATTGGACAAGATACGATGATGTGTTTGAGGCTAGAAGGAAGCTCTGTGCTGAAGATCTACTAGCATTAAGTGACTGTTTGGTTTTAGGTGAAGTTCATCCTTCAGGTCCACAAGGGGCTGAGAAGTTAACTGTACTCCTTAGTGGTGTGTGCTGTAGTGCTCTAGTGAGTGCTGACACCTTTAGTTGGGCTGCTATTTAAGTTCAGGTCACTGGGCCAGAGCTTAAGGTTACGATTAGCCCTCAGAGCAGAAGTGGACAGAGTGTCAGGTTTAACACAATGTTCCAGACCAATATGAGAACTATGCTGGGAGAAATTTTGGGGCAGAGTTAGCTGGCCTAACTTCATGCCAAGGTTAAGGGCTTGGCATTGCAGGAACTGAAAAGCAACATTTATGTCTGGACCACAGAATCACAGAATAGTTAGGGTTGGAAGGGACCTCTGAAAGTCATCTGGTCCAACACCCTGCTCTAGCAGGGCCACCCAGAGCAGGTTGCCCACAACCACGTCCAGGCAGCTGTTGAAGATCTCCAAGAAGGAGACTCCACAACCTCTCTGGGCAACCTGTGCCAGGGCTCTGTCACTCGCACAGCACAGCACAGAAGTGCTTCCTGGTGTTTAGATGGAACCTCCTGTGTTCCAGGTTGTGCCCATTGCCTCTTGTCCTGGCACTGGGCAGCACTGAAAAGAGCCTGGCTCTGTCTTCATTGCACCTTCCCTTCAGGGATTTATACACATCAATGAGATCCCCCTGAGCCTCCTCTTTCCTAGGCTAAAATTCCCAGCTCTCTCAGCCTTTCATATCTCAGGATCCTGCTAGGGTTGCTAGGCTTGAATCTCAGTTAGTGCTAACATATTAACCCAAACGATTTAATCTGGACAATCTGAAGGCTCAAGTAGGATCTTGTAGGGGCTAGTTTTAGCGACAGCATGGCCTTGTACTGTGCAGGCCATTAGAACTAGGACAAAGACTGCTGAAAAAATCAAATGCGGCCAAGGTTAGATATGGGGCAAGCAGGGCCTAAGTCTAGGGGTAAGTGTTGTCATTATGGTTAAGGTTTGGTACTGGAGGGGCTGAAAAGTTTTGCAAAAGTCCGTTCTGCAAACTGGTGCATTGATCATGAAGGGGAGAGGGACTTCACAGGAAAAAGTCTAACAGACAGAAGAACTAGGAGAAAGGAAAAAGAGACACCAGCACTTATTGAGACTTTGTGACCACAAGGGAATGGTTCAGAAGTCTATACACATGTGCACATCTGTTTTCTCCAATCTTTAACCTTCCTCCCATCCTTCCTGTCTCCCTGTGAGTCTCCCTCCCCCCCAGCTCCCACAGTCCTCCATGTCACACGGGCGTCCTTTCTTTTGTTCCTCTGTGTCCTTCCCAGCCGCGGCACAGGGCAGAGGCAGCCAGATGAGGGACAGACGGGGCAAGCAGCTTTACCAATTTCTTTCACCCTGTGTCCAGAACAACAACAGCAACCACCACCACAGCCACCAAAGTGCTGCAGCGCCGTGGCTTTGCTCGCCCCGGGGGGGTGGGAGAGGCAGGCGCGGGTGATTGGGGTCTCACCCCCAGCCTGCAGCTCGGGATGCGACCAAGCGCTGCCCCCCAGCTCGCAGCGGGCCCCCGGCCGGGCGCGCAGCGGTGACCCCGCCAGCCCCAGCCCCCCGGCACCTCCCGTTCAACCAAGCCC
>VXAA01001102.1:521303-558537 GCA_013399115.1 Anseranas semipalmata
GAGCCGCTGCTGAGAGAGCCTGCAAGGACCCCAACCCCATCATCGACGGCAGGAAAGCCAACGTGAACCTGGCGTACCTGGGCGCCAAGCCGAGGATAATGCAACCAGGTGAGGACGCGGCCCTCCACGGCTTGTCGGTGTGTGCCCCAGGGCTCTGAAGAGCATGAGGCGTTTGGAAAGGTAGTGCTGTCCTGCCCTTGCCTCCAGTAGAACGGGTGTGCTTTGGTTTCGGTTTTTGAATGCAGCTTGTAGTAACTGTCCGGGTAGTTTGTGCACACGCCGTATTTAAACACCAAAAGCAATCAGGGATAACATATCTGGAGTTCTCCAGGAAGATTTCCACAGCTCGGACACTTTGGTGGTTATTCCTGCTCCTGGGAATGCGGTGGCGCTGACCATTTACAGTATTGCTGCAGGGAAAGATTGGCCTAGGAATGAATTGCTTCCAGTGTGTGCGGTCTTGTTAATACAACCAGAATCCTAAAGCAAAGTCCTAAGACAGACGGGAGCTATTAGGCAGACTTTAAAATGAAGCGGCTCTTCCTAAGCCCGCATCTGAGCCACTGTGATGTCCTGTCCGCTTCCCAAACTGCTGCTTCACACCAAGAGAGATGGGGACGCAGAGCGTGTGCATGCTGGTGCTCTAAAGGAAGCTGCCCTGAATTCCCATGTGCTTAGCCTCAGGAACACTTTTGTGAGTAATTTAGTGCCCACAGAGGGAAGGGGTGGTTATGCTTGGGCATCTGAAGAACAAAAATCAAGTTAGGATTTGACACCCATGCTAAGTCCTCATGTGTAGAGAGCGCTCAAATGTAATTCTGCAGAAAGTACACCAACGCACCGATGGCTAGAAAGGACCGTATCATCCTTCGGGGGCTAGGATTAAGGACCAGAATGGCGCACAAAATAAGAAGTTCATGAAAACTTTGTGCTCGTTGTTTAGCCAAAGTCGTTCTTCTAAACATCTCTAGGAAAGCGTGCGCTTCACAGTTTTCATTTCTGAATGCACGTGTGTGTGTGTGTGTGTGTGGATTCACGTATTTTGCTTTCTGATTTGCGGTTCTGCAGCCTTACAGACATTGTCACTGGAGGTTGTTAGTGCTGGCTGTTTGACCATGTTTATGTGCATGTGTATATACAGCATAAACAAATAGCCAAAAGAACACTCATACAGAGAATGTAATGTGTTTTCGTTGGTAGGTTTTGCCTTTGGTGTTCAGCAGCTTCATCCAGCTCTCATACAGAGGCCTTTTGGGTAAGTCTGTTCAATGGGACCTCAAACAGGGGAGGAAAAATCTTTTTGTAAAAAACGGAAAGATAAAGTATGATCCTTGAAGGCCTCTCGCAGTAGCATCCTTATAAACTCACCAGCAATACTCAAGTTCTCAGACTTGCAAACGTATACCTGTAAATGTGCTCACCTTGTCGGTAATGCTCTGAATGCTGTAGCCGAGTCAAGTTGTGTGGGACGTGTCCCTTCCACCTAAGCAGTCCAGTCCTGTATGACCCTATGATAAAACAAGGAGGTATGACTTTATGCAAGATTGCTGTGCCCCGTTTCTCTTTTTTCAGCTTGACTCAATGTTATTTATCTCTTTCTAATCTGACAGGGATCGTTTACAGTTAAGATAACTGATCAGAAGGATATGATGATAAGAGGTGGAATAGTTCTGTTTGGAATTAAACTCTGTAACCAGTAGACTCAAACACAAACAAGCTAAAATGGTGATTAACGATGCATGTATGTTTTTTTCATATAGTCAATAGACCTCCGTGTGCTTTTTTTTATTTATTTATTACAGTAATGAAGTGGTGTTGATAGCTAAACTGTGTGCTTTTATTTACTTGAAAGAGCTGTAGTGAAAGTTTTTTTGGGGGGGTCTTTTTAATTTTGTTTTTGTTGTTGAGGAGTGACTTTGCCATGGGGAGCAAAGGGCCTTTTTTTGTTTCCTTGCTTTCAAGCTGTAGCTTGTGACTTTTTTAACCTTATTTTGTAGTGAGTGCTAAATCGTGTGACTTCTTGATTTTTAAGTAAATCAACATATTGCTTGCATGTTCATAATTTTGGGGGGGTTTGTTCTTGGGAGGGGTGTGGAGCTCCTTATTAACAATGTGCGTCCATTTGGGCTTTCTAACTGGAGATTTTTTTTTCTTCAGTCTGACTTTAATACGTAGCACATTTCTCCTTTACTTGAGTATACCATTCCTAAGTATTTCTAACTCTTGCTTCTTAGAGGCATTTAATTAGGAAGTGAGGTCTGCTTTAAACTTTCCATACAGTGTCACTTCACTAATGCACACTGGCTGAGAAGCTCATTGCAAAATAATGCATTTTGCTAATTAATGAGTAAGCTAACAATAAAGTAGGGAAAATGCGTCACAAATGTATTTTGTTTATTTGACTAGAATAGCTTTAGAATAGTGTACCTAGCTGTTACTAAGCACAAATAGCTCCTCAGTAGTTTGGTTCGTCAAAACTATAGGTAACAGTTCCTGTCCTCAAAACTGTAGGAAAAGTTTTCCTAGAAACTTTATGCACTTTTAAAAGAGAATGTTTGTTCTTCCGAGACACTTGGGGAGGTTGTGGAAAACTTTGCCTTTTTTTTTTTTCTTCTCCTTCTTCCTATGATTATCCTCTGGTTTATTTTGTCTGACTTCTCTGAAGTGTGAGGAGACGACAGTGTATGTGCAGTGATCAGTTTATGATGCCTGCACTGAGGTAGGCAGGAGGTGGAGTGCGTTGTCTGCAGAGCTGTTAAAGCGCTGTTGCAAAGAGGAACCAGTGGACTGCCCAGGGACCAGCCGTGGAGAGACTGGGTATTTTCTGAGCACAACAGAAAAGGAGAACCTGTGCACTCCGTTGCTTGAAGGACTGTGCAAATGTAGGGCTCCTTCTTGCTTTACTTAACCTGAGCCAACAATAGGTCTTTTAAATCTTGTTTAGGTCAGGGAAGTTCTTCCAGCAGGCTGAATAAGGTTTTATTTCTAATGCAATGTATCTAAATCTCAGGAGAAGGAATGTTGGTCCCAGCATCATGTATATATCAAATCGGTCATTTCTAATCCTTGGGTTTTGCCTTTCTTTTGCTGTGTGCAAACAAAGGAGATTACTAGTCCTGCTTCCCCCTCCAAATTTCCAATAACCTGTGTCTTTTCTAAAGAATATAGTTTGGATTAGGAAGAACAGCATTCAGGAGGATGAATGAATGCCTTCATTCTCTTTTTTCCTTGACAATAAAATGGGGTTGTTTCAGTGCTTACTTGAATCTGTTTTTATCTAAGAGTTCACTCTTAGAGGATGTTGAATGGATTGCACTGAAATATTTGGTCACCTTAAAAGCCTTTCTTCCTCCTGTGCAGCTGCACTTTTAAAAAGTACATTTTACTAATATGCCGTGTTAAACAGGTTGTAGTGATGAATCACTACCAACACTCTGCTAATATATACATAAAAGCTCCAAACATTTTGTTATGTTTTTTCCCTACCAGAGTGCAAATGAGTGAGGTCCTGCCATACTCTGGTATGGGCAGCAGTGTTTTGTTACGGTTCCCCACCTACCAAGCAAGAAACTGAAGATAATTGGATTATGTTACATTACTTCACTGAGAAGATGCAGAAGTACAATATTTTGAATTAAGTACAACCTTATTGCGGTGGAGGGAGCCAGCAACTAGATCAGCTTCAATGCACGAAGCATTTAAATGCTGGGAGTTTGTCTTTATTCAGTGCTGCAGAGATCAGCTCATCCCCCAAATAACAGTTCACCCTGCTCTTTAAATTCAGCATCTATCTTACTGTTGGTGTGTTTCCTAGGAAGCTGTTTGATCACAGGACTGGTTATCTATACAGCTCTGTTTTCAGGATTGTTTATTAAAATACTATCTCTGAATTCAATAGGAATTTATGGAGGGGGAAGATGACTTTGCCTCCTAAAATAGTTTTTCTCATTTTGCTTATGTAATTTTTACTTTAACATTGGTGTAAAAATAACGGGGTTATACAGAGGCACTGGTGCAGGATATGACTTGTTCTGTTGGAGAGATTTTTTCCCTTTGTTTTTTGTCTAGAACTTGTACCTCGATCAAAATGAGAACATTCCCTCTGTTTTTAGTAAGACCAGAGTTAAATCCCAAGCTAATAAGTTTATTATCAAATGGTTAGCTGATACTACCTGCTTGATATTGCCTTCTAAGAGTTAGGCAATTCAGCCTTTCTTAAGAGAGAAGGAAATGCCTTCTCTTGAGTTTGCGATCAAAAGATCTGTATAATGTTAGGCTACTGATAATCTGGAGCTAGGGAATGAACCCACAACAGTCAAAAGTTAACCCGCAGAATACTAAATGTCCTCTTACTGTTACCAGACACAAACTTAAAAGGAAGCATGTTAAGGGTCTTGTATGTCTTGATGCTTCTGTACCCTATTCCTGCTATCAGGAAAGCTGTTCACTGACTCAAATCTACTCTCTAATTATGTTTACAAAACCTGACGATGGTCCAAAGGAAAACACTTCTTTCAAAGTTAAATAACTACTTTTTCAAGAATGTAATGTTGAGAGTCAATTATGTGTTACTGCTGATGAATTTCTGTATGACACAGCTCTCTGCATTGGTCTAGAAAGTCCTTTCCTTCCTTTGAAACAATTAGCTGTCACTTTATTATTGCTTATAGGATTATTTTTGGAGGTGTTAGTAAAACACAAACCTTCTGTTAGAACAGCAATGAAAGTCTTAAGGCACATGGCAGGAGTGTATGTCATTTCGTTTTGAATATCCCAAAGCTACAGTTACTGCTGAAGTTAAATGTGGCTTTCCTTTTCCTTTAGTGCAAAAGCTTAAAACAACAAATATACGTTCCAAAATTAAAAACTGCTGCCAGGAAAGAACACTTAAACCACGTACAATTCTCACACACTTACTTTCAAAAACAAAGTAGCAGCTTTTATTTAAAATTAATGAGACTAAGGATATCCAGCATAATTGGAAATTGCTTTTTCAACTTTTGACCTGGCAGAGCATTAAAAGCAGTTAGGTTCTGAATGGCTGGGGTCTACATGTGCTGGCCTCTGCAGAAGGTAGAAATTTACTTTGGCCATATAAAGCCGTTTTACTCGACTCAAAACAGTTGCAGCATGACAGATGATCAAAAATAGCCCCACTGCAGCTTACGCTGTCAATCACCATGTGTGAAATGGCATGGTGGTGAGGAGCCTGCACAGGGTTTATGTTTATTGTAGGGTAAGATGTGGCAAACAGATAATGTTTCATAACTTCGCCACCTGTTAGTTTCTTGGCTTAATAAAACAAGTCACAAGAGTTTTAAGTGGGAGCACATGTATCTTTCCGTCTTGTTCAAGGATACGGTCAAGTGTCCTAATGTCCTAAGAAAATCTTAGTAACATCAGTTCGAAACAACACAAGCACCCAGATAAGCGGGCTTACTGCATCTCTTTTGTTAAAATTACTCTGTTTCTTAAATGCCGTATGTAAAAAGTACTGTGATGTGATGTTAAATGGACTCTTACATGATGCAGAAGAGGCTCTCACGGACTTCAAATTTGTTTCTATTCCTCTTTATTTAATACTTAAAAAACATGGTGTTATATTTATTAGGATTGTACTTGGCTGGTGACCAATACAAAATGCTTGTTTTTGCTCATCCATTTTGTGTGGAGAGCTCAGGTAATGATATATATTTAAATGCACAGAGCCAGCTTAAGTATGCTTCAAATGCACTTCTGGCTAATCACTTCATAAATTAGGTGAGTTTTAAAAACCCAACTTATTGTTTTGTCTTATGTTTTCTTTCCCTCCCCACTCCCTATTTGTCACTCTTATTTTTTTCATTTCTCCCTTCGCACAGTAGGAAATGAATTCCATTGAAATGTTGGGTTTTTATGATTGTGGTGTTCATGTCTTAAACACGGCAACTGAAAATTCCTCTCTGCTAGTATTCCTATTCACTCCACTGAGCTCTTTTTTTCTTAAAAAGAAAACTGGGCTGTTCCAAAGTCTGGTTATCGTGTATTTTAAACTCTATTTTGCTATGAATCTAGATGACAGTGTCCCTTCTGATTGAAATGTTTCCTTGTTGACCATTTAAGTAATTCTTGAAGTTATTTTAAAAATTAAACAAACAAAAACTTTCCATTAAAACTTGCATTTGGAGGACATATTGTACCATTGCAATTTGCATCTATGCTTACAGTGCACTAAAAGGTTGGTGCAGTCTTTAGAGTTGTCTGTAAAGGTAAATTTCAGTATTAAATAGTAGTAAATTTGCACAAGCAGATTTTCATGGATTTATAAAGATTCACTCTCTGGAAATGAGTTCCATGCATGAAGGACTTCTCTGTGGAAATTCAGATGCAAGACAGGACAATGAATGTAAAATGAAAATTATATTAGATATACATTATTTTTAAAAATTGTATTATATGATAAAACACAACTGTGAGATGAATTTGTATGTACACTTGTGTGCTAAAACAATGATATGACCAGTTTTCAAAACTGAAGGGCTAAGTACACAAGCCAAGGAAGCAAGTTTTGTAACTTGGAGAAGATGGGAAAGTGTGTGTACTGATCTGTTCAGAATGGTTATTGCTTAAGCTGTAAATTTGTTTGCTTTTTTTTTTTTTTTTTTTGCTTTTGTTAAGCACCAGATCTATTTAGATTTNTTTAATCCTGTGCACACCTCCCAAAAAACTCTATGCTGTATGTCTTGCATAGAAATAAGCAAGCTGGCACAAAACAGGACATCAGTGGCCTGATAATCAAACAGGTTTGACCCTTGTGTCCTTATCAACTTTATAGAAGTGTGATGCACATGTACTTAGGAGTCACTGTTATGGATTTTAATAGCATCTATGTAGCTTCCCCTCAATGGCCTCTTGTGACGGAGTGAGCTGCACTATAGTTCGTTTGGAAAGTGTGATTCTTGCTGTGTTTACCACACTTGTGAACTTTATTTAAACTCCTTTGTCGCCTGTGTTGTTGTTGTTGTTTTTTCTTATTTTTAATAAGGGTGACTGAGGTTGCAGAGAAATTAATGTGTGCTGAGTCTGCATAGCAACTTAAGTAGGGTTGCCACAATACACTCGTCTTTCCTGCCCCCCCCCGAGAAGACTTTACATAAAATCAGGGTTAAACCATTTTGTCGCCTTATTGGCTATTGTCAAACTCATTACAGTGATGCTGTCAAGCTGCTCTGTTACTAATAATAAGAGTACTCACAGGAAATAATTTCACTAAGAGTCAAGTAGTTCAGTGAGAAGCAGGATAATAAAAGCCACTCGTAGGTGTTCTGAAAAACAAATACTGCAATCCAGCTTACTTCTTTAGAGTTGTCTTAAAACTGACATCAGTAATCCTGGTCCTTCTAAAGGTTTTAATAGCATTAAACGTAATATCCCCAAGCAACATTAAACACTCCTGTTTAAGTCAGCTATAATGCTGCGCTTTGGAGCAACACGCCTCTTTGGGCCAGTGAACTGATAATGGGTCCGTTCAGCCTAGTTATTGTGGCAACCCTATGCACATAACAACAACTAAATTGAGTTTGTTTTAGTTCGGAGTATGGATGTGACGCTTAGGCGCCGACTCGCCTACCACCTCTGACTCCCTCTCCCATCTTTCAACAGGATCCCTGCTCACTATGTCTATCCACAGGCTTTTGTGCAGCCCGGAGTGGTAATTCCCCACGTTCAGCCCGCAGCGGCCGCTGCTTCCACTACGCCCTACATCGATTACACCGGAGCCGCGTACGCCCAGTACTCGGCCGCCGCGGCCGCCTACGAGCAGTACCCGTACGCCGCCTCGCCGGCTGCCGCGGCCGGGTACGTGGCGGCGGGGGGCTACGGCTACGCGGTGCAGCAGCCCATCACCGCAGCAGCGCCGGGGACAGCCGCTGCGGCCGCCGCGGCTTTTGGCCAGTACCAGCCCCAACAGCTGCAGACAGACCGTATGCAATAGCAGATGGACTCCTGAGGGAAGCTCGCTCTTTCTCTTCCTCTTTTTGGCCTTCCAGTATAAGTAGTTAATCAGAGACAATTGATGTTAACTAAGGAGCTTTAAGGAAAGCGATGCTATTGCGAAAGTAAAGAATTTTATTCCACTGTCTTCATACAGTATGCATCCAAATCATGTTGTTAGAGGGGAGGGGTAGTGTGGCATGTCTAGTTTCAAGTATCAATCCAGAAGAAAATGGAAAAAAAAAAATAATACTGTACTGTCATGAAAGAGTGGCAGGAGTGGCAATGGGACTTTGTATTTTAAAACAAACAAACAAGAACCAAAAAAGCAAAGGTGTATTTTTTACAGTATCAGGGAAACAAAACTGCCTTTTATAAGTGAGAATATGGCATTCGAAAAGTTTGAACCAGGGGGAAAAAACTGAGTCAGCAATATGTAACCTTTATCCATTTTAAGAGGAAACAAGCTTAAAGCACTGATCGTCCTTTGTAGCTTTCAGAAGCTGTCTTCGTGAGATAGCATCTTCCCACTGTTTCACTAATGGGCATCGAACAATCCGAGGAAGATGGCCTGCTAGTAAGATGGCGGACAGGCACCAAAGTTATTTTCTTATCTGTCCTCTGGATGAGTGGAACTATGGAGCAAGTGATGTGGAAGTAAGGGGTGCAACAGCTGTAGAGACAATCAATAACACAGACAGTTCTGGACAGAACACATCACTCGTGCTCATGTGATGAGCTTGTCACATCCTAATCCCTCGCCCCATCCTGTTTCACTTTTGGGAAACTTTAACTGCTGGTGTCAGCTATTCTGATTCTAAAATAGGATCAGCCCTTTACTACAACAGCCTTTTCTTTCTATTTATTGCATCTGTTCGTAACTTGTGAATAAAGGCAGGAAGAAGCTTAATGAATTAAAACCTTTAAGAACTGTTTTAAGGGAATTTTCTTTTCTGAAACCATTTGTACAATTTTAATATCTATTTCAGGATTATATTTAAAATATTTATTAGCGAACATACAGTACACAAGGCAACTTTTGTTACCAAGACTGCAGTTCTTGAAGGGTTAATGGTATGTGATTTATACTGTGCCTTAATTGTTATGCTATTTAAAGAGAAATATTTATTTTGAAAGTTTTACTATGCTGCGCTCTAAAGAAAGCAACTTTAGATGTGACACTGTAAAATTATGTATTCATCTCATGGCATAAATTATTTAGTAGGCTTAGATGTAGCATATTAAATATTAACCTAATTAACTAAGGATGTTGACTTGGATTTATTTAAATTCAGTATGTGCACTGTATGAGGGTACTCTTAAATTAACACTTTTTTTAGGTTTTTACATAAAATACTGCTAGTTCATTCTTTCTCCCTCTAATAGATTTTCATGTAGACCTCTCAAATACATTAGTGCAGTTTTCTCACTCATCTGTATGTAGACTGACTATTTTTCCCTTTGCTAGGAAATGCTGCTTTACATTGTCCTGTGAAACTACAATACTTGCAATTTTTATTCTTGACCGAAATGGAATTTAATATTTTACACTGTATTGGATTTTTTTATACTTGAACAATTTCATACAAGGGAAGACAGGATAGCATTTTTATGGACTTTATCCAATGTCACTGGATTTATTTTAAGTATTCTGAATACTAGCCAGTGTTATAATGTAGACATGACTCTCCTGTGCATATTATTTATTCAGTATGTATATTGCTTTACAACATTTCAGATCTTTTAATCTATTCACTCGTATTAAAAACAATAAAAAAAATGTTGTTGCATCCTGTCTCCTGAAGTTTTTGCTCAAGTTTTCTTAGATCTTGTCTGACTAAAATTAGGGGACCAACCTTTTAGGTAATTTTCCTGGTATGTGCGGTGAACAGCAACATATGCAACGACTATAAATGCACAGATGGATGTAAACTGTATTAAACGGAGGAAATTCTACAGAAAAGATGGAGAAGATCCACCCTAAGAGTTATCATAAAATAACTGAGAGTGCAAGGGACTCTGGGAGGTCATCTAATCCAGCTCAGGTTGCTTATACTTTTGTCTAGTTGGGTCTTAAAATCCTCCACGCAGAGACTGCGCAACCCCTCTAGGTGATCTACTGCACTGCCTCATTGTCCACATGGTATCAGTTTTTTTCCTTGTATCTAGCCCAAGCCTCCCATGTTCATTTATGACCTTCGTTGCTCATTCTTTGGCAGAGAGCCCAGCCCTATCTTCTCAGTATCCTCCTCTTAGGAACTGGAAAGTTGCTGCTCTCTTCTGTAGGCTGAACAAACCCCGCTGCCTGAGCCTCTCCTGTTAAGTCTCATGCTTCAACCCCCAGCCATCTTGTTGGCCCTCCAGTGGATTCACTCAGGTTTATCAACAGCTTTCATGCATGGGGAGACCCAAGACTGGACTCACTCTGCCAGATGTGGTCTAAGGAGTGCTGAGTGAAAGGGAATTATCAATTCCCTTCATCTGCAACCTGTGCTCCTGTTGATACGGTCTAATGTACTTTCACTGCTGCCAGGGTTCGCCACTGACAGGGTTCAGCCCACCCCAAGGCCTCCCGTGTCTGTTTCAGCAGAGCTGATCTCGAGCATATCAACTACACTCTCCATTTCAAATCATCAGTCCACAGCCTGATAGTACTGCATCCTGTGTCTTCCTCCAGGTCACTGATAAAGATCAGTGGAGACAGGACAGATCCCCGAGGAACCCAATTTGTAACCAGCTTCCAGACAGAGTATGGGCCCTTTTCCACAACAACCCAGTCAGGATTTTGCCCATCTAGACTGGAACATTCAGAATTGGATGTAAGGATTCTGTGGCAGACTGCACTTAAAGCCTTGCTAAACTCAAGGTAGACAATAACCTCTGTTTTCTCCTCATCCACAGATGAAGTCATTTCATCACTGGAGACAATCAGGTTGGCCTGGCATGATTTACACTTGGAAATTTCATGCTGGCTCTTCCCAGACACCACTGTCTCCTTCATTTGCCCAGAAATGACTTCTAAGATTGTTTGCACCACGATTGTCCCAGAGACTGACTGTCCTGCAATCCCCTGGATCATCCTTCTTGCCTTCAGAAGATGGGTGCATCATTTGCCTTTCCACAGTCATGGAAGACCTCTCCTGATCTCCATATCATTTCAAAGATGATAGTGAGCAGCCTCACAGGGACAACAGCCAGCTCTCTTAGTACCCTTGGCTGCAGCCCATCTGGGAGGTGAGCAGGAAACCCTTAATAAATGCTGCTTTCTACTCTCTTCTACCATTTCCCCTCCCTGCTCTTCCCAAAAGAAGGTCTGCCTACAGGACATGGAATTAAAAGCAGATGTTCCTCAGTCTAGAAGATGGAGGGCACAGATGGCTCAGGAAAATGTGTGGCATGGTAACCTATTGTTTGATCTACGATAAGGAAGGCTAGCTTTGGACATACAACATGAATGCTACCTTATTCTTGCTAAACGTGTAGCTGAACAGACCTCCATATATATATATCTCGTATAAATATATGTATTTATATATTTATATAAAATATAAATGTATATTTATATAAATATATATGTTTATNATATATACAGAGAGATTTATATGTCTCAATAACACCTCACATACATGAAATGCAAATAGTTCATCTTACCAAGACCAAAATAAAGTAACTGAGAAATAGCAGCACTTAATTGTGAAATATGTGAATACTCAGCAGAAATGTTAGCATTTTACTTGAGAGATGGCATATATGTAAGTAGCAACAAGTTGCACACAATACAATTTACAACTGTATTTCCGAAACCTCCAAAAGAGATTTTACATGGAAAAGTGACCAGTGCCGAGCTCCTTGCAGAGGGAGGGGAGAAGTTGAAACCAGAACACCTTTGCTCAGGAATGTGTAGATCAAAAAGGTGTCATGCCTTGAAAGGTTGCACTGATGAGCTGAAGCTGCTAGAATTGCATTTTTTCTGAATGTTTGTAATTTCCTAACAACTAGCAAACATAACTCGGCATTACTAGAGTTCATTGCACCTAATTTTTGTTGGATTTTTTCAAACAAGTGAAAGGAATATATTAAGTTTAAAACATGATGCAACTATTGAAAGCACCCCTTAGTCTTGCTATTGAGCCTCTTCAAAGTGAGCAAGTCCCTAGTTCTGCTCCAAACTTTGCAAGAAAGAGCATTCTATTCTGCACCTATGTTTAAGTTTTAAACAGCTTGCACATTTGATTTGAATTGTTTTCAGTTCAATTTCAGTTTATTTTTTAGTATACATAAACAGCTAAGCAGTGTATTCAAATTGCAAAGTATGTAACTTCAGTTTTGTGTTTTCCTACGCGCTTGAACTTCAAACCATTAGGTGATACTTCCTCAAACTAGCAATAAAACAGGCTCTGGGCAAAGTCTAACTGTAAAAAGCTCAGGCCCATAGGAAATTTTTAATGAAAAAAAAACCATGAGTGAGTAAAATCTGAAGATTATGATGGAATTTGGCCTTGTAACTTTCACCAAATATACAGTCCTGTGATACAGTAGGAACAATGGGATAATCATAGAATCATATAGAATCATAGAATGGCCTGGGTTGAAAAGGACCTTAAAGATCATCTAGTTTCAACCCCCCTGCTCTGGGCAGGGTTGCCAACCACTAGAGCAGGCTGCCCAGCACCACATCCAGCCTGGCCTTGAATGCCTCCAGGGATGGGGCATCCACAACCTCTCTGGGCAACCTGTTCCAATGCCTCACCACCCTCTGAGTGATAATGTAAGAAAAGAAAAAAAAAAACACACAGCATTACACTACATTTACTATTACCAAGAAGAGTGTATATTACACCCTACTGACTAGCAAGGCTATATAAAATGTATGCTAGAAGTTTACATCCAACTGTTCCAAGTATATCCTGAAAACAATAAGGAAATGCTCGTTTAAACTAGTTTATTACTTTCATGCCAGCATATTACTAGGCATAAGAATCCCAAGGCACAGATTTGGTATTTACTACATTTAGCAAAATGAAGAAAATATCTTAAAGTAGCAGCAACTAAGGATTGTTAAGGGCTTTGAAAATAGTACAGTTATGGGTGAATCTACATTATGTTTATTATGACCAATGACTGGGCCTGGGGGATTTGTTGTGTTTGTTTTTTTTCCCTCCAAAGCCCAGTCAAAAATCATGGGAACAAATAAGCTTGACATAGTGTCAAAGTGTAATGAAAAAACTCCAACTGCGACTGCGTTCAAACATGCAGATATGCGCATAGAACAATTATCAGCTTTTCTCAACGTGCAGAACATTAGCTCTCAAACTTTTCCCGATTCCACGTGCCAATTTTCCTGTGATAAGCCATGAATTTGGGCTAGCTTACAGTATAATTATTTTTGACCTAATCAGTCTCGGAGTAGGGAGGAACCCCCCAAAGTCTGCTTCATCACCAAGCATCTGAAGGTCAAGAGATACAGAAATCCAAATTAACTGGTGAGAGGTTTCTGAGACAGATAGGCTCTTCAGCTCAGTACACTCATTTTAAATCTTTGGACCAGACTCCATAGGTGTGCCTGCTTGTTCTCCCCTCTCTAAATGTGGCTGCTGTGGGCCAAGTGCTCTGCACTTGTATAAAAGGCAAGAGCTCTTGCAGGTGCCCGCTCACTTCCTGCTTAAAAGTGGATGAAACATTTACATTAAGAAAAGCTTACAGTCCTTCATCTCAAGTTTATTTGAACTTTATGAAATCTGGAAAAAATCTTTATAAAAGAACCCTTGCTATCCACAATCCACCTTCTTCTGAATTCACTTACTTCATCTGAGACCAGAGCAAAAGATGTGAAAATGCCAAAACTGACAGAGGTAAATCATAAGGAAAGCTCAGTGATTCCACTGCCTGCCATTCATTTGTTTAAAAAGCTTTGTCACTGCATTTGCAAAGGACATGAATCAATCTTTATGACACATCTGAAGAACAGGAAAAGTTTTTATCCAGCACTGCAGATAAGGGATTTTGCCAAAAACTTGTATTGTTTTTTTTTTTGTCCTGATTTGTAGTAATGACAAAAATAAACACAAAATTTCTTGCCAGAAAAAAAAAATCAATTTTTAAAAAAATTTTGTGTTTTGTTCATTTAAAAAAATACTGTTTTTAAAATCATAAATTGTTTAAAAACAAAATATCCCTGCATTTAGAAGGTATCAGAGTAGAATGTTCTGATTTTTTCCTGACATGAGCCATTACAATTGAATAGTTTCCAAAAGAATACTGCATCAGTATATTTCCCAGCTGCTTTAAAGGGAGGACTGATTACTTGCTCAAGGCTGTGGATGCCATACTGTTGCCAAAAATTGGGATTCCCTGGCTATTTGCTCAAACCTCTGGAATTCATCTCCTAATTTGATCACTAGCAACATTTCTGAATGAAGATAGAAATAATGAAAGTCTAGAAGCAAAGCTTGTTTTCAGAAGAATGCAACTCCATTACAAATACTTACGATAGTCAGGCAATTTGGGAATATTTTATGCAGATAAGTAGACACTGGCAAGGGAAAAAAACACAAACATAACCAAGTTGAAGCACAAGCTTTTCTTGAAGGTGTGTTCAAAACTTTTTTAAATGATGGTCAGTCTCAATTATAATGTAGTTTCTTCATCATGCTAATGATGAAGGACCTTAAAAATGGGCCAATCTCTTTGTCCAGTATGCTTTCTTCTACCCTTGGAAGATGGTAAGTAGCACATCAGTGCAGTAAGGGATGTCCACAATCTGTTTTTCAATACAGTTATGGAGTAGTGCACATTCCTTGGCATGAACGTATGTTAGGAACACTACTTACAGAAAATGTGGTCTTCATGAACCAAATATTAGGTAACTACAATATGCAAGTTTAAGCATTATTCTTTCCCGATTTTCATCAATATTGGCTTTTTTCCATTAGCGAACTACTTTATCAAGTAAATATATATACTCTTTTCTCCTTTTCTGTAAAGTGCATCCTTTCACTAACCAGAGTGCCATCACAATTCATGTTTTTAAGTTAAGAGAGAGTACAAAGATCTCTAGGCTTTATTCTTCTGTAAATGTCACCAGTTCCACTTACACTACCATATCTTGAAACTGGTTTTCCTCTGACCTTATCAAGAACAGCAATTTTCCTGTCTACTCTAACAACACCTGGGATCTTGCCAAAAGGAATCAGAATCCAACGTAAAGCTCCAAGAGCAGTGGCCGAGTGTGAAAACAGAAGTGTGTCCTTCAGCGGGCTTCTGTCAGAAGGGAGCTTGCCCTCATGGGGCTGCTGTAGCTCAGCTGAGGGCCTGAGGAGGGCACACGGCAGTTGAAAGGCTTTCTGGTGTGAATGCATTGGTTTAGCTAAATAAAGGCTAAGCAAAGGGCAAACAAAGCAGCACTGTAGTGACTTTCTGGGGAAGAAAATCTGGGTGCCCACTGGAACTTCAAAGAACCAAGCTGGTTTCAGAGATCTTGCATCTTGTCTTCTGTGTAATGCAAACCATATGCAGCGCCTTGGTCTGATTCTGACAATGGTAGTGGTGCTTGCCAGCAGTTCACTAAGGATACAGGTTGGCAGAGAGACAGTGTCTGCAGAGGAGCCTCAAGGAATCTGTCTTTCCTAAACTCAGGGAATGGCAGTATTAGAGAGAAGCAGGTGCTGTGCCTACTCTGTCTTCTATAGCATGTAAGATACGGTTTATTTGAAATGCAGCTGCACTGTATTAACAGTATTTTGTTTCAGGAGGACTGCTTGGTTGCTAATTACCACAGCCATGCTGCAGAGAGGACAGAAGAGCAAGCTTTGGGCACAATGAAGATGAGCTCGATACCCAGGGACTACAGCCAAGGCCCAGACTGAAAGCAGAAGATCTGCATGAATCTACCCTGAGAGAACTGCTGGAGGCCAGAGAGGTTTGCTTTAAAGGGGTCAGGAGTACAGTCTGCTCAGTGGCAGCGAACGTGCTATTGCTTGCAAACTTGAAAAGATTTTCATGGATTCTTGACATTTACTGTGGTATTTAATGTGCCTATGAGGATGGTATGATTGTTTAGAGTTTTAAAACTAAAAGCAGATCTTCCAGGTCTTTACTGGCTGAGAATGAGGGTAGTTACGGCCCATTTGGTGACTCCTGAAGACAAACATGTCAACGTGAGAACAAATTGTTTGTCAGTGGGATGTTATTAAATCTAGGCAGGGTTTCCTGCAAAGTCTCAGGTTCTGCCAATCGCACCAGTTAAAAGATTTAAAGATACTAACTTGCTTTTAATTCCTAAATCAGCAACAATCTCAAAAAAAGAACTATTTTACTTCATTGTTCACAGACCCTGCTATTTAAAAGATCACTCGTCTTTGCAAGAACATTGGGCTACTCCAGAGAGCTGCTCACAAGGTCCTTGTTGCTGAGCAGAGCAAGTTGCAGGTAAACTCTACAATCAGTGCTTTGCTCTCCTAGGCATTGACTTGCTCCAAAATCTGTACGATGGCAATGCACTCCAACACTTGCATGTGTATAGCAGCAGGATAATTCTGCTGTTCAATGTGATATGCAGGAAGGATGGGGTGGGTAGGTTCATGTTAATGGTTGTGATGAGCTTTGGATCCCCTTTGGATAATGAGTTGGTGTGGAGGGGAAAAGGGGAAAAAGAAATATCAAAGTGATGCTCAGTTTATTCCCCAGAGTCTGAAAAAAATTATCAGTGTTGAAATTTCTCATGGTGTTCTCATTCCTGAGAAGTGGTAGAAAGCACCCCACCTTGGGATTTTTTGAGAAATGATATGGAATAAGATCACTCAAAGAGCAGCATGTGGGGGAACCATGCCAACTATGAAATGGGAGGATTGTAATCCATTTAAATACAGCCACCTAGGCACATCTCTAGTTTGTAGATGTCATGGCAGCTCATCTGGATTTACAGGTTCATGCTCCTGCTGTAGGAGGTTCTGCAATTTCAATCTCTCCACCATTGCCTCATTTCAATTAAAAATATAACTGAGCAAGCTGTTCTTCCTTCTACAACTGAAATCCCCCCTCTCTCTCAAGCCTTAAATTCTCCTAAGTCACAAGGTGGTGCAAAGCCACTGGCAAAGATCTTCTTAACCTGCAGGCTGGAAAGCAGGACATTTAGAAGGCAGAGTTATTTCAACTATCAAAGGCAATGCACTGAAAAAACAGACAGACAGTGCCTCCTCCATTATTTCTCAAATACACTATCTCATTTCTTTTCAGATAAGTGCACCTGCACTCATTTCTCATAAACTCATTTTTTTTTTAAATAGAGGCCATCTATATTTACACCAGAATGTGAAATAATAAATTGCCTAGTCTCCTGCTAATCATGGAGAAAATGAAAAGTTCATTACACACAGAAGCTGAAATTTTTTATCGCAAGAGAGAAATTTACTTAAGCATAAAAAGTGCAACATTAGAATATATGTAAAATTGCTCATAAGTTTATGCTTTTGGTTAATTGTTCCTGTTAGGGGAATGTAATGTCAAGGGTTTCCAAAACAAAAGATTCTCTTTTAAAATACACAGTCAAAAGCTTTCAGGTATCTGAAAAGTTAATGTAAGTGCTTTCTTTAAAAACAATTAATCTGCACCGTGAACATTTCTTCTCCCTCATTCCAAGTATGCTCCCCTATGCCAGACATTCATAACTTTCCCTGCCAAAAGTTCTATTTCTCTGTGTCTCATTTGGTATTTTATCAGATCGGATCGTAAGACTTCTGACATGAACCTATTATTTTCTTTATTTAAAATATTTAGCATATGCTACATAATGACTTATATTTCACCAATAATAAGTGGTAATCATTCAGGTGTCTTTCATAAAAATCAATCTAATATATTTTAACCTGCATTTATACCCTCTGCCCCTTTCAATTTGCTCTGTTATTTTATTATTCTGTGTCTCTACTTTCATGCCCTCCAAAACTGCTGTTGCTGCTCTTTTTTCTGTTGTCCTGGACATAGCAGCGTAGGTCAGGCAGCACGAAAGCTATCAAAAATTTGCTGCCTGACTAGGGTTTTGTTGTTGTTGTTGAAAAATAATTATTGAATATCTCCATTCCCTCTTTCACTTTCTTTCCATCCTTCTTTCTGCCTGCTATTTTTCCCCTCTCAGGCTTCAAGCTGAGACTATGCTCTCTAACATTTTCTAGTTCATTGGAGGTCATTAGCAAACAGCTTCAGAGAAGCTAGACAGCATGTTTGCTCTTTTCATGTTGCTGTATTTCAATTTTTGATGGGACAGAATATATTAAGATCTTCTCCAGTACTCTTCCTTTCACATAAGCTCTTTGTTCCTTATGATCTAGGAAGAAAAGTATACACATGCTGTTTCTTGCTTCATGGCTGAAAAACAGCAGAGCCGCAGTTTCAAAGGTAAAGAACATGCTAATGTCTACAGACATTGGCATATGTCTTTACATCACTGATGCACACACCCAAATTGGATTCAAGTATGTGACCAGGTGCTTTATTATCTATGTATGGAATTAAATTATAAGCTGTACGTATAATAAAGTACATGTGCAATTGTAATGCGTAAAGCCTTGAAAATCTGCCCCGTTGTGCATTTTTATAGCTTATTTTCCAAAGTCACCATGTTCTTATTACAAGCTTGTTTTAGACCCTGCCAAATTCTAGAGACTGTTTGTCAGACCATTCAAGCCTGCCAAATTCGCCTCCTCCAGCTAGCTCTCTGGAATACAAAGCCATCTAAATCTAATAGGTCCTACCCAGAATGAGATTTTGAACTATTAAAATCAACTGCTACCAGCACATTTTCTTCACAGAGAATGGTATTCCGCTGAAGGGCTTCCACATTCTGAATGATAAGCAGGGAAAGTCTTGATAAGGTCAGGAAATACAAAGATAAACCGTTAAAACGGTAGTTTAAGAGACTATTAATAAGTAAACAGTTGTTTCCAGAGTGACCTATTTTCTGAGAAGGAAACAACGAAAAACCAAAAGATCAACTGGAGGAGGAGGCGGCAGCAGAAAAGGACTCCTGCAGATTCTGCAGGAAAGGTTCATTTGAGAAAACAAGAGGGAAGTATGGAAGCAGACCCCCCCCCCCCCAAAAAAAAAAAAGATTAATTCATTCACCCTTTCAATAGTGTTAACAGAATTTGCATATCCATTCCTGTTTCAGAGGCTTTGAAATTTTGTTTTTCTCCAGCTGTTTTTCTTATCATTGTGGCATGCTTTCTCTTCACACACAGAGCCACTTAGCTCTCAGACATTCTCTTCAACAGACTGCTGGCATCTTTCAGCTGCTCTCAGGCCTTCCCTTTTAAATCTCCCAGCTGCCTCTCTTACCCCTCACAACATTACTGGCCTACTCATCTTGTGTATTTTTTTAAATCATTTCCAGCTGCCACATTTGGTGCTCTAGATATTTTTCATTCCCTCTCTCCCCCCAGAATACGTCACTTTGGAGCGTTTCTGGGGGCTAATGGGATGACAGATTTCCAAAGCCTCTTTCTGCCCTAATAGGAATCTCATCCAAATCCTCTCAAGATTTTCATGCACCAAACTGAAAATGTCTTTTGGCTATTGGTGAATGCTGGAAAGAGGACAGGAGGAGGGCGTGCTGTTAAATCTGAAAGCGGTAAAAATACAACGATCAATGATCAGATAATCCAATCTGACCTCTTGCTGTTTCACAGATCTCACGTATCTTGCTCTCTGTCCTCTAAATGCCCAAGCTCCCACAGTGTGTGCAGAAGTTCTGAACTTTAGAAGAAATTTCAGCTTACACTTTAGAATTGCTTGTCCAACAGTGTCCTGATCATTACATTGCTCTCCTAGACTGCAGCCTCTGGAGCTGACATGGAAAAGGCTTTATGTATGTTTATGAAACATACTTCAGTACAGGTGAATCCTTTGACTTTCATGGTCAAGAAATAAACTTTATAAACAAATTCCTCTTAACTGTGTAAATGACAGTTTAGATACACACTTGGTGTTTATTCTCATGCACTGTTTTGCACTTTAAGAAGTGGGCAATGCTTTCATTTTATCTCAGCTTTGCAAAATTTTATACCAAACCTATATAGCTATAGAAAAATTGAGTTGCCATCTAATTAAATTTACTCAAAATTAAATTCAAAGCTCTTAGACTTCCTTTCCTCCCTAACTTTGGCAAAAGTCAAATGAAAATCTGGCCATAGGAGGTGCTTAAATGATATGGAATCTTAACTGGGTCTTCTTCAAGCTCCCTTTCAACAATGCCATTTGAATAAACATGCTTGAAGGTTCAGGAAAGAATACTAATTTAAAAACAAAACAAAACAAAACAATGGTCTTATCTTTATATCATGTAAGTTTTTGTCTGATTTGCCCAGAGCTGTTCCTTTTTTCTTTAAGAACTTTTTTTTTTAATGCAGATAAAAGCTTAGATTTACCCGCTGGAGTGGACTGGGTGAAGCACTTTCTCTACAACAGGTGCCCACTGTCCGCAGTTGAGCCAGGACAAAATGTGTCGGCATCCAGCACTTGCTTTGAAATAGGTCACGAACTCAGAAAATCTCATTTATAAACATCGCGCCAGTCTGCAGAAAGGGGCACCTGTCTGGAACTGCTTGAGGAAGGAACCCTCCTCTGCCACTGTGGAGGAAGGCTCCTCTCCTCATCCTCTTCTCTTTTCCTCTCTGAAACTCCTGGCACAGGGAGAGGAAAAAAGGACTTCTGGATCTGCTTGCTCTAAATTGTTAGAATGAAAGTCTGTGTCTTGAGGCTTTGAAAAACATCAAGAGGAGCTTGCAGTTTGAGTTTAAGAACGGATTTGGTCACTACAGTGGTCAGGAGAGAAGCGAGCATAAAATTGGCAGGATAAAGTAGAGGAGAGGCTGGAAGAAAGGTTTTAAAGAGAGTCACAGACGTTTTCACACTGTCTAAAAACTGCTTCCCTGCCACAGTGGCTTTCTCCACAGTACAGTGAAGTAATTTAAAGTTCTCCAGAAACCTTCAAAGAACTTTGGATCAGGTCTTGTGGTCTTGTCTTCAGATTAGATGGTTTTAATAAAATGCATTAACAAACATTTTCAAACACACCTTAGTGTGGATGAAGTCAGGACAGCTTTGGGATCTTCACAACACATGATTGTTACCCAGGTACCTCCCCAGTTTGGTTTCTGGTGCTTCCAAAAAGCTTCTCTGATGATCTTGAAAGATTTTGCAAGTCAGTTCATGAAATTAAGGAGAATCAAATTCCGCAATTAACTAGGCAGTCATTTAGCACACACAACTCTCCATACCGGCCAAGTACTATCAGTACTCGAAAAAGAACCCTGTTAATAAGAAATGTTGTTATTTGGATTAAACTAAGCCAGGGTTGCCTAGTTCCAAAGAAACCAAATATGCTGACTGTGACACAGCACTCTCTACCTTCCACATGAGATCACCAGATATCTTTGATAGTGAGAAATGAGAATGGGATTATATATTCAGTATGCAAAACACAGAATCACTTTCTATATCTAGGGTTGCATCAAGTTAAATGGCAAGAATGGGATCAAATACTTTCCCTCTTTAAAACAAAAATAAAACAAACAAAGAAAAAAATCAATAGGATATACGTCCTCCCCTGCTTGTCCTCCTCTTCCTGCAATCATCAGACAAGCACTGTCTGATGATGCCAAACACTACAATTCTGTATATGGTATTTTACAAGTGCTGAATACTGTAGTCCGGTACAAAGCAGGAATTGTGTCTAACAAAGAAAATGCAAAGTCATGTACACAGGCCTGACTTTATTCTAGGAATATTATCTTGCTCCCTGGTCAAGAGACACGTAGATCCTCTGAGTTAGTGTTGGAAGGAGCCTCTTTCAGCTGCTTGTAAAAGGAGGCAAGGGGGACTAGCTCACCTTAGACAAAGCTTGCTTTTGGGGATTCTTCATCTAGCTGTTGCTCTACTCTGCCCTGGTGCAGCCTCACCTCGAGTACTGTGTGCAGTTCTGGGCAGCACAATATAAGAAGGACATAAAACTATCAGAGAGTGTCCAAACGAGGGCTACAAAGATGGTGAAGGGTCTAGAGGGGAAGACGTCTGAGGAGCGGCTGAAGTCACTTGGTTTGTTCAGCCCAGAGAAGAGGAGACTGAGGGGAGGCCTCATGGCGGCCTGCAGCTTCCTCACGAGGGGAGCAGAGGGGCAGGCGCTGATCTCTGCTCTCTGGTGACAGCGACAGGACCCGAGGGAACAGCATGGAGCTGTGACAGGGGAGGGTCAGGCTGGGTGTTAGGAAAAGGTTCTTCATCGAGAGGTGGTCAGGCACTGGAACAGCTCCCCAGGGCAGTGGTCACGGCACCGAGCCTGCTGGAGTTCAAGAAGTGTTTGGACAACGCTCTCAGACATATGGTCTGATTTTTGGGCGGTCCTGTGTGTAGCCAGGAGTTGGACTCAATGATCCTTGTGGGTCCCATCCAACTCGGGATATTCTATGATTCTAGTTTTGTTTTCTTCCATGTAAAATGATTTCTGCTGATTTTTTTTTTTGTTTATTTTTCAAATAGAAATATAGGACAGGGATTGCCTAATTTTGCATCTCTGATTAAAATTGAACTAAGTCCTGAAGATAGTTCATACAGACTATCATAAAAGCATATAGCAACGCAATAAATTACAAATGTATTGTATCAACAGCAATGGTACTCTGGTGCTAATTCACAGAACAATCACTAGCAGTCTGAAAGATATAAATTTAGACTATAATATCAGAGATTGTCAGTAAGGAATAATAGTAAGCATAGCCTGCATTTAAATAGACCATTTGAAACCACTGGAGGAAAATGTTCATGATATATTTTAACTAGTTTCCATTTCAGAAGAATCAAGATGGATTTATTTTGTGAAAATTTCTAATTGGAATTATCAAAATATGTCTATTGTAAAAAGTGGCATCTCCAGTAAATAGTTCATTAAACAAAGAAAAATTGTCTAAGAAGAAATGAAAAATGGATGTTCATTTAGGAGGGTGAATGAAGTGTGCAAGGACTTCTAAGGGCTCGGAGGGGAGGATTATTATTTTTGTTAAGATTAATCTTCAACACTTATCTTCCAATAAATCTAATGTCAGCATCTAGTTAACTGAGCTGACACAGTGTAGATGCTGTACAATGTTTATATTACATGTGATACATATTTCCATGTTGCTTTTGCAAATGAACATTTGTAACTCTAAAAGTCACACACAGTAAGTGAAGAACAGATGTCACAGACTTGAATCCCTACCATTGAACACTAAGGTATGAAAGAATGAGAGGAATTAACCAAATATAGTAAACAATTTCACATAATTGCATATTGAATTTTATCTCACATATGCTATGGAATACCAAACATGTATGTAACACATTCATTTTATGCATAAAACACAAGTATTTTTTGCATATTGGTTATCTTCTTTTAATCAGCAAATTATTTTAGTGTTGAGACAAAGTTGCATGTTTTCACTTGCACACGCTTAGATGAACACAGCTGTCTAAAAGCCTTTTCTACATAGACTTTCCTACAGCATTTCTAATGTGTTATAGAATCATAGACTCATCTAGGTTGGAAAAGACCTTCAAAATCACCAAGTCCAACCATCAACCTGACCTACCAAGTCCCACTGCTAAACCATGTTCTTTAGTGCCACGTCTACACGCCTCTTAAATACCTCCAGGGATGGGGACTCCACCGCTTCCCTGGGCAGCCTGTTCCAATGCCTGAACACCCTCTCTGTGAAGATGTTGCACAGTATATCAGTTCTTTCTGATGACTTTTGCTCACTGCAGTGTAAATATATGTGCATGCATCTGCATGTGGATTAAAAGCCAGACAATGCATGGAATGTAAAAGATGCACTCACCACGTAACTAACCCAGGTGTGGTAGCACAAAGCTGCAAACCCAAACACCTCTGAGGACTGTGTAGAGGAGGGGAGTTTCAAATAAACTTAGTATCAGTGGGCCAGATTTTATCCTTGGGTGGCTTTCACTGAGTTTGTCCCATGACATTGTGTGGTGGGTGCTCTTGGAAGCAAATGCTAGAAAAATACAGGCATTTGTTCACGTTTTAAGAGAGGTGCAGATTATGTAAGTTCTTTCAAAATACCTGAGTGATGAGCTGGAATTATTGCAGTTTTAATGGCCTTTTTTACCTGGTTAAGACAGTGGACCGATACCAAATGTCTATTAAATGACTTTTCTTCAGACATAATAAGGCAGCAGGCTTTTTATGAGTGAGTAGTCACAGCAAATCTGTAATTTTGAAAGGCCGGTTATTTGAAAAGTTGCGGAAAAAGTTTTAAAAGTTGGTGCATATAAACAAAACAATTGTTAGAAAGTTTCAGTTCTTCATAAAGATGCACCAGAATTTTACAGCCTCAGAATCAAGGATCGTGCTGTAAAATCCAACATTCCCTCACTTATTCAAACACAGCAGTTGTATAAATACGAGCATTAGGTTATGCATCATGAGTAGTCTCCTTCCTCTTTTTAGGACAGCACCGCAAGTGTCCTGTCGGTAGGTACAACCCATACAGACAACCAAGTGTTTGCTGCTACAACACACCCATGGAGCTGGTAACAGCCAATCCCATTTTATCCTGCACACCACCAGCCAAAATAGCCAGTAGTGCTGCCAGACTCAAAATATCTCACTATGTCCTTCTGATAATACCAAAGGACAGGAGTCCCACAAATTCAGATCCATCACCCTTCTCAAACAGATGGAACTTGATGGGAAAAGTATCATAAGACAACTGAAGAGCCAGTTGTATCATAAAACTTGATTTGAGCCAACTGAGCCAGCTGTATCATAAAACAACTGAAGAGCCAACTGACATGTATTCCCCTGCTTTTTTGCCATTGATGTAAACTTTACTCACTACCTATATAGTTACTGATACGCAGGTTTGATTTTGAAGTTATTTCGTAAAGCACACTCTAAATGAATCTATTTGTGCCTGGCTGTAACGCTGCAGAGCTATCTGAATGCAGAACCCGCAGCATGACAGGTATCACTGAGACTCTCAAGTGCAAGTTATGCTTATAAAGCCCAACGCAAAGTTCAACAACTGAGCTTTTGTTCCACAGCATTTGGTCTGTGACTCACACAGGAATTTGACACATTCATACTTTGCTCTAAGTACCTTGATCGAGGCTTCCTATGCAGTTAATAAAAAATTAATAGAGTAACATCTTGTACTCAGATCAGTCCATGGTTCACTGATGCCTATCAGCACAGCCTCAGCGCTCCCACTTTCCAGTGGCGTACCTCTGACCAGCATCTGAATTCTGTGTCTACTGGGGGGTCTTTGTGGGCATGACTGGACAATGACCTGACAATATACAATACAGAAGCCACTGTTGATTGGCATATATATTTGGCATCCACATTTCTAGTTTGAGATTATATTTCAAATAATTCAAACAATTGCATGAACGCTGGGACAGACATGCAGCAGCTATAAATCAGCAGATCTCTGCAGCTTTCAGCACAGGTCTGGTGACCTAGAAGAACTGAGAATTTGACCTGAAACATTTAATAGGTAAAAATAATTGTTACAGATAAGAGTTTACTTCTAAAATATTAACAGCAAAATTTATGTCATGGTCTCCAAAGATATATTAGCTGATTAATACTACCCAAAGACACAGTTCTTGTCCTAAACAGGTAACAACCCCATGTAGAGAGAGAGGAAAGTAGGGGAAAATATGATATCAGAGAGGTTTAATACAATAAAATCTTCAACTTCCGCAGTCTTTTGAAAATTAATGCCTATTTATCTCACAAACAGAAGTTTGAAGAGGATGGGAAGAACACATATTTGTTCTAGCCCAAATTTAATTTTCAGTTAAAATCAAAAAGCCCCAAGCCACTGTCAAAGCAAAACCGCCTCCCGGAGCCATCCCCAACTGACAAAACAATCTGTGATGTATTTAAAATATCTAGTGATGGCCTGTCCAGATTTTGTACCGAAAAAATGCCCTCCTGACACGAAGGAAGTAAAAAAACATGCTAAAAAAAATCTTTGACACAGGAAACAATCATGTAGCAACAATGAGTTGGCAGTAATGAGGTTATTTTTTAATCCCAAGCTAATTCAAACAGTTGGAAGATGTACCAAAATGTACCAATGTACCAAATAAGTCCCACTCCCCTTTCAACTTTGAGAGAGAAAAAGAACAACAAATATGAAAATGGAAGAGTGAGATTTTACAGAACCACGTCTTATGAATGAATCTAGGAAATCTGCATTAAAATTGTAAAAAATTGGAGATAATGTAGAGGGTGCCACAGGATGAATTTTAAGCATTTTCAATTCTAAGTTTACTTCCATTGTATTGAAATCACTCTTATTTAGTATGAAACTGCATTCAACACAGAAATTGTGCCTGAAACAACAAAAAGCAGTAGCTTGGCCAAGTTTCCTAACAGGTCTGCGGATAAGACCACAAAGCATTAGTCTGCAGGGAAAAGCAGTTGACTTGGCAAGTCTGTATGTGGCATGCTGACCTTTTTTTCAGAAAAGGTCACCAGAGTCAGGTTCCTGAACTTCCCAGGGATTCTGCAGCTCTAAAGCTAGGGGTCTTTCAGACTATAGCATCATGACAGCCTAAAGCAACATGAATTAATAAGTCATTTTTTTAGTTCCCACAAAACCTTTTCAGGAGTCTAGGAGCAATCAGGGGAGGTGTAAGTCCAGTTCTTGGTGATCAGCAACTGCGAGCATTGCTGAAAGCCTCAGCAAGAGCACATAAAAACAGCTGCACTTAGGTGAAAGGCTGCAGGTTTCTGGGTTTATGGGAGGAAGTCTGATTGCCTGTTGTCTGCTCTGAGCATAACTAGGAGAGCATGGCTTACAGTGCTATCAAGCACCTCTCTGTTACATTCAATGCACTTGAAAAGAAAAAAAAAAAGTCAGTAATTCTTTTACAAGTATTTTTAGTGGAATAAAAGCACACTATACACCTCAGACTGCGGGAAGCAAGTTCTAAGCCATGACAGGTTATAATAAATTGATTTGCTAAACAAGCAAGTAGAAACCCTTGAGTTCCACAGCACTTTAAACCATGGAATGATGGACTGAAATGGGTTTAACCCTGATACTAGGTTAAATCTTAAATTATGTGTGCAAAGCCTTTCGGTTTTTCAGGGTGTGGCTCACACATGGAATGGGCAAACCAGTTTTTAAAGAGCAAAAACTCATAATTAGAGTGATGATTTTAAAGAATCATAGAATAACTTAGATACAGAGCTGTAGATGCTATAAATCATCGTCATATTATTAATTTCAAAGGATCTATAGTTGCTACACTGTTGAACTTTCTGATAATTCTTTCAGATGAAATTATGTTAAGTTTTCTAAAAAGTGCATTTATTGTGTCTATTTTACATATTTTTATATATAGTTCCCTAGTTTCATGTTTTTAGGTTACATCAGAAAAAAAGAAAAGATTTAAATAAGGCAGAAGCAACTGCATGAAAGGACTCCCTTGCTGAAATTAAAAAGCTTTAGCTAAAAAAAAATTAGGGGGGTTGGACTAGGTGATCTCCAGGGGTCCTTTCCAACAAGAACAATTCTGTGATTCAGTGATAGATATTTATATATATATTATCTATCAAATATCTTATGATATACACTATATAATTATTTTGTATTGTGTATATCATGTAAATAAAGGAAAGTTAAAGAAAAACAGAACTGATTATTTGCTTTAAATAGATGTCCAAACTAAAAAAGTAATAGCAAAGAAAAATAGTAAAAGAGAAAAAGAGATATTTCTATGTTCTTGATCAGATATTTTAATGGCATACTGCAATTCAACGTGTATAACAACAGAGATGAAACTATTATGACTACTAGTACAGAAATTCCTTATACGAAATAGATCACTCATACGTGAAGCATCACGTACATACACGTGACAAACCAGTCCTAATACAATACTAGTTGACCTGTTCTTATCATTCTGTATCTAATCACATCTCTCCAGCTACTCTGAAGTCCATGAATACTGTGTAAGGGGTGCTAGAAGTGCACCCCTAGCATCCAATTTATTTATTTTTTTTAAAAGAGGGAATGTGATTGATTTTCAGCCAAGTATTAACACCAGGCAGAACCTTCTGCTGCTGTACAGAAACCGAGTAATCACGCCCTGTGCAGGTGGAGCGTGGGAGGCGAAATGCTCAGGCCGTGAAGGAGGTTGCAGGGCAGGACTCACCCACACCCCCGCAGCAGCTGCTTCTGCTGTTCCAGCCAGCAGCCCCGGCACCTGAAGGAGACGAGCCTTCTTCAGAGGTGAGCCAATTCAGCTGCACAAAGGCTTTAGGAGGTTTTTACTGACATTCTTGCTAATTATTTGTTGAATTACAGCTATCTCCTATCAAATAAAGGTAGCGACTCAATTGACTTCAGCTGGAACAGGAGAGGGTCCATAAGGACTGCCACCTGCTCTTTCACATCAATGCTAAACTTGTGTTGACTTCATCACCCTGGAACAAACAGACCTTTAAACCTGAGGCTCTCCCTTCAACAAAAATGGACTAAAATCAGCAGGTGTTTTGCTCAGAAAGGTTCCTGTATGAACTTCCAATTTCTAAAAACAGCCCCAGGACAAATAAAACTGCATTGGCACTGGTGATCTTCTATTTAGTGTCTATGCTGAGATGCATTCTTGTAAGAGTAAGAGACTTGAACATCTCTGAGGATCCGAGCCTTCATTCATTATCCTCTTCCTGGTCAATATTAGGAAACATGAATACGTAGGTGTGTATTTTAACTCACGCATGAAGCTAATTGTTCTAATGCCCATATTTGTTGGCAGTCAGCCAACAGCCAGATATGCATGGTAGCTATAAATCTAAGTTTTGTTTGTATTGTTTATTTTGTTTTCTTTACAAAATTAATGTTTGCATTTCTGAAAATGAAGAAATCAAATAGGTAGTGATCAATATCCTAGAATTGACATCCAAAATGTCAACAGGAGAGTGAAAAATAAAATAACTAGTGAAAGCAAACAAATAATAGGCACTTCTGCTCTGCTTTTATTAATTGAATGGTCAATGACCACACAAGACATACAACCTTTTGGCTGAGGACATGTATCACAATAAAAATCAGGACAACCAATCAACAAATCAACCTTGAACAAATCTCCTGTGTGGAGCATCAGGTTCTCTACCATATCTGTTCAATAACACTGAAAACCAGAAAGATTTAAGGACGGTCTGCAGGTGAGGATTCCTGGGAAAGCTACACTACAGAAATATTTCAACTTTTGAAAAATTACCACATTAACACTGGTGAACCATTATAGATATTGATGGATGACTCGGGAAGAAGGGATTACATGTGTTGCTCACCAGAACTGATGATGGAGATGAGCCTATGGTTCCAAGAATGTTAATGTGGGAACGCTCTTCTCTTTTGTTTCCCCAAAAGATTTCACTCCATTGTTTCTCTAACGTATTTTATTTTCCTTTTGTTAAGTGCTATACAAAAGAACTCTCAACAATTCATTCCTTGCTGCCGATGAAATGCAACCCGAGGTCCCCCAGTGTGGCTCATAACTTTGCATATCACTGAGGTACGTACACAGGAGGTCACAGAAGCCACAGACAAACTGCTTAACCAAGCTGATAGGTTTGGCTGATTATTACAGGCTGAATGAAGCTGGTGGCTGGAAGAGGCTGACATTTCAGGATCGGTCAGCTCAGATACAAGCAACAACCTTTTATATACTGCAGGACTGATATGCACTTTTAATACTGGTTTGACTTGTAAGTAATACTTTCTTCATGGTGAAACGCAACTGTTTTGGTTACTACCTTTTAATGTTTAATAAGCACCACAAGACACAGCTTTGAAACAACACTACACAAGCTTCAATGCCTGAGTTTATCTTATATCGGGAAATGACTTGGAGTTGCTTACAACAAATGTACAACAGGAAATCTAATGGAAAACTTTACAAGTGCTTGTGGGCCACAGATTTCTATGAAGGTGTTTCTGGTTTCTTCCCTTTCTATCTAAAATTTTTACATTTTAACCTAATAGGATATGTACGATTTTGGATAAAAAGCTTTTTTATCAACTATTATTTAGTTGCTTCACGATATTATAACTGTATTTTATTTACTGTTGAATTTACATTGTATTCTAAGCAGTTCTGTTTTCCTTCAAATCTTAGTACATTGTCAACCATATTAGCTGACATCTAAATATCAATCTTCATCGCATTTCTCTCTTGTGCTCCTTTTTTCATACTCAGTGGTAAGTCAGGGCCAGATCTCAGTTACAATAGTGTAAATCTATACAGAACCATCAGTGTTGTTCCAGAGGTATTTACTGATATAACTGAACCAGAATCTAAGCTGAAGTTCTTATTTACACCAACACTTCATATATTTTTAATGTTCATGGTCTAATTCATAAATCTGCTTTAGAGTGATGTTCTCCTTTCTTTTCCTTTATGAAGACACAAGAATGGCACATTTGATGGGTGATTAAAAGAGAACTCCGAGATGAATTATTCAGGAGAGCAAACAATATTCTTCTCTAAAGAAAATGATAGCTTCTAGAAATATGGTGCAGTATGCACAGAGCCCACGTAAATACAGGAAAGCAAGAAAATAAGAATGAAATAAAAGACTGGTTTTGAAATAAAAAGATTGTTTCTCGTACCTAAATCATTGGCCTACATTTATTCAAGTGAAACATTAACCTGGAAATGTAGGGTGAAGTGCTGATCCTGTTAGTCAGTGGCAAAACACTCATTGGCTTGAGGGGGAACAGGATTTCACCCCAGCAGTGTGAAATATTTATAGTTCTTTCTAATCCATTTTAGGCATCAAACTTAAACTTTTTTTTTTTCTTTATCTTTGCTCCTCCTTCCCTTTTTGGAAAAAAAAATAAAAAGTAGGTAGACTAGAAGATAATCTGGTTACTGGAAGATAATCTGGCTAAAAAGGCAAAAACTTTTTGGCTTTATATTTGTTCCTCTATTTTCATAGCAGAAGTTAATTCATAGATAATTCAAAAACTAAGGGAAAAAAGCCAGCCATTATACAAAGTATCTCAGGCTAAGGTCCTTATAAAAGGAAAAGCCCTTCTTTATTCAACAGAAGAAATTCTTCTGCCACAGCTGAATGAGAAAAACATATATTGAGAAGGATAGATTTCAGAAAAGGCGGCTGGTCTCAAGAAGCTCTTGGAGTACTGCAAAATAAAAAGGTGGCTCTCCATTTGCCATGGAGATGAAAAGTAGGGTAAATGACTCTGCTAGGCTCTGTGCTGCTGTGCCTGATCAGCTCGTTGTACCTAATCTAGGCAGTCATCATTTGTAAAATAATAATTTAGGCTGACAAAACTGCATACTAATATAAGTAAGGTACTGTACCTAGGGATCCATGCCAGCAGTCTCATTTTGCAGGAGGATGTAAAGCTGAGATATCCTCAGTCTTCAAGTCCGTGGCCGAGGGAGAAGTTGAAGGAGCAGAAGAAAATTCACACCGCTATCGCCCCTGGCAGTCCAGTTCTGTATTGGAAAAGCATAAAACACCTCAGCACCTTTCAAGACTAAGTCAAAGATTTCAGAGACTGACATTCAGAACTTCCCCACTCCTTTCCATATTAGGGTTCATAAGTGTACTAAGCTTTGACAAGCCCAAGCATGGTGTATATGGCAAGGTAAAGGTCTTTATTTTCTGTCTGAGTGACCTGTTCTAACGGGGACTGTGTGTCTATCTCACTTTGCCCCACTTCTCACCCACCCAGAGCAAAGGAGCTTGGAGATGGACAAAAACAGCTAAGTACACTGGTGGCAGAGGGGGGGAGCAAATGCCACCCAGCAGCAAATTAACTATAGTTAATTTGAGATAAAGAACAAAGGAATTCTGTCTCTAAGGGGGCTTCTCTGACGCACATGGCCTCTCTTATGAACCACTCTCTGAATAAGGTACACAATCTAGTTAACTGCTTGGAACAACACTAAATTATACCTGTCAGAATACACATTTAGTTATCTGCTCACGTTGCTATTTGATTTCCTATGAAGTGTTCTGTTTGTAAAAATTATAACCAAGTTATCAATTCATGTGATTTTACCACAAATTTTGCACAAGTTGCCATTTTCCTTAAAGCATAATTTCCTAGAATCTGATGATTTGACATAATTAAGTCAAATAAAAATTAAGTTTCTAGCCCAGTAGGTTGTACAGTAAACCTTGAATTCATGACTTGGTTATTCCCCAAAGCTCAGAAATAGCAACAAAAAGAATTTCAAATATCCCCAGCTTTTTAGAAAATTTGTACTTTTTGTGTGTCTGGATTTTTCAGTACTTCTACCACACTGACTATCGAGGCTTTCTTATACAAGAACATCAATCTCGGGGAATCATTAGTAAGTCATCCTAGGACAAAGTTTAGAGCTGGCCCTATGCTTTCTGTCTCTAGGGGGGTGAAAAAAGTATTTGTGATCTGGATTTACTGGGAGAAAAAAAAAAAATAAGCCAGCAGATAATAAGCAATATTCAGCAATAAGCTGAAATGGTTCTTACTGAACACTAGACCAGGGATTTTAACTGTTGGTAAAGTAGTACATGAAGAGGACTGATGCATTTCACTGATGACATAGAAGCAGCAAGTCTTGACAAGGTCTGATCATGACATTGATGCTATCATATGCATGGTGAAGTAAGAAAGATAGTGGGAGACAACTGTGAAAAGAATGTCATCTAGTAAGAAAAAACTGCAGCTGCAAGAAAACACATATTAAAACACAAGACTTTTATGCCTGACCTGTCTGCAAGTCCCGAAGGGGACTGGAACTCCTGAGGATGCTGGGACACTTTGAATGAGCCACAGCAGCTGTGGCATGAAGAAGATTAGGAACCATTTTTGATAACTTTGGACTTTCAGCAATATTTGCGTACACTTGCGTTTTCCTCAGAGACAGCTGGATTACAAAGCACTGACAAGACGAGGTCGAGCTGCAACTATCCTACCAAGATGCTTCATAGCTCACATTTGGGGCTGGCACAGTGGTCCAGCGTCATGGTGAAGCTGTCCTGAAACTCAGTCAAAGCAGAACCGTATATTCAACTACAAAGCTGGAAGCAGTACCTCGCTTTGTTTAGTGGCACCAATACATAGCCAGAGGACACTGCTGGTCTCTCAAAGGATCCCATGCAGCCTAGATGGAAAGAAACAACTAAGAAGCTTGAAGAGAAATGCTAGTGATTCTAAAATGGGAAAACTAACATTGACCAATGTGTAAGATTTCGTCAATCGTTTTGACTACTCTTTCCATAGTTTTTGTATGCAACAAAATAGTTGCAGACGAAGTAACACTACGCTCATACACTTGAAAATTTTGCTTTCCTTCCTCTGATTCTCAGTTAAATCATCCTCACTAAAAGTATTTCTTGCATATTTCTGCCTGTAGTTAAAATAATGAAACTTCATTTGAAATCTGTATCAAAACCCAGCATTGTTTAAAATGGGATTTTTAGCAGTACCACAGAAGCCTGTATCTCATGATAACAAATAGATAGGGCAATGTAAATACTTAGCAGAACTGGAGCCCAAGCCTATGATACTCACTGAGTAGCTTTCCCAATAGAACAGCTCCATAGAAATGAATTAAAATACCAAACGACCATTAGTGAAAGCAGTCACAAAGATTAGTATTTGTGAGATCAGGACATTTTCCCCTTGGATTCAGCAAAGCCCCTAAACATATACTGAATTATAAACAAGTGAGTAATTCCACCCCTATGCAACAAGCTGCTTAAATACAGCTGGAATGCCTAAGTGCTCTGCTACATGGGGATGCCATTGCTCACATATTTAATGATAAGCACGTGCTTCTTATTTAACTTTTTATGTTGTCATGCCTAAAGAGAAGCATCCAACTAATTAATGTCCAATTATGAAATGAGAGTTCACACCCCCAGAGCTTATTATATAAAAGAAAAGAGAATACAAAGAAGAGACAAAAAGCAGTACAGTGACAACTTATCAACCAAATGTAAATTGAATCTGCCTTAATCTTATTTTATAGGTAATCAGATAGGATGATGACATATTCAGCCCTATTGCACACTTGTGAGAGAGGAGAGAGAGTCCACCTTTTTGTCAGAATCTTCCTTTTCTTCCTGCGTATCTTGATGCTGGATCTGTACAAGATACCCACAAAGCATTCCTCACCAATCCATTTAGTTCAGAATCATAGAATCATAGAATCAGAATCATAGCATATTCTGAGCTGGAAGGGACCCACAAGGATCATCGGTTAATTAACTGTGTGCTGTTTTTCAAATTCTGTAGATTAAACTGTAGATTTGGTAAGCAAAGGGCATCCTGACAAGTATTGAATGCACTCAAATATTATTTAAGAAGATCTATCAGGTCATACTACCAAGATTTCCACAGGATATTCCAATTTGTTTTCACCTCAATATGTGCTTACGCAATTTTAATTCATATTAATCTTTCTACATTGCCCCAGCAAAGACAGATTTCATGAAATCAAGGAAATGAGCAACAATATTTATGTTTTTCTCCAAACTTGTCTATGAATCATTTAGATGCAACAGGGAAATTTTACAACCATATACATTCGAAGTCCATTTTCAACAAATACTGAGAAGGTAGGCATTAACATTGTCAACAGTTTTCTTCTGTGAAGAAAAACATGCCTGCAAATAAAATATGCACCAGAGTATTTTCTTCTAAGTAGGTTACAATTCTGTCATTCTATAGAGATTCTGATAGCCTATCTCTACAGCAGCTTCTGACATGTACTTTGGGATCCCTGCACAACTTCAGAAATACATTCTTCTATAAAAGGCAATAAAATATACCAGCCTTGGCACAGATTGTCTGCAGCAGCAAAGTTAAAAAGAAAAACGAAAAAACTATAAAGTTATATTAAGTGCCATATACTACACTCCATGACGCACTATATTTTAATTGGATTGTCTTCCAGCAAGAGGGTTCTTAGTGCACTTTTTGCATAAGAAGAGCTCCTCCAAATTTCAGGAAGAGTTTGTCATAAATTAGGATTGTAAGATTTTTTTTTTTTCTGGGATTAAGACATTTTACCTACATTTTTAGAAGACCAAATGTTTTGATCCTAAAGTTGTTGATCCTTTCCCTGTCAAAAAAGTATACAAATAAAAACCTTTAACTTTTAATGTTGCAATTACTGGCATCAATTTATTTTCTGCATATAAACCTAAGCCAACATATGAATGTATTGTTAGATTGAGGGAAAAGTACTCAGCCCCGAAATCTGATATTCCAGGCTTTCCTTGCTGAGTGTTGCACTTGATGTCAATGCCAAGCAGTTTCAAAACACATTTTTTATCGCTGTCCAAGCCTTTTTTTTTTTTTTTTTTTCTGGACGGTTTAGAACAATAGCATGTCATCTATTCCGTATGTGTACACATTCAGTATTTTACAAAGTGCAACATTTGCACATCTCTCATTCTTTTCTTCTCTTTAGGGGGCTGTTGCTAGGCCTGAGTTAATACTACAAAGTTCTTTATAGAACTGCCTTTTAAGATTGCCTTTATTTATATAAAAACTGAAGTGAGCAACGCTCTCTTCTCTAATAACACATTTTCAGGAGCTACACCTTACATCTCTACTTGCCACTGGGTTTTCTCTGTATTATGAGGTCATTTTACAATTACAGAAGCTCCCGTTTTTTCCTTCTTGCTAAATTTATTACTTCTTATGTTCCCTTTACCTTAGTCTTAGCCTTTGACGCTTGCCAACATTCTTCTGAGGAAGTGAAAAGAGCAAAAGAACTTGATTGTTTTGTGTAGTTCCTATACTTGAAGAAAGCACTAGAAGAAGTCAGGAGGGAAGATGTGTTACAGGGAATTTACTTTAGATATGCAGGACATCTGCCAGTTTGGTAGCCTCATAAACAGTTCCATGCAAAGAACATGCCCAGTTGTTTTCCTTCCTTTTTACATGCCTGTGATGTAGAATGATGTAGAGTGCTTCACTGTGCTCTTACAATAAGAACTTTTAAAACTTTTCATAACTTAACGACATTACATTTTCCTCAAATTAAATAGGCATTCTGCAGAAATACGATGGCATTTACCACCCTGACACTACACAGGTGTCTGGTTGTTTTTTTTCATTGAGTAGTATGGAATATGGACCTTGAGCATTAATTTAGTCATTCCACAATTTCTTTATCCTTTTGGGTTTCCTTTCCAGAAAGAGATCTCTTTTGGTCTTTTTTTTTTTTTTTTTTTTTTAATTACTGACTAATGAATCCTTTTTCATTGCAAGAGCAAACTGTTTCTTTAAAGGCTGTGAATTCATGTTCTTCTCCCACGACTTCTGTGCAGAAAGTCAGCTCACCAATACTTGGAAGTGAAGCAGATTTCAGGTGGATGATCAGATGCCCCTTGGGACCACGTGGTGATGAGCACGGCATAATTGCAAAGCCCACATGCTCCCATTTGGCCAGGGGTAGGGACTAGCGTCAAGCCCACGGAGCCCAACAAACAAGGCCTAGGCACGCGGGTTTGCCTACAGGGAGAAGCCCCGATTTCGTGGCTGTACTGAAGACGGAAGCCACCCCACTGTGGTCACAGCTGTCGCAGCGCTTGGGCTGGTACAATTTAGTCTGGTTTGGAGAAGGCAGCAGATTGTCTTGGCGCACAGCTGGCTGCCAAGCAAGGGGTCTGCCCGCAGACAGCACTTCGCACACTGGCTGGGCACTCCTTTCCCTGTGCTGGCCCGACCTGCCTGGCATGGCGCACCCACTCGCCCAAGCCGTGTCAGACAAGCAAGCAGGGCCACCATGCCTGGGGCCGTGGGTGCCCCTAGCCCAGGTGCCCCTACCCGGGTGCCCACAGCCGGGGTGCCCGTGCCCTCCCCAGCCTGGCTGGCCAGCCTGCCGCCCGCTCCTCCGTGATGCTGCACTGCTGCCATTTCCTCTCAGGCACTGCGCCGCCGCTGAGAGACACCTCTGCCTTTCCCTCTCCCTCCATTTTCACACTCCACCCACTTTTTGCTTTCTTTCTCCATCTCTGTCACCGTCTCTCTCTCTTTCTGGACTTGTCTTTATTTGGCACTCCCGGAAGCCGCTGGGCATTTCTCTCCCTGCTTGCCCGGGCAGCTGATGTGACTGACTGACACCGGCTCCCGCTGAGGAGAAGGAGGAGGAGGAGAAGGAGGAGGAGGAGGAGGAGGGAGAGCAGCGGCGAGGAGAGGCGAGGCGAGGGAGG
>VXAA01001102.1:558810-584123 GCA_013399115.1 Anseranas semipalmata
CAGGCACGGCCTGCCCCGGCCCCGGTCGCGGGGTGAGCGCGAAGAGACGCTGGGGGAAGTAATCGGAGGGCGAGAAAAAGCCAAGGAAAATGGCACGGCAGATGGCAGGTCCGCTCTGGGGCCGTACCCAGACCCCCCGGTCAGTGCCGGTGGCAGCCCCGAGTGGCTCCCTGAGGGGTGCAAGTGGCTGTCCCTCAGCCCCCAGCCCGAGCCCCGGCAGCCAGCTTTCTGTCAGGTTATCGAAATTACCCTCTGCTTGTTCACGTAGACCCGGCTGTGACAAGTGATGCCGGTCTTGAACTCTCTTCGTCAGCGTAAGATGATCTAATTTTGTTGGAGGCAGCTGCAATGCTCGCTGGTTAGCTGGGCTCCAAAATGTTTGTTCCTTGTGTGCTTAAAGCCAGAGGTATGTGTTGGAGGTGATGAGAGACTTAGCCTACTGAGTAGCACGCAGGCTTAACTCTGAAAAAAGCACAGGGTTAAACATCATCTGAGAGAAAGAGATGTGAAGAAATAACATACACACTTATATGAATATATATATGTACAAGGTATTCTGCAAATACAGAAGGATATTCTGGGGGAGCAGGAGGAAGACAGAAATGAAGAATTGTGAAGCTGAGATGCTGCATTTTGACATTTGAGAGGAGTACTCCCCCACAGACTGAGCCAGCACAAAACCAAGAAGAACTTGTCGTGACCCCACCTAAAAATGTAAAATCTGTCCTTTGCTTTAAGGATTACTAGTGATCTATATCTTAGCATTGTAGGATCAACTGTGACAATTTTCATCATGTAAAATTCAGATTTCATAATAAGTAGGAGCAATCTTAAAAACAAAGACTATCTGGGAAAAAAAAAAAAAAAAAGCTGGCTTTATATGCATTACCTAAGTGTGGTTGTTATCAAATGATGGAAAATGTTTTCAGAAAAAAAAAAATCCTACATAGGGGCCAGTCCATTAGGAAATAATTCGAAGGAGTCTGTTTTGCAGAGGGGCAGGGTGGGATCAATACTTCAAATTTTAATTATTTTTTTCTAAGTCTGAAAAATGTGGCAATGTTTGATGGACTATCATGTTTCATTGTTCTGTGAAACTGCAGCCAGAAAATTAGGCCTACTTCAGAAATGTAACTTTAAAAATAATTTAAAATAGGAAAAGTGTTAGATAGAATGAGTTGAAACTCAATACAGTACTGTCAAAGTTGGCCTTTTATGACATTACTGATAGTTGGCTTCCCTAATTTTAAGCAAATTTTATCCTATCACTTCCTTTTAATTACTTACTATGCAAATGATTATAAACTGTCTTCCGATTCTATGCATTTTCAAAACAAGGATTTCATAACACTGATTGATTCTATATTGAGCAATTCTGCACAAGAACAAAAGCAATATACCTTCTGTGGCAAAGCCTGTTACATTGAAGGATACGACCTTTTAGGTCTTGGTCATAACAAAAATGTTAGCCTTCAGAATATTTTGATTCCTCTGCTTCTTGCCCCTCAAATGAATGCTGCTGAGATGTGTAAGGTGAACAGGCACAACTCCAAATGTAATGAATAAAATATGTTTTCTCAATTAAATACAAATGAAGAGGGTGTGCATTATTTACTATTACAGTAGAGCGAATGTATGACATGTTTTCATTATTCTTTGTCACCTGTGGCGCTCACCTCAGTGGAAAAAAGTGATTCCTGATATACCATAAGGAGGTGTGTCAAGATATATGTAATCTTAGCAAGGGTACTAAGATTACATATATTAAAAATCTCCCTGTCATTAGATTTTCTAATCCTAGTGTATAATCTATGATAGCTATTTAAAATACCAAGGGGAGCCTAAACTAGAAAAACAAAAAAACTATAGAATTAAAATTCCCACACGACTAAAATTCGTGGGAATTGGAATTATCAGGTATTAGAAAAAGAAGTATAGTGCAGCAAGGAGGGCTGGAAGCAGAATGGTGTTCAGCTCCCAGCCTTGACATTGACTTGCAACATTACCTGGAGCAAGCCACACAATCCTTCCATGTTACAATCTGTAGCCTGTCAGGGACAATAATATTGTGAGAGGTTTGAACTTGAGAGAGGAAAATGGCAAACAACCAAGTATCTTAAAAATATTCTTTGTGGTCCTGCATGTGTTTTAACATTGTGTGCAACAGCAGCAAACTCAATAGTTGCAGTTGCTGTCTTGTAGAACATCTGACTTGATGAAAGGGAACATTCTTTATTATCACGCTTATTGGGCAAAACCAAAGAAATGTCTCCAATAAATCAGGTATAAATTACTTCAGTTTTCAGATGGCTCTTTTATTATGAACTGGTTAAAAGATTTTGCTTGATTAAGCGCTCTCAAACTATATAAAAATAATTTTAATTGCTTTCTCTAAAATTTTAAGTATATCTTTTGAAATAGGGGGAGCAATTGGGAAATTGTCATTGGTGTCATTTTCCTGAGGTATACAGTCAGCTCCAGTTGCTCTCGTATTTTTGAAAAATGAGTAATTTTGGCAGATGCGGTTTACTGACTCTCCAAATAAGAAATGCTTTGAACTCTAGAGGCTCAGCTATTCTTGGAGAATGTCGCTGTTAGAACTAGGCCAGAATATCAACACCTTCACTAGGCATTGTACATTGAAAAGACAAAGGTGCACATGAGCACAGCTGCATCTATGGCAGAGATTCTGCTGATTCAGCTGGTTCAGCAAGGGCGCGAGTTTGTTGTTTCTTTAAACCCCTGTAACTTTGTCACCATGATAACAAGACTTTATGGCATACCTATGGCCTTAGTCCATGTACTGAGTACTGTTGTCTTCATGTCACCTGCATAGGTTCAGGTATACTATGTCAAACTTCAGGGTATTTTTGTTACCAAAAAAGGTCCCATTGAGACTTGCTGTGTCTGATCCACGTGTTTCAGAGAAGAACACACTAGAGAAATTGCTTGTAAAATCCAAAAGACCAGTAGCACTATGCTGGGAATCAAAGGCTTAATGTTTTTGTGGTGCATATTAAGAAAACAGGTAAATGGTCAAGTCCCTAATTGAATAGTGTCTTATTTTTCCAAGAAGATATGCTCAGATCCTGTGCATTAAAGTTATATTTTCTGTTATTTTAAATAATTAATTGCTTTCTGGAAGGAATGCAGAGAATGATTTACATTTCCACGTGTAATCTGTCATTGTTTAGAGAGAAGAAATAGTTGAATAACTCAGCTAATAGCTCTGGGTCCTCTAAAGCAACCAACACAGAAAAAGCTAACATAAGCATCTAAGATGGGTCCAGTTTGATCTTTGTGGGCTTCAAGATGCCTCACACTGAAACAGAGGAGGGATAAATACCTGAATGTCTCAGATCTTGTAAGTGAGCAAGGTTCCATGGTTTATCATTAAAACTTAGGACCTCTAAGTAGTAACCAGGTTATAGCAGGAAATAGAAAGGTCTTTTTTAGTAGCAGGTGGCCCATTTCATCCTGAATCGGAAGCAAAGGCACAATCCATTGCATTGCTAGCAGTATTGCAGAATCAGTGGCCTGAATTTTAGAACAGGAGATGGGCCAAGGCCTTGCATTTTTGTGATCAGTGAAGACCACAAACGAAGCCACAGAAGTTGCAGAGCAAAGGGAATACGCAGATGGCACAAAGTTTGCTTCAGCCCTCCTGGCTGATGCCATGCTGGAAGAAGGGCCACGAGCTGCAGGCTGAGCAGGGAGCCATGATGAGCCTGAGACCATCAGACACAGAGTGCTGAGATGGTCATTGCTGCAGGTCATTCTGATACGAGCAAGAACAGTAGCTAACTTGGCTGAAATTAAGCTCAATTATTCTGACATCTGACAGATGTGCACTGACGTTTCAATTTGTAGTGCTCTTTGTTACTGAAAGTTGCTGTTGTTTCATTTCATGTGATCATTTGCATTGGACTGCTATCCTTTTATGTCCAGAGGAATGTTTCTTCTGACTTTCGAATTCAAATTGAGATATGCTTAAGTAATGGACGTATTCCAGAGTTGACTTGTCATGCCTACTCTTGCAGGTTTAAATGAGGAATACCTGCATGGGTAGAAGGGATTATCCTTCAACATTGATGGTGGAGAAAATCCCCGATAATCAGACAGTCAGAACTTCAGGCTTCGGTGCAATATGGATATGCATGTGAAGGAGGATGTGGTAGTGTTCTGAATGGCCAACCTCCCAGCAAACAAAACTGTTACTAACCCTGGCACTGAATAACTCAGCAGTCTCATCTTTTCTGCAAAAGAACATTTCATGGTTTGTGTTTTTAGAGTTTGAAACACTATCCGTTTAGTTTTAACTTTCTGCATTTTCTGCATTTCTCCTGTCACATCTCAGAAGTACAGCAACACAACATAAGGTTTTGTGCTTTGTTGAGTTTACCCTTTTGAGCAGTGCAAATTCAATTTGGTTGGAGCCATAGCATAAAGAATCTTACTGTTCAGTTATTATGAACTGAACTGAAGCACTTTAATAAAATCAATGCCTGCACGCAGTTTTTTCTCAGTTCAGCAAGGCAGTCTGCTTACATACAGTAATTGGGCTTGTGACAGGTAATTAAATGGCTTGTAAGGTCTTTAGGATGCTTGATTACATGAAATGCGCTATGTTAATACATAGTAAATGAGGTGGGTAAGAACACTGTATCTGTTGACTGGAAGGACACTAAAACTTACACTTCATTGGAGGGAAAGAAGAAAATAAAAACAAGACAAAGGACTATGAGCAGTGGTAACAAAAAGGGAGCATAAAAAGAATAGGAGAATGTACTTAGAAACTGGGTTGCCTTGGTTATTTTAAGTCAATCATGCTTACACAGACTGTCAAGTCTTGCCTGCTTCAGTATATCATTAAATAATGAACTTGTTCTTTGTGATCACAAAATTGGTAAGACAGCCAGAATTATTCAGCAAGGGATGGGAGCTCTTCACAGAACTTACATATAAGTAGAAGTGAACTGATATTCCAGGAGGTACTAAACACATACATGAACACATGACATATTTTAAAGAATTCATATAAAATTATTAGAGGCCTAACCACAGTCCATGCTATTATTACACTGACTTGTAGATACATGGCTTGACACGTGCAGTTGCTTACCCATAATTATGGGTCTAAACTGGGTTGTGATAAGGAATCTAAAATGTGTCAACAGTCTTAGGGGTACTTGTCAAAATAGAGATTGTTTTACAAAGCAGTTCTGTAATATTTTTAAAATAGTGGGATACAAAAATGCCTCCTTTCCTCTCCTGCCTGTTTATTTTTGTAGACAGCAGCTTGATCACTGGGAGAGAGAGAAGCAGAGGAAGAGCCAGAATACAAGCAGAAAAGTATGTTATGTGGTACTGATAGCATAAAGCCAGACAAGAAAAAACTCAGGTTAAATGGAAGAGGTACAGCATGAATCTGCTTTTTCCTCTTCTACACAGAAATCTTTTTTGCTAATAAAAAATAATCCTTTAAAAACACAAAGGGTATGCTAACATCTACAGACTAGATGATGCAGGTAGCACTTTTGCACATAGCAATAGAGGACTCATTTCTAGTGTATTAGAGGTTGTAACACACACATTGAGCTACAGGCAGAAGTATTTTATGAGTATGCTAGAGCCAGCCAAGACTTCAAACCAATTTATCAGTCAAAATGGTACAACCAACCACAAAAAGCAGAAGTCACACATTTTTGTCCGCTATTCCAGCTATAACACTTGTCCGTTTTAACCAAAAAACAAAAGTTGTCAAAATTCTAAGTACCATTAACTATACAATGGTATATATTTTACTGGAATAAAATAAGAGAAATCTTCTCTATTCTTAAAAGAGCATTGCTTCCAAAGGAGCTTGTAGCAGATCTAGGGACAAAACAAGAAAAAAAAGTCACCAAAAGCTCTGCTTTGTCCTCTGAATCATTCTCCTCACATGGGCCTTTTCTGAGAGGTCTTCTGGTTTAATACAGTTTGACATCACTTTGACAAGCCTCTGTTTACATTCCTCCCACACAGCTAATGGGAAACAAAACACAAACCATACATGGTAATGCTTCTGTCTGTCTACCAACACACTTTCTTCTAACCAATGCTCCCTTGCTCTGCAGTCTCCACCCAAAATCATTTATGGTAGTAACCCAAATAGCTTCAGCAGCACCTCGCTGCCCACTCAGCTGGTAACAGGCTGCCTCTGAGTTCCGCCTGGGAATGAGCAGCCCCCGAGGCCCCACACCTGTAGGTTTTCATCATTTGGACTAGAATGGGGTGCGGCAGGAATTTGAGTCTGGTGCCACAGGTAGCAAAAAGCCTGCATGATTAACACTGCTTGGAGTTGGTGTGCACATTTGAATGACAGTGTAGGAAAGGTAGCCAGCTCTGGCTCAAACTGACTATTTTTTTCAGAAATAAAGTGCCATAAGATGCTTCTGTAATTTGAGGGGATGTTCAGGAATGTATACACCTTTTCCCTTCCTTGACACGTTATACAGAAGACCTCAGAGGAGACAGCGCTTTGGATCTGTAAGACATTCATGACTGGTTTCAAGATAGCACCAGCTGGCAGTCTGGGGTTTTGTATATTTTGTTTATTGCATATCTCAGTAGCAATTTATTAAAGCCCATGAGAGGAAGCACGTGTACAGGCTGCTATACTTTCAAGAATAAGCTTGTGTTTTTCCAAGCAGTGTAGGAATGTTAGGTACAATAAAAATGCCAAACTGCTGCCTATATATGCAACTGCCCTTTTTTGGCATAGAGAAGAAAAGCAAAATCTAACCTGTAGCAGCTTAGATGACAAGAATGAGTCAGACCAGGCTTAATTTTTCAGATGCCAAGTGGATTTGGAAGGACTGATACTAAGGAAGAAAAAAAAAAAAAACAAATAAATGAACAAATCACTTCTTTTTCTTCTAAATTCAAAGAGTACTAGGAATAAAAACAAACCATGTAATCCCATACTATCTTTTCATGATGTTTGTCAGAATATCATATTTTACAGGGTGGCACCATTCCTGTGTTCAAACCTGTCATTTTTACATGCCTGACAAGTCATCATCTCTTTTGTTTATTTTTTCCCCTTGCGCTACTACACTGTTTTTCCCTATGGGCTCATTACAGCTTGTATCTTCTTGAGATAGAGCAGTATGGTCCTCTGTTGTAAGTCACATATAATGATAACAAGAATAGTACCTGTATGTTTTGGCTTCCAGTTTGACTGCTATTTGGGATGAATATGTCAGAGAATTTTAGTCTAGAGACTAGTTTTTTCCCTTGATAATAGATAAATGGTGCTTTAAGACAGGTGTCAAATTGGGGAGAAAAGCAGTGCTGTTCTCCCAAGGCCTGTCTATAAAAAAATCTGCTTTTTTTTTTTTTTTTAATCTGGTATCTTCAGTGTGCTCCTCTTCACTTCTTTTGGGGAAGAAATGACAGATGGCTGAATTGCCACATGCCTTTAGCACCCCCCTTTCTATGGATCCTCCTTCTTTTTTGTGCACAAAAGACAGTTAGCAATGCCAGCAGTTAAATGATTGTCAATAGATGTGATTTAACACCTTTTGTAGCTCTTAGTTGACCCTATTTTTCAGTGACGAACATTGTGCTTTTCCGCCGAGAAAGTAACTGGATCCAGGATTACACTGGAGTTTAAGCACTATTGTTTTTAACTCCTTACAAGTAGTCAGCATCAACTCCAAGGAAAGATATATGATTAACCCTGATAATCCACATCAAGATCAAAGCTTTAACTAAAATCTCAGTGGAAACAAGATAGAGAATCTGTCCTGATGTAAAAATGTGTTTTCTGGGAGTGGAGGCATCCCACAGATGTATTTACATCCTCTTTACTTTTTATTAACATGCAAAGATTTTATTTGGCACTGTAAATAGACAAGTCTTATTATTTATTTATAATACAAGCTCTGATGCTACATTGCACAGACAATATCTTCACAGAGTCAAGCTGTACCATTTGTGTTCTGACTCCTTTTGAGCTGTGGGTTTGCGGTATCCGTTTGACCACGGAGGGTGCAGCATGGAACGATAACTAATCAGATGGACTCTGAATATAGGCCAAGAAAATGCTGAAGGTTGTCCTAATATGAGTCGAATATGTGAATCCCTAAGTACAGGCAAAGATGTCAATGTTTAGACTGAGAATAGATCGAGAGTTGTCATGCTATTGCTCAGCGGAGTCTTTACTTCAGATAAGTAACATTAATTTCAGTCTTGTTTGTAAGAAACCTAGCTGATTGATGGTAAAACAAAGTGTAAATGCAAGGTTATTGTATGTACAACTGATTTACTCTTGACATGTTATATACAGTAATACAAAAGTATACTTGTAGTTTATTCATACATGACAGGATACCTGTATGTATACTTACGTGCACACAGGTATATGACTATAGATACAAACACCATGTAGTCATGAGCTGAATCTATAAACAGGCAGATGAAAAGGTGGGTTCAGTGCAAACATAATGATGGAGGAGTTCTTAAGAGTAACATTTCTCATAAAAACAATGAAAAACCTGGCAGCCCTGATTTTTTGGTAAAAATGGTTCTGACTTCTGTCTAAAAAAGACTAGAACAATATATTATTCTGTAATTGTCTTGCTGTTGATACCTGATTTTAGAAGAAGGACATTGTAGTTTTACAGCTAATGGGAACTGAATAAAGCTGTGAAGAATATAATGAACAAAAGACTATGTTGCAGTTGGAGAGTATTGCATAAAAATGTCCACAGGGTTATTAAGTCAGGTTATTCCCTTGAGCTTCTGACACCGTAACCCATATTTTTAGCATCGTACAGAGGGCGCTTTCTTAGGTAGAACATTACAAGTCTGATCCATTGCTGTTCATTTGTAAGATTCCTCCAAGTGTGTGTAGTTAAATCAGAATTGATCCTTTGATAGGCAAAATCAGGCTAAAGAGGCCAAAAAGGAACAGCTCTTCCAAAGAAATTTTGTACTTGCCATCAATGAAAATTTTAGGGCAGATGGAAACAAATATAATTACTAACCAGACCATGTCTTCAAATAAAGACAAACAGGAAACATACTGGAAATATGCTTTAAAATACTGATGAAAATAATTGACTGTTAGTATACTTCGTTAGACCAGCCTGATTTTAGACTGCTTTAAAACATAACTTTTAAAACAGGCATGTTTTTAAGCTTTTATGTAGTAGAGTAGAATGTGAAAAGAATGTATCCATAATAATTTTGAGGAATAAGAGTGCTTTGTTTTAAGAAAAGATTTAATATTCTCAGAAATGTTTATACATTTCAGAAGCTCTCCTGATACCTTCATATCATTCCTGCCAAGATGCTTGTAACCTTACAAAAAGTTAATTTTTTTTTTGTTTGAGAATTTGTTGATTTTTCAAATAGAATAGTGTACATTTTCAATATAAGCAGAAGAGACCCCCTCTGAATTTTGGACAGTGTTTATATGCACACTGTTTAATGTCATCCTCTTTTGGGGTTTGCTTTTTTATTTAATGTAAATAGGAAAAAAAACATAAACTCCAGACAAAACTTTCTCATGAGAGTGGTTCTCCCGAAGCTTTCTCATTGTAAAATCTTCTGTTTCACTCTTAGGTCAAACACAAACCCCTTTATATTTATAGGGTAAAGTTTGAAGGTCCCACCTTGTTTGACAGATGGCATGAGTCAGCACAAGAGCTCTGCATGTGTTTCCACAATCCTAGTAGCTTCTCTCACACTTAAATTTTCAAACTAAAAATGATTATTTTTATTCATAAGGATTATTAATACTTGTTTGTAAATCAAAAGCCCTCTTTTCATATTACCCTACTTTTTTAATAATAGCACTTAGACTTTATCCCCAGGGTAAGGGGACACTGTAGCAGCATTGTTTGTTTCGGTCGCTGCTGTCGCACAGTATTGCACAGTCTATTGAAATCTAGTATTATGCTTTGGTATCTCGAAAGTACCACTTTTAACAGACTGTTCATTAGCAGCTGATGCATTTACACAGGCAATGTACCAGGCATGCCTAACCTTTCTGACTCTCCAAGCCATACACCAATGCCCCGTGCCCGACAGCCACAGGGCAGGGACCACAGGGAGCCGCGACCTGCTGGCTTGCCCCAGCTGGGGATGCGGATCCCCCCGTGGCCCCCACCTCTGCGCACCCCGGCGCTGGGTAGGGGATATAAGCCTTCGTGTGGGAGCTCTGCCTGAGCTGCTCACAAGGATCGTGTTAATCAAGAGCCACGGATCACCACCAACCCCCTTACTGTACGTCACTCAGCAGAATAAAACACTCGCAACCTTAAGTGAGGAACGTGGATGTTCAGCTTGTTATATTAAATGGTGGGGGGGTTAAACATAGCTTCGTCTGCTTATATAACTGTTTCTCAGTCTGTAGTGTATAGAGCGCTGTGTTCCCGGAGACATTGGCCAGTAGTCAAAAATGTCAATGCCTACACTTCCTCACATGTAAGAAAACAGATAATCACATTGTGGGGAAATGAAATGATGTGTGAGTTGTTCAAAATTTAGCCTAATTTCTGTTACATTTTACATCAAAACTCGCTGTTGCAGCACTGCACAAATAGGCTCCTGGCTTTTTTTTTTTTTTTTTTTTTTTCCCCCAAAGATTAATTAGTGCTTGATTTAAAAAGCTTGAGAAACACTGATTCACATCAGGTACTTTTATAAGAAAAAAATATTTAAGTGATAGGAAATCACATCAGAAGAACAAACAGGAAACCTTTGTGGCTTCTTGTGTAGTCACTTAATAAAGTGGCTGAGTCTTACTATGAAGCATAAAAGACCCAGGCAAATTTCAGCATGTACCTTTAGAAAAATCAGGAGGTATACATTTAAAGTCTGGCTTTCGGTCAAGTATTAATTAAGTCCTTATTTTTGCCTCAGTAAATGGCTGATGCAAATCACTGTAGGCATAAGTTTCTACCAATTATATTTATAAACATTTCGGTCATCTCGGTATCTGATTAGAAGTATCCGCATATATTCATCATGAACTGTCCAAATATAGGCTGCCCAGAGCTACGCCAGCAGTGGTTTGTATCTGCTATTTACAATGAAAACCAAGGGCTGAGTACTGATCATATTCCTTGTTGTTGCAGAAGCAAGTTACCCTATGTCAGCTGCTTCCCTGCAACTGTTTATAAGCCAGAAAGACAATTCTTAAAAAACATGAGCTTTACCATAAAAGATGATAAAGCCACAAGATGAACAGAACTGTAACATGAAACATGGGTGTTCCTCAAAGGGGTCTAACACTGTTTCTGTCCTGAATGATTTTTTCAGAATGGCAGAGACTCATGGCTTGATGGAGAGACTGGAGAAAGCAGTGACTCGACTTGAATCATTATTTTCAGATTCACATAGATCTGGTGGAATGGAGTGTGATGCGATTAATGGTGTCAATGGAAGTAAGTCTATTTTTTTGAAGTACCATCTCTTTCTGTTGTTAAAAAACTAGCATGGAAGAAGAGCACGTGTTTGTCTTCTAAGCACGACTATAAATTCGTATAGTCTAGAAAATTCAAGATTTGTCTTGTCTCTTAAATATACTGTCCATATTTCAAGTTTTATTGCTCTTTCCATTTTAGCATTTATATTGTTGTAGATAACTCGCCCGATGAAAATGTCTGCTTGAGCCCGGTTAGCAGAAGAAATGAGACATCCCAAAAATTTACAGCATAAATATTCCTGAAGAAGTCAGCAATATAAACACTGAGTTTATTTTCCAACTCTCTGAATTTCACAGTGCAGACCTACATCATTTAATTGATCAACATCCTTAATCAAATATGAGTGTGTTCATAAGCACTTGCTCACTCAGGGCTGCCACACATCCTTGGCCTTACTTTGATCTCTCTTGAGCTCTCCCTTGTCAAGTGGATCTCCAAAGCACTGCATCGGAGATACATGAAAGAAATCTGTCTTCATTTATTCACCTCATACCACTAAATCATATGTTTTTACTCTCTAAATTTGTTGTTGTTCCTGCAATTTACAGGCTAAATAACCTTATAAATGTGGCAGTTCTGATGCTGATCGAATAAAGGTACCCTTTCCTTTCTCAAGAGCTGTTTTTTTTTACCCACAATCCCTGCATAAATCCCTTTCTTAACTTCACATCCTTTGCTTTCCATATTCCTTGGCCCTTCCCTGCCTTCTCCAGAGGAGAGCACATCCCAGTGTGGGCGCAGCTGCTGTACAGAACGCTGCAGAACAAGCCGAAAGTTGCAGGCAGCTCCCTTATTGACAAAAGCAAGTTACCGTATGTCAGCTGCTTTATTGTAACTGTATGCCAGCCCTCGCCCAGCAGCTCATGTGAGGGACCTTCCCCCCAGCTACATGTGCCGTAGGCCCACGTGCTGGCAGTTGCTGTGGAGCAGCTGACTTAAAGCAGCGTGTTTCTGTGGCAGGAAGGGAGCATCTTCCAGCAGGCTTCTGGAGCAGATGAGTTAGCTGGTCAGAGTAAGCTTCGGTAATAAAACGTGTACAGTCCGGAGAAAATCTAGACAGCTAGTAAACCTTAGCAAAGTCACAGAGAAACATGATCCATGTAGAAGATGACAAATAAATCAATCACTACAGGGAAGTCTGTGTTTTTCAAAAACATAGGCTTTGATCCTATAATGAACCCATTTGGGTGAATCTCTTTACTAACCCAGAGCTCAGAATTGCAGAACCGGGGCTGCTGTTAGAACAAGACATCAACTCACCATGTCAGGTGCCCCATGGAAACTACTATATCCTTGGCCTAGCCTAAGAGCTGAATAAGGTGAAGAGCTTCACCCCGCAGGGAAGCAGAGCCTTTAATCCCCAGCAGATCCTCAGAAGAAACCAACTGACAAATGTTGTAGCAGTGAGATTATACAACACACCCGCTGGGAGAAGCAACAGCAGCTGAGATGAGCAGCACCACGGGGCACTTCCCAGCCTGCCCCACGTCTCCAGGCTGAGCTGGCTCACCTGCGGACTCGGGAACTAGCTGATGCTGATGCAGTTAGGAAAGACTGCATCGGTTCTTCAATTTGGACAACTGATGCACATACACTGCCACGAACATAATTCTGTATGCCTCGTTACTGTGTTTCTGCAGAGGTTCACAGAGTCTCCACAGCAGCTGCAGAGCTGACAGTCTTACAGAACAGGTCTCTCTTTCTTTTTCTACTTTAAAACTGATGCTATGCCAAAGAGTGTGACATTTTTAAAGTCTCTAGAGGAAATGGAGATATATTGCTTTCTTCTACTGCGCCTCCTCCCCCTAAAACACCATTCCATAACTAGAATTATTACAAAAGATAAGCTTGCCTTTTTTATTAATGTGTTTTTGGAAAGAACAAAATAGTGGGGAGCATGGGAGGAATGTACCTTTACTTTTTTCCTAAATGGCATTACAATGACAAGATTGCAAACAAATCATTCAATTGCTCTGCATGGCCCACAGCACACTATAGTAAATGCTTCTGGGAGTTAGCTGTATTGAATAGTAAAAATAGCATAGTTGCTTTCTAGTTTTGCATAGCACAATCGCCATTTGGTGAACTGCTATTTAAAAGTCTGCTCTACAGTAAAAGGTTACAATGATTCTCTGGGAGACACACACAGATTTTGACAAAGAGCGTAAATGGGCTTTGGAAAGCATCTCCACAACTAAAACCTTTTGTACACTAGGTCATTTGAGGGGTTTACACACAAACACTTAATATGGAAGAAAGCCCAGAAATTCCTCAGAATTAAAGGTGAGTGACATCAAGAGAACAAAAGGAGCCTTGAAATCCCGCCTAGCTGTCTAACTACAATTTTTTTCACACAGGCCATTGCAAACTCCCATTGCCAAAGCCTTTCTTTTTTTTCTGTCAAGGAGCCAGATGACTCTTACGAAATAAAGAGGGCTTTCAAGATTATGAATTTGGAAACAATTGTCATATAGTGCCAAAAGGTTAAAGCAAACTCTCTGGGGAAAGCCTGGTACCTCTTCAGAGCAGTCTTCAGGCTTCATTAAGAAGGGAGAGAGGCTGGGAAGAATTTTAACCTTGGTATCTCAGATCCTACAGATGCCATAAATTCACACACACATTGCTTATGCTGGACCTGGTAAAGGTTCTGAGGCATAGACATGATGGTATGTCAGGGAGGAAGGAGCAGGCTGGAAAGCATCCAAGGAAGGATTACTTTTGCCATCTTAAAGCCATTTAGAAAGCCAGTTATGTAAGAAACTGAGTCTCATCTGGGTCTTCTGATTGTCCACTCTATCAGAAAACTGCGCTGTATACCATATAGAACACAGCATTTTTATTCCTCTGTCAGAATGTATAGCACATACATAGCCAGTGGGATGTGACATCTAGAACAATTGTTTGAGCCTTCTTTCTCTAATGACAGTTTTTTAAGGTCACACAACAAAGTAAGGGCATTACAATACCACATCTCACTGCATCAATTGGCTGTCAATAGATTCTCAAGACTCTATCTTGCCGACAGTTGAATTACTTGTTATTAATGACTGCCAAACAATACAGAGATCTTCAGGAATGGGTGGATGGTATAAAAATAGTTGTTCAGTACAGCACAGATTCTTTTTAGGGGGATGATATTTGTTTTATGTACAATAATACAGTTTTGTTAAGACAATCATCCTGGTTGGGCCGTTAGGCCTTTGAAGGGCTGAGAAATATTTACTTTAGCACCTGTTATTTTAATACAAAGGAGGCTTCTTATTTACAGTATACAAAGCCAATTCTCTTTGTGTTCCTAACCAAGTTCCACCAGGAGCAGTTTTTTTTCTTTCTAGCTAGAAAAAATCATTATACATCCTTTTTCACCGATTTCACATATCAATGAGTACAGCAGAAATTAAGTTACAGCAATTTTCCCTGTTTCTATGGTATTTATCCTTCATGTGCTACACAGGAAAGCCCTATGCATTATGTACTGTTTGAGCCCATCGTAACGGAATGCTCTTCTTCTATAGGCATAGCACCATATGTTGAAGCGTTTGATAGGCTGCTGAATGGAAGTGTTGCTGAGTTTCTCAGGTACAGCAAGATTCTCGAAGGTGACGTGAAGACACATGTGAGTATTACTCAGAATTTCTACCCATGATATAAATGTACAAGTCTTGGAAACTGTGTGACCAGCTCTGATTGCTGAGTAGAGGAGAATCTTAACAGCAGTTAAGAATTACTAGTTCTCGATAACACAGGCATAACACACTGAGGGCATTTGGTTGGGGAAGGGCTTTTGGATTCAGAAGAGGCTCCTCCTCTTCTACAGCACCAAAGGTTGAAGACTATAATATGCAAAATATATGAATATTCTTAGTCACAAGGAATTTGAATTGTCCTGTTGGCTACTATGCCCTTTGCAGGACAGGAACAAAATTAAGAACAGGAGTCAGCAATGGAGTAACAAACAATAGGAAGAAATGATGAAATTATTTTGTAACCTTGTGATCAGAGCTTGTTTGTTTCTTTTTATTTTTTAAGCCTGTCTTCTATAAAGTTGGTGGTGACAGCAGGACAAATATGGACTTATTTTACCACAGTTCACAACAGCTTATCAATATAGGTTTTGCTAAAAAAAAAAAAAGAACACACACAAAAGAGCCAGGGTCAGTTTGAACTAGGTCTGAAGGAGTGTGAAGCTTTTGACTTTATCTAGTAGATCCATACTATCAGGCCTATCTCCATGTGTGTTAATCATTTCCCAGTTCCTTGCAGCTGCTGCTCCACGTAACAAACACTGTAGCCAGAAAAGCATGCAGTCCTACAAACTGCTGGGATTGAAAGGACAGCATAAATATTTTGCAAGACAGCCAAAGTAACCAGTCTGTTGACAGAGCAAGAGCTCTGAGATTATTTTGTGAACTGTGTTTTCTCTGTGGTGTTAGTAGGGTAGAGATTCTGTCTTGGTTAGGCCTAAAAAACTAGAGTAAGGAGACTGAACGATTCTAGAGGATCCCCATGTTTTTAAGGAAATGCTGGACTTCCGTTTATCTGAAAAAGTCTTTTCACCTTAACAGTTATACTATAAGCTACTATATACATACTTTGCTCTTAAAATAAATTAGGGAAAAATTAATAAACTGGAAAAAAAGCATACACCTAACAGAGCACAAAATTGATCCCCAGAAAGGATCTGTTCTAGCTTTGGTCATGAAGTTCATTAAGCACCATTATTTTGCAGCTGATTTCTCAACAGTCTAAAACTGATAGACAGAAATAGCTTTAGTACTGCACCCCAACACTAAGCAATTAAAAAAATTGCATTTAACATTCTAAATGACTAACCCCTTTTCATTTACAGTATCTATAAATGTTTAAATCAATAAATGGATTAATTTACACATTTGTCACTATTTGACACTTGAATCCATATAAAAGAATATTTTTAATTTATCTGCCAAGTCTGTGGATAGTCCCCAGCATATTGTCGATGATAGTGTAATACAAACCATAATAAGGAGTATGTATTAGGACTATGAGATTACACATAAACAACTTTCCCTTACATAAAGAAACTGGTGATTCTGATTGCAGCCTATTAAATATTCTGAAATCTTAGATTCTGAATTTACAACACGAAGCAGACTGTGGTTGCCTTATGTTCATACTTATCACTGCAGCAACATCTGTGCTTTACCTTAACAAGTGGAACAAGGAGTATTTTTCTTCTGGGTGTCTTATAGACCATGTGTCCTCAGCATTATACTTGCAGCTGCTGTCTCTGCCACATAATTAGCTGAAGGGAAGCTTGTATTTTATTTCAGAAAACACCTGTTGCCTAGAAAACCTCACATACCTGACTGATCAGAATGGTAATATGAGTGAAAGAGAGACTTTATATTGTGCTACAGAAGTAAGGGATTTAACACGATGTGTTTCGTGCTGATTGCTGTAAGGATTGTGTGGTTTGTGTTTCTGGTGAAAAGAAGAACACAGCCATAACTAGTATCTGTTGGGGAGCCCCATGCCTATTCTTTCAGCATGCTGAAATGGTCTATTGAAAGAGAACAAAAATAAACAAGAGAACTAACAGCTAGCTCCTGGCTCCATGCAGCACAGTGGATTTTACAAAGATTAGTTAATCAAAGAAGTGTTCTGCTTAGACTCAATCTTGAGAGCAACATATTTCTCATTCAAATTACAGTACAAGCAATGCTGAATCTCTGAGGTCAACTGCTTTAAAGAAAATAACCACTTTTTAAAAGACAGAGAGAATGGCTAGAGTTTTTATGTGTTCTATTTAAAATAAATTATCCTAAATGGCTAGGATGAGATCCTTTTCCTGTCCTGTCACTATGGGATAAAAATCTGGTGATTATATGCGTATTTCTGCAGCATACAAAGTCCCCCAGAGGCATTGAATTTATGAAGCTCTGCCTAGAAGCACAGAATTTATGAAGGACTTGTATGCTGTCTGCGTCATAACTATAGAGCATGTGAAGTCAGCGAGTAGTGAGTATGGCCAGGACTGCTGCCAACCAGCTGTCCTTGGCCTGACATGCCAGTGTCTTGGAGGCTGTCACCAACTATTACAGGTTAGAACAGCCCTGAAGCTGATTGACCACGTGTGCCAACACTGGACCATTCTTCTCTCAAAATGAGGGAATTCAAAAGCCGTGGGTCTACATCATAGACGGTTCTCTTATGTCCAGCACATGTGATAGCACTGGCTGATTGCTAGATCACAGAGACACGAGTCCTGGCATTATTTGCCCAGATGCATCCACCACTCCAGAAAATGTGCTGAGGATGATGGAGAGCTGCCTGAGAGGAAGACAGTCTACCTTCACATTGTGTCCCAGTGAGGAAACTGGTCAGGCAGATTTGATGGGCTCTTTGCCATGTCAAAGCAAAGCAAGCAGGATTTTAGAAGACCAAGAACAGGTTTTTGTGATGTGTTTATGATGAGCTTCTTCACATTGTTTTTGTTTTTGTGATATCTCAAGTGACGGGATACTTTGGCTTGAGTTCGAACAATGTACCAGATGAGACATAATGATAAGAAGAGAATGTACTAGTTCTACAAGAAAAAGACAGATAACATAACATTTCCATATTATAGTATTTCACGTGGTACGGAACAGAGAGGAATTACAACCTTCCTGTCAAACACATGCACTAATACTTGCCTTTTTTATTATTATTTATTTGTAAAAATCCTCTAACCTCCAAAGCCCACCAGTTCAAAGAACAGATTGTCTGGGTGATTCAGTTATATTCCCTTTTCTCTCGTCCAAGCTGTTTAGCTTGGAAAGGAAAACTACAGAAATATTGACATCTTTTTCCTCCTCTCTACAATCAACTTCCAGCTGCTGAAATGCAGAGCTCAGACAGCCAACCAACTACATTGTGGAGCATACGTTGGAGCAGTCGGGAATAAAAAGGCTGTTGGTTAGCTTGTTCCTTACTCGGAGAGAGTTAAGATACAACTCATTTACACGTATAACTACAGAAACAAGATACCAAGGAAGCAGCAATTTACAGCATGTTATCCTAGCTGCAGGGGTTCTCTGTGTGCATTCACTGATCTGTTACCATTGTGAGCAGGGGAAGCAGTGTCCACACTACAGAAATTTTGTTTGTATGCACATACGCACAGAGGTTTTCTTTTCCATATCTGTTACTCGAAAGCTGTGACATTCTCCTCTACTCCTTCCAGGCATAGTCCATATGAATACAGAGAGACATCTGAAGGCAGGAGTTATCTTTAATGAGGTAACTTTAATGAGGTATCTTTATATTCACACTTTGCAAAGTGCAACTCCAGTTTGGCCCATTGGCGAAGTTAAAAAATGATAGCTTTCTCATTTCTTCCAAAGAGTAGTTATTACACACGGAATAGCTGTCTCTTGTCTTTTCTTGTGAGAGATGTTGAAGAATTAATCAACGACATTCACAGCCCTGAACTTTGAATGGGATATTCTGTCTGTGATATACCAAAAACCACTTTTGCACTTCATATTACCTAATCAACGCACAGACTATCAAACCCCTTATTTGGCTGATTCCTCGTTAACAAGGCAATTTGCTTACAGGGCAACAGAACGCACAAGTGTACTCTCGTGTTGTTCTTTTGTGCCCAGAGGCTGTGCGGTTTTAGGCATTGTGTTGAAAGTTGAATTAGAGCTCAGAGGAGAGGATCATGTCAACAGGCCCAAAGAGAAGCATGCTGTCAGGCTGCCTTTGCATTTTTGTGATAGATATTTTCTGGTGGATGAAATAAACACCAAACCAAGTAGCTACCACAGGACTGGGAAAAACAGAATACAAAAAAATGAAGAAAGACAAGTATTTTTTTACAGTATACAAAACACTCAGCTGAAAGAAGAGACTAAACATAGAAAAAAAGCACTGGCATCCACCAAAGTGAAAAAGAAAAAAACAACAAATAATCAGCAACAAAAAAACAACCTTGGAAATCTATCAATGTTACAGTTGATTTTTAATGATAATTCAGTTATATTTCTCACCCTGCATGTCTATGACAAGATATTTCATAACATAAGCAATGAATAATATTCACTTTAATATTATAAGCAAGATGGAAATAGAATATACACAATGTAGCCAAGTGGCTGGTCCAGGACAAGTATGATTTTTAGGTGCTTTACAACTTTTGATTGGTCTGTTCCAAGGGATGACTTCACTGCTGACCTAAGGGTTGGATCTGGCTTTAAAACAAGCGGGATTTATTGGGTCAGGTGCAGTGGGACGCAGACCTGGTTACGGTCGTCTAACTGTGAGACACCTGGTTGGCAAGAAAAACGGCTCTTAAGCATGAAGAACCTGGTCATGGCTAGCCTAGACCAACACCCCTGAAAGAGTGGGAGTTTTTCCATTAATTTTCATGAAAACTGGATCAAGCTGTTAGTTTCTTGATACTGACATTGCACTAAATGCCACTTGCTTTTCTTCTCATTTAAAAGGCAAGGAAGAGACAAAAGTCTAACAAAAGTCTACCGAAAATATGTGTCATGGTAGCCAGTACTGGGCATTTAGTAGTGTACTGCTGGCACAAGAAACATGCACCTGTAAATTTAGGGTAGCGGTGGCAGGAATATGTAATGAGAACATTCCATATGGCATTTCCTCAGTCAGAAGCTTAAGAAATCAGAAACACAAACAGTCAAGGCTGTCAACAGTCTTCATAACCTGTTTTCATGGGGCTTGCTTCTTTGCATATGGAGTAGTTCTTGACTAAATCCAACTATGTTTGTTTTGAAGTAGTGGATTTGATCAGGGACCATTTTTTTGGATAAGGGTCTAAAACTGTTGGCCCCTAAAGCAGGGATTTATGTCTATATGTGGTTACCCAGTAAAACGGGATTTTCTGGTTTCAAAAGGATGCCCAAAAAAAGGCATCAGAATTATTTGAGTGGGAAGCCTTAGATGCAATGGGAAACCAAAAGAAAACTCCATGTTTTGCCAAAGAAAATGTTAGAAGATAACTTGCACATATGAAAAAAAATCTGATAATGAAGGGCTCTTTAATCTCCCACATGGATTCAGAATGATATCCAGTGTTCAGACTAGATATAAGGTACATCTTTTACCAATTAATTTAATTAATGATTGGAGCAATTTACCAAGGCATACAATGAATTTTCAGCTATTTTAAGTCTCTAAATCAGAACTGATCATATGCTCTAGCTCATGCTAACTTAGTTATCCTCTAAAAATTTTTCATTGAAGCCCTTTAAGAGCAAATTTAAGTCTACTGAGATGAAACCTGTTTTTCTCAGTGGTTTTCCATTGATTCCTTACAAGTAGTCTACAGACCTAGAGGCATAAGTGCCCCACAGGTTGAAAAACACTGCATCAGCTTAACCCAAAATCGTAAGGTGACACAATTACATGACTAAATTAGTTAGCTAAATGACAGGTAGCTTTCGTGTGTGGAGCAGCTGCACTCACAGCCACAAACACAGTGTGACTGTGTCTCAGTGAGCCTGATGCAAAGTCATGGCATAGGACACTTGTTAGTGGAAAGCAGGGAGAAGTTTATTAGGGATGATTTGAGACTTGGAGCTGGCAGAAATACAAGGTCCACGAGGAAGTCTTCAGAAGCCTTGATAAGATAATCAGACTTTTACCTTCCTCTCTGATTCGAAGCAGTCCAGGTTTGGGAGGGCATAAGTGACAGTCATCTTAGCCACTCAGCCTCTGAAAATTGAGGTCTGGGCTTCTTACAACAGTAATTTCCAGTGAACCACTGGCAAATGAAACCATCTTGGTCCATCAGGAAAACTAAGAAAGAGGAGCAGAGAGGTAACATTCCTGCTTTCATCATCACAATGAACTTCTAGGGACTGAAAATTCTTTACTGGCACCAATGCCCATGGTTCTTATTTCTTTTATGAGGAATTATGATTTGGAGCTGTACCACTATTTAACCGCATTTATTTCAAGCTGAAAAATATATATCTATGGATGTTAGGTTTTTTTAAACATCTTTTCGCTTTTGAGTACCACACCATGGCACTTATCTTCTGTGCTTGATTGATGTCATTTGTTGCTACAGGCTATGAGCAAGTCTTTTATTAATTTTCAGTCCCATTCTTTCTGAAAAGCAATGCACACTCTTTTCACTCATCCTGCCTCACCATCACTGACCTGCTTTTATTTTGTTAGTTGGTGGTTGCAACTGTTTTGAGTGTATAGAAATGCTGGGATTGGAAACTGAGAAGGCTGTTCATTGTAGTCAGCAAAAAAAAACAAACAATGAGCTCAGAATCTGGCTCTTCAGTCAGTTTCTAGTAAAAAGGAGTTCAGTGAATAATGAGAATTAAGCCACAAGGGAAACCAATGTGCAGTTTGAATGTCGTTTTAAATAAGCTGGGAGTGCTGTCAGGAGTGATGAGGATAGAATGTGGCTATAGATGTGTATTGCCTCTTTATACAGTTTGAACTGCATGATCAATACGGCAAGATTTCTGAATGCTGAAGAGTCCACTGGGAGAGATTAAACCGTGTCACTGTCACTGCTCACTTCTGTTAGTCTACCGACATCCATAAATTGAACTATGTATTTCTATAATTAATGTGAACTGCAAAACAGTTCAATCTTTGCTATTCTGTCTCATATATTTAGCTGTGTTTTATTCTAGAGCTCAGAGCTATGATAAAAAGATTGGTTTAGGATCGTGAAGTAGATATTTGAGGCTGAAATGTTTATTTTTTCTTGTTTCAGTACATGTTCTGTTTAAAGAGCAACCTTAGGTCAGACTTGCTTTTCAATCACATCAACATGCATGTAGATAACTACCTGCCTTTCAGAGAGGCTGGGGCCTGACCTCCAAGTAAATCTGGGCTTTCAGTATTTATCACCTCTGAAAAGCAAAGCATGCTTCACGTGGGAAGAAACCTTAAATATCATCATCGATGTGTCAGCTTTAAGCTTTGAACTTCCTTCCATGTTACTCCAGTTTGATCTGGGTCTGGGATTCTTCCATGGCAATACAAGTGGAAGCGAAGTTACAAGGAGACAGATTCTGGCATTTTTAGCCTTTGAGGTGTTTTTAGGGAGCTCAGTGGGACTGTTTGCAGAAGGAGGTGGGTAATAATGTCAGAAGTTGTCCTAAAGTATGTGAGAGGCAGAACATGCACAATGTCATTTCAGTATATGAGCCTGTTTGTCCAAGCTCTCTCTCTGAAGACAGTGCAATTTCTTAGAAATGGATGATCCTCCGGTCTTTATATTCAGTATTTGTTGGACACAGAAAGTCAATAAGTAAGGTCCTTGATAGGGTGCCCAGTGAACACTGCTAAAAGAATAGTTATGAAGTGATGCCTAAACAAGTGCTGTAACCTTTTTAATTTACAGAGATAAGCATCTGGAGTTCCTAGAACTTTTATTTGTTAAATTGGGGACACATGAATGCCATCCCAAAGCATGTGAATCTTAGCTTTTCTGAAATTTCCTCATCGTGTATTTGGACCTTCACTGAGATGATCTTGTAAGGCCATAGCTGGGGATAGAAAGGGGGCATGCTTAGCAGCAGACCTCAGTGGCAACAGTCCATCAGAGAAATAACTGGGGTTCCTGCAGCCGGTACAGGCAAAAGCACATTTGTACAGGTGCCAATGAGACCTGCAGATCCCTGAGATCTCTGTGGTTGTCAGGTGTGCTGGTTTATAGCTTCTGTGCCTTGTAGAAAATGTAGGTTTGCCTTTACTCAGGGAAATGAGGTCTCTCTTCAACACAGGCAATCAAGTCCTCCAGGAATTCTGAACTCAGATTTCCATGGGAAAAAAAGGAACCTGAATTTTAAAAAATGTTTCATTTAGATGGTAGCCAAAGTTTGGACTTCATCTATTCAGTACATAGTATGTGGTTCCTACTGATTTCAGGAAGTAATGCATGTTTTCTGAGTTACAGAGTGTAGCTCCAAGTAGTAGAAACTAGAAGTTTCAGAAGTCTGTAAATGTACCACAATTTCTGTTCTTCAATGAAGTCCTGGAGTGAGCTGTTTTTCCTTTCCCATCTGTCTTTGAGAAACTACTTGCTTTTGCAAGTTAGTCAGGTTGCAGAGCTATAAGAACTCTCTTACGAAGATTGTGGCTCACTTCTGTAAATGTGTGTGCAGGTTGTGGTGCTTTCTATCTGCCTTTCCTAACACTGATTCCAAAAAGTTGTAACTTTGTGATGGCATAACCTTTGACATGTGATATAAAGGATATTCTCAAAATGTCAATAGTTAAATTAATTCCCGTTGGAAAATTGCATCCTTTTCTGAATAGTCATTCTTTTATCGTATTAGCCTTTTACCTCAGGAGTCCTGGAGACAACTTGCAGGCAGGTTAAAACCAACTGGTCGCTGCTTGCTGTTACTCATACTCTAAAGCTCATTAAATACACTGTGACAGTCTTTAGTTCTTTGAAGCTCAAACAAGCAATGATGGCCAAGTATAGATTTTAGCGATGTATCCTCTGTACTGTAGGGAAGCCATTTGTTCTTATGATGTTTTTATGTTAGTTCTTAATATGTTTGGATGTTTTTATCAGCTGTTTGTTTTTATGATTATCAGTAATTACATATTATAAAGGCAGAACATGACAACACAAATTCTGCACAGCTGAGAGTTAATGTTGGGAATGTCCAGTTTATAGATGAGCGCCAGAGACTGGAAGATCAGGTGTTGCAATGTGTCAATAGTATCTTTTACTTCTACTGATGTGGAGTACTTTAGATGTAGATCCATGTTGAAAGGAACAGAGGTCAAGGGAGTTGCAGATTTTTGGCTGTTTTAGTAGAGATTAATGGAGACCTGAAGAATCTGGAAGTCAAAAAAGCAGCCTAAGCTTTAGGAAGGCATCAGCTAGTCAAGAGATTTGGTCCGGACTTGTTGTTCTCTAGTCGGTGGGGGTTATTAGAGATGTTTTGGGAGAATATATTCTCCTACTGCTTCTCTTGGCAGTAATCAGTAGCCTCAGTGGCCCTGCAGCCAAATATTTATGTTTGAAATGGTGACAGATGAACTATAAATAACTGATTATTTCTGCTACCAAAATTAATAAAGAATTATTTAACAAAGCTGATACTATTCATGAGGGTATTCATCAGGTTTTAAAGTTAACAGTCCCTTGAGATCAATAAGCACAGTTCATGTCACTCAAAACTGGTAGAGCTTAGAGTAAGTTCGGGAACACTGAAGCAAATTTTATAGTGTGAAAGATGCAGAGCATGGATATTCTTTCTTGAAGGCAATAGTTTTGTAATTTATGTAAAAGCTGACGTGGCTTTAAATCATAGAATCACAGAATCACAGATTATCCTGAGTTGGAAGGGACCCACAAGGATCATCGAGTCCAACTTCTGGGTCCGCACAGGACCAGCCAAATACTCCTTTACTCCCCTACATCTGTACAGTTTGTGTCATACAGAGAAATAAAATGACAGGTGAGTAATGGTTTACCCCAAACGATTACTATCCATCTGTCTTAGGTCACTAGCACTGAAAGATCTTTAAGAACAGTATGGTTGGAGCTTCACTGGAGGTAAGAGCTGTAAGAGCTCTGAGTGTTTTAAGTCACCGTCATGCTTACTGAAAGGTGAAACTGGTGAACTTAGATACAGATGCTACTCTGAAACAACAAATAAATAATGTTGGCTAGCACTGTGCACAGTTACATGACACAGCATTTAACACAGTGGCAGACAGAAACAGCCAGAGAGACCAGCGCTGCTCTAACCTTAGATTGGTACGGGACAGGCAGTAGCAATGCTGAGAAATTTTAGCAAAAATTCCCTAATATAGAAATAGCTATGGAGGCTGAAAAACACT
>VXAA01001102.1:591841-632966 GCA_013399115.1 Anseranas semipalmata
AAAAAAAAAAAAAAACACAGATATTCCAGGTGAGACTTTAGATTTATAGAGTTCCAAGCAAGAAGAGATCAGTTGTTTTTGCAGCTGTCCCTGATCTCAGAGAGTAGAAGTGGGTCATGACTCACAGAGAACAGGCAAAATTCCCACTGGTACAGGCCTCAAGCAGTCATTTATATTGTCTGTGAATACAATTGCACCCAGCGGCCCACAAAACTCTTCATGCTCATACATAAAATATTCGCCAATGAACAGTTTCCAATGGCCCATAATGTAATGCAATGCTCTGAATTGTTGGTGTTGTCCCTGCTCTAGTGAGAGTGAAAGGTATGGCTCACTGTTTGGCCTCCTGTGATGATGTGGTATCAGTATGATTTTCTCTGCTTTTCAAGTGAGAATTGCAGTGGCTTCTCCCAGCTTTTACCCTTAAAAATTACTGAACCTCAAGTCAAAGCTGTGAGATTTCTTCAGCTGTAAAGTTTAGAAGCTTTCATTTGAAAATGGCAACAAAACAAGCAAAGAAAAAAAAAAAAGAACAAATGTAAAAAGAGATTCTCCTGCAATCCAGAATGGCAGCTACAGAAGCATTAAGTAAAGCAACAAATAATAAAAACCTTGCCATAAATATCACCACCGTTGCCCTTGTGTATCTGTATGTCTTAGCTGCACCACCATTAGGCTTGCACAGATTTGTGCAACTTGTTGAAGGCAAGAAAGTATTCGTTAATCATTTAACTATCTTTTAGCACGCAGGAAGTGCCACATGATAAGTGTCTGCATATCATTCCAAAGTTAAAATACCAGGAATATTACAGGATAAGGTTCCTTTCTCAGTGACAACAAATCCAGTCCAATTACTTATTTTTTTAACATAAAGTTTGTTAGGTACACATTTTTGATAGGCATCCAAAAACATATTGTCGTTAATTCTTTTTCTCTTTTTTGCATGTATTTTTTTGTTCAGATTTACATTCAGCTATACTGTAGACAACCTGAAACTAATTGAAGGCTGCCTATTCTGTGCAACGTGAATAGTATTTTCCACTGCAGCAAGTGACACTTCCAGGCATCAGGCTTTTTTTATCTCCATCTTAATGGGGAAAAAGATCCTTTTGCAAAGCCATATTGGTTAACAGTTTTGAAAAAGCTAGTTAGCACCACATAACCCCGGGGAGGGAAAGAAGCAAGGGTCCTTCCCCCCCAGGACTTTATTGATGTGATGTCATCTGGGCTCTGGTTGTATTTACAGCCTAGAGCCACAGAGTCAGCGTGGAATCCAAACAGGAAAGCTAGTCATTAGTGTATCAGAATGCACAGGGTAGAGAAAAGCAAATGAAGATGACAGCATATCTATAAATGCAAGAGAAAAGAGAGTAATTCTGTCATTCAGCTGTCTAGACTGTTTGCTTTATAATGTAAAGCTGTGAATGAGCCAGCGAGTTGTGATTATGGCATAGTAGCTTTGCAGACATTCAGAGACAGCGGTGTGGAGACTGAGGGGATTTACTGAGTTCCTGTCATGTTGGGATGTCATACGTGGTGCCTTTAAAAAAAAAAAAGAGGGAGGGGAAAATGCCCTGGAAAAATAAATTAGCTCAGCTCTTGCAGCTTATAAACTAATGAACATGGAATTCAAACACAAAGAAAGTTCCTATATGTATAATAATCCTTAGATGTTTTTGTGCTTAGCAAAGAGAGAAGAGAAATACCTATTATACAAAAAGCAGTATTTTTTCCCCTCTGTGAAAACGTTGAAGGCTCTAGTATTCATTTAGCTCTTTAACTCCTTCTGTGAGTCACTAGCAAACATTTGCAAACAGTTAAGCTTGCTTAAGTTGCTTTTGCAGAGTTTTGCTTCTTGATAATAACGCTGATATTTTTTCATTTGCAATCTGCTGCAGTGCGTAGCCTTTATTATCTGTATATGTGAAAATAGTAGGAGCCGAGAAGGTAATTCCAGCTGGCATACCAATCTAGCATCAACTGCAATAAATTACTTAGCAGAGAGCATGTTCTGTTACTTTTTATGGTCATGTTCTATATTTGTGTGTGCAGTGGAAGAGATCACATGACAAAACCACCGTTTGATATTCCTGTTTGCGTTATGTCCCAGCTAATGGTTGCTGGATACAGGCTCATTCAGCAAGATGGAATTCTTGAGTTCTTCCACTTCTTAGAGATTATTTTCTGACGCCAAACTTCAAATGCTAAAACTAAAAAATTATAAGCTGTTTATTATATAGAGATAGCAGAAAGAAGATGGTGAATGGAAAAGAAATTAGACTATTGTTATATTCTGGGAGAAGTTGTTTAGAAGGCATTTTGAGAGCATGTTGCCCGGGCAATTCAGAAGACAACATGTTAAAGAAACCTTTAACATAAACCTTCACAAAACATTATGATATAATTTGGATCTGAATTTTTCCCCACAGTCTACGTCAAATACAATTCTGACTGAAAAAATACTATATTGTATAATAATTTTAAAAGTTATTAGTCTTTCTGAGCACCTTTATCTGTTTAACAAGTTTTTTTAAAATTTATGATATTGAATACTAATATATGAGATCACTGCTCAAAGGCACTACACTGAATTCCTTGTGAATTGGTGACTCACTTATCATCTTCTCTTTGAGTTGTTTCATTTCACTTAAGTGTTCAAATAGTTTTAATTATATATTAATAATTATATAATATTATATGTAATATATAAATGTACTTATGTGTTATTTTATATATTAATTATATGTATTATTATCTTAATCATTAACTATAAAGCTCACAGTAACAAATAGTGCTAGAATAAGGTAAGTTGCTGCTGTGTTTAAGAGGAGCTACTCACATCACTTTATTCCTCAGACTTGTTACGTGAAGAGGCTGAGGTTTTTGTTAATGAAGTCATGGTACGTATGTTGACATTGTTGACTTGAAGCTGTATTTGAGTGTGTTTGAAGTTAAGTCTTCCTACAAACAGAAAAATGCCCTTGTAAGTAGGCAAAACCGTGAATGAAAGCAACTCATGATAAGACGTGCTGCAAACAGATTTAAATGACAGATGCAGTTCAGACTATAAATGATTATGTAATTTCTCATTGAACTAAAATAAAATGCTGACTTCATAAGACCAAGAGAACTCATGGATTTAATTACTAACATTATGCACACAAACATTCCAATTAGATACCTTGATTGAATATCCAGATTCTATACATAGGAAAGTGAGAGATAAGGAAGGGCTTTTCTTTTTTTTTTTTTTTTTCCCTAGAACATAGGAAAAAAATGAAACCCATGAAACTGTATTTGAAGTTACAATGAGAACCATAAGAACAAATCCTGGGGTTTTTAATTTCTTCATAGTCAAGCAAAAAATCCATTGTAGAAACAGAATAGTTCCATAATTTCTTTGAATAGAATCATTCTCAGAATTTTTATATAGAAATTAAAGATGGAGATTTACAGTTCCCTACTCTCTGTCAGTTTGGGATTGCTCTTTTTTTTTTCTCTTCTATTTTTAAATTACTCCAGTAACAGGACTCCTGGGACTTCTTATTCTGCATCCTAGCAGGATTTGTTTTCTAATTACCTTGACTTTTTTTTTTTTGCTTATATCACTCCATTTCCCACTACTTTTCCTCACACCTACTGGGGTCACCCTTATTGTTTTCCAAAAATATAAAGACTAGGATACTCCTCACTTCGTTAATTCATTACTTACTTATGCAAAAGAGTTTCAGACAAGTTTTGCTGCCGTTCTACTTAGTTGGTTGACTGCTGCAAACCTGCACCTTTTGTATCTAGAAATAGCTTAAGGAAGAATTTGGTTCAGTCCTTTTAAGGTCCTCAGGTCTCAAATTTACAGAAGGTGCCAAGGAGTGACATGGACGGAGCCTGAGTCGCCTGAGCTCCAAAGGGAACCCCTTCCCCCCATCTTGTTCTCTGAAATCTTGCCAAACTGTTGACATACTTTTGTTATCAGCATGCCTACAACTGCATGCAACGTGGTCACAGCTGCAGTGATGGACCAACTGACAGTTTTCAGTTGCTAGTCTGCTGCTTTGCAGTTGCAGGCTCATTTTTGGATATTGTTGCAAACTCTTAGTATCAGGTCCACTTTAGTCCTTGATTATTGCGTCACTGTAAGCATATTGCCAGTCTCCAGATAGCCCCCTGGCACCTGTTACCTCATAATTTTGTCTCAGAGGTGTTAGATTGCATTTAACCAGCCTCAAGCTCATGATATTTTCTGATCATGTAGTTAACTTCTGTAGGTATTCTTGTACCATTTCTCTTTCCTTACTTGTGTTTGCCAAAACTCCCAGGTTGATAGCCCCTGTAATGAAAAGATTGAGGCATCTGAGATTCTGTTCTGCCCTGAGGGCAGTGCACGCGGCTGTAAGAAGGCCCAGAGACACCTCAGGATCCAGGGAATACAGAAGGACCAGATCAATGCTACATCTCCCAGCCTGTGCAGAAGAGAAACAGAAGCAGAGATGCACATTAGCGCACACGTCTAGACTGGCCCACATCAACGCCACCAGGCAGAGGCTCTCCAGCACTTCATGGTCTGTGTAAGAACCAGGCTCCAGCAAGCAAGGGCTTCTTGCATTGTTTTAGCCCAGTACAGCTATACTTGGACTAAGAACAGTATCACCCTGTAAGGAAGACATTATCCAAGATGGCACCTACATGTTGTCTGGCTCCTCATCTGACATACCTGCTAAGCAGTTCTGGGGATCCCATAGGCTCTTACTGGAGTTATGCTGTGCCCTAAAATAATGTCCTAAAATCACCAGACTAGTTCTCAATCCCTGTAGCAATGTTCATTTTCAAACTGTGCCATGTGAGAAGGCACTGAACTATGCTGATGGGACACTCCTTTTCCCATTAAGCATCATATTCTTTATTTCTGCTAAACACAAATCCAAAACAATACAATCCTTTCTCTGTGCTATCCAATTGTTTCCCAGGATTTTTGGACTGTGCGTGATCTGCTAAAAGGGAAAGCACTGGGGCTACAGCTGACTAAAAAGCAGGGCTTTTCACGTTCACAGTTTATTCAAAATTCTAATTTTATTTTGGGCTAAATCTGACCACAACCACTCCTAGGCTTCTTATTGAACCTGTCAGTCTTACTGTTTTTCACTGGAGAGATCTCAGGTGGAAGCCTGCACCATCTAACATCCCTGTCCTGGGACATATGCACATGGAACGTAGACAGCCTTAACAAAACCTTGTCAGATCTCAGATGTTCTGCACAAAACAACTGTGGCTCCATAGAACACCATTTTCTGACAGAACTTTGCTACTTCAAATGCTCTGGGGCGCACTGGCATGGACTACGATCTCCGCAGCAAAGACTGAGGAGTAAATCAAAAGGCTGAAAACAGTTCATTTGTGTAGTTGTTCTTGTTGATGAGGTGTGGGATGTTTTTAGAAGGACGCCTCCTTGTTGAATGTGCTGCCCATGGAGAGCTGTAGTGGAAAGGAAAACAATAGGTAGAGCATTCAAGTCCATTTAAAAAACAGCCACAGTCCTGGCCAAAAGTGTTGGGTGTGATTCGGCACTGCTGTAAACTGATGCATGCAGTTTGCATCAGGCCCTGAATTTCACCACTGGTCAGCAGCTATTTGCTTTTCATGTTCCTCTCCATTTGCTCTCTGTAAGAGTTAGCATTTCAAAATAAACCCACAAACGAGTAAACTAATAATTTGTCATGTGGGGTTTGGGTTTGGTGTTTCCGTTTTTTTCACAAGCACAAAATTGCTACAGCTAATATTAGCTGTTAGATTGAGAATTTATGTGCTATCTAAGAGGAATAAATGCCAAATACCAATTAAGTCACTTTGGAAGCACACAAATGTGTGTAAGCTTCTGTGTTGATGAAGCTGACCAGACATTTCTGCAGATTTGTCTCCCTGCACCATAGTCCTGCTGTTGCACAGCAGTGAGTTGAAGTGGCAAAACCTGTGCTATTGACAAATATTTGTTACATCGCTATGTTGAAGATTTACAGTCTCAGAAAACGAGACCAAATAAATTCGTGTCTCTCTGTAGTTAGTTAGGAGACCTCTGAACCCTGGAAATATCAGAATACTACAGGGATGTGAATGTAGCGATCATACAGAAAGATCTCACTGATGGCCTCTGCCAATCAGTAAATGTTTCCAGAGAAACCACTGAATTAGGGTGCAGCAGGTTATACTGCAATTGTAAGAGCAAAACTGTGGTACCAAATGTGAAACACCTTCTGCTAGGAGAGATAGAGATAAGCAGTGGAAAAAGAAGTTTGGCAACTGCCAACAAAAAAACGGTAGCATTTCACTGTGGGAAAACTAAGGAGAATTAAAAAATGTAAGGGTCCAGATTTTCACCACAAGCAGCATGATTTGGAGGCTAACTAGTTTAATTACTAACTAGCTTAGATTCACCTCTGAAAAAAATTTCCCATGTACTTCATAGAAAGATTATTCCTCACCCTAATCTGAACACTGATTCCATTCAGACTGACACACAGCTGCAACAAAAAAGACAAGCCTTTCTTATACCACATATATACAAAAAAAGGATCAACCCCAATTTTAAAGTCTTCTTTACAGATTGCCTTCTACAAAATACAAAATAGGAGAAAGTACAGTTAATCTAAAACTAGTTTAGTTCCAAAATCAGAGCTGCCCGTAGCAGAAATGCATCTCACTGGTGGTCACTAACGCTATCGGTATCTTATGCCTACAGACACAGAATGGGATTGCACTCATCAGCTTTAGCTGTCAAGGCAGGCATCTTGCATAAGGTGTCTTTCTCGTCTCTCTTTACAGTTAATGGCAGCACATCTTGAGTGCAGTCTTCACACCGTAACATCTATTAAAGATGGAAAGAATTCCTCAGGGACATCTCTTCTTCATTTACAATACAGGGAATTAAGTCTCAGCTGAGAGCAGATGCTCACCTTTTAAATTGTTAGAACTGAGTGTGGTGGAGGCCATCCACGGCATCTTTCACCCCTTGAAAGTGTGGGATGGAACTGTACTAGGCTGTTTGCAGATATAATGACTTAGTCTACATTAAGTATTTTAGTTCACAGGGGGGAAATGTTTTTTCTTCACATCAGCTCCATTTGTGATTACGCTGCAGAGTAGTCTTAGGGTGTGCAAAACGGATATCCTTCTGATGAAGTTAAATGGAAGATACACTCTCAGAGAGCTCCTCATCTACAATTTACAGCTAGTCCAAAATAACCCCCCGGGCATGTATAGTGTGAATATCAGGTCCTCAGCACCAACCATTTTGCTCTGCAGAACCATTCCTTTTAGGCTGGACTACTTGCCAACATACACAACGACAGCTGATTCAAATCAACTCTATATTTCAAACTTGCCTGTGAAAAATATAATGCAAGTAGGATGGAGATTTTGAACTGACAGAAGAAAAGAAAATAACAGAACTGTAGACCGGGGACAGCATGGAATTAAGGTTGTAGTTACGCTGTTCTGGCTGCAGCTGAGTAAAATGAAGGGGCTGCTGATCCCAAAGGCTCTCGGTTTTCTTTTACTGCTCCTACGCCAAAGGTTGCCACCCCCTCGCTTAGCACAACTTAAAAGTGTATTTGTTCCCTCGCCGTGATTTTTCATAATAGGCCAGGTTGGCTTAAACACTTTAATAGTGAGGTCTGAATTGTGTCGCCACCCATCAACATAAAAATTCTTCAGTTAACAATCTCGCCCCTCAGAACCATATAAGATTAGCTTAAAATGCATAGCATCTTTAAAAACTGTATTTTTATTTACCTGCTGGGTTTTGCGCCTTTGTGCTGCTTGCTGGCAGGCTTCTGAACAACAATGGTCCTGAGAAAAAACAGTTTTCCCAAATGAAGGCTCAGATTTTCAAGTAGTCACTTGCTCAAGCACCGAAGTTTAAGCAAGCCACTCAGTTTTAGTGTGCCTTAACAGGCAAATCACAAAAGAAAAACCAAAACAGTTTGGCCATTCTCTGAACTAAATCCACATGCCCCAGTCCTGTTAAACCTGTCATCGGCGGAACTTCTCCTGTGAGTATTATGAAAAATGTGGAGAAGAAAGTCTGTTCAATGGGGTCTGTTGGAATACTGGTATGCCAGGCCATCGATGATCCTTGTGGGTCCCTTCCAGCTTGGATATTCTATGATTCTATGATTTTATAAGACAGGGCCTAGACTGTTAAATCTCTGAAGCCAAAGCCTAAGACAGTTCTTGTTGCATGCTATAACTTTTTTCGAGTGTTTTTGCTCCTCAGTGCAGTAGTCTTACTACTCTTGATTTTCCAATAAGAATTATAAGACATGGATCAAAGTCGATTGGTTGTTTAGGTATTAATATTTAAAAAGACAACCTGGTTTTAATAATTATTTAAAAAGTACAAAGGCATACTGGGAATTACTTTTGATATTTTTAAGTTGTGCTATTGTTGCACTTTTAAACATTTCAGCAAAACTGATATTATAATAGGAACAGTGTTTATACAAAGACTCTTAAATTTCTGTTAAACAACTGTGCTGTGTCTTAAATGACAAGAAATCTTATCTAGCACATGCCAAAGGCATGCTGAAGATTTTTCCAACAGCTCTGATTCATCTCCTTGAATTCATTTTTTCTTGGAGATACAGTATAGACAATCATTTTATTAGCAACCAGCTGTTTTAATATTCATTGCAATAAAGAGATTATTCTTCCAGAACCCTCAGTGCAACTGGTTCTGTATTGTAGAGCCAAACAAGACTGATTAGTGCCAGAATTAATGAGCCTTTCCATATCCATATGCCATATACACTATAATTCATCTGCAGTTTAATCACTAACTAAAAATTTAGCACTGACTGCAGGGAGACAAGACTCGATTAAGTGATTCCTTGCAGGCCTGTATTCCTTTGTGTCCAACCATTACACAGAAGCTCGGATCACAAGAAGCTTGCACACACACACACACACACGTTATGTGTAGCCATCCAGACAACCAGCAACCATTGCAGAACAGGACAAATGTACAGTGAAAGGAAGGCAGCCTATATTGTTCTTACAGTGCAAAGCAGATGGGATAGAGCTGAAGATATCCTCAAGCCATTCGTGGCTCTTTTGGTGTCACTACAGTGCCAAGTGAATGATTACTTTGAGCTACTTCCCTTAGCAATACATATTTCACTTTTAAAGCTCTCATAGTGGACTTCTTTTGTGAAATTACTTAAATTCACTACAGTTTTATAAACAGTTGATTCGCTGGACAGGTTAAGTCCTGTGTTCTGAGGGACAGAAATTCTGTCTGTACCAGTAACAGGAAACCCTCATAAACGTGGTTGGGAGTTTTTCTACCAATGCAAGTGGAGTAGGAGGAGGAGCAGGTCCCATTAGGGAAAACGTTCGGCCCTGATTTTGCCTTCTTATCTGTAGATATCAACGTGTTCTACAAAGAAAAACAGCTATATTAACATTGGTTCATATAGAGGAAGCTGGAGCACAGAAAGGTAACACAGCTTTCTTAAAATCCGATGATAATTTGGTGGAGGAGCTGCAAACAGAACCCCATTTACGGACTCCCACTTCTGTGCCCTATCCACAGAATCATGCTGCCTCCCAGTGCTGTCTAGATACACCAGGCATCTGTGGAGCTGTATTTTTAGCCCTGATATTCTCTTTGGCTGGAACTGGGCCATTAAGATTCACAGTAAGCTAAAGACTGTAAATATCCCTTAGACTTTATAGGAGGAAAAGTGGCATAATATCAAAGCAGAACAAGCACTTTCTTAAATTTCAGTTTTGTTAACTACTGTCATACTTAAAAGATTTCCCTGAAAAATGAGAAAGAACCAACCAGCTGCTGTATGTTGTAAACAAGCAGAAATTAGAAGGAAGAGTTCCTGCAGACTGTATCATGTTATGGCAACAAAATCAGTTTTTCAGAACTACAAATCATGGAGGTTTCAGGGCTTTTTCAGACTTAATGACTTATGCTGGTCATTAAGCCATAAACAAATCTTTTCATCTCCTAGTAATACTGTAAACATTCATTTTCTCCCAGCCCACTTTGTTGTCGGAGAAGACCAAATATCCCCATGCATGTTAGATGCACAAGCCTTTCTCAAAATTACATTGCCAGTAAAATATTAAGGCTCCATTGTTGGATCAAAATTCTTGTAAAAATTCAGAACCTATTTTTGTCCTGTTTTGGGAGGTGTCTTTTGAGCTCAGTTGATCCACAGCAAACATGCTTATTTTAAGGTGACATAATATTCTGTAAAGCTGAGGTCTCACGGAAGGCTGGAAAGAAGTATCATACAGAGATCAAGTAGCACGTATACACACATTGTTTTGTGTGTGTCGTGACAGCGTTAGTCCTCAAGAATATGAGGATTAGTTTTCTCCAGCAAAAACTTGGTTCCACTAAACAAGTAGGCCTGAGAAAAGGTGAGTAAAAAATACAGAGTTCTGCTACACTGTCAGGAAAATACTTAAGTACACTGAGTGACTTCTGAGAGAAGTGCCAGGGAAAATCAAACTTGTGCACCCTCTTTAGTGGGACATAGCATGGGTTCTGCAGGCGTACTTCTGTAGTAAAGAATTGGACTGTTTTTATAGAAACATTTTATAAGATTGCAACATGCAGTATACAGCAGTTCTTTTGCTTGTAAAGTAATGACTGCTTTTCCCTCAATGTGCTGCTTTGGAGTGGAAGAATTTTTCCCAGCAATTAATGCTCTAAATTAGTTTTTCTGCGACACTGGATCAGTGTGATTAACATTCACTTTGCAGAGGAGAAGAGCTTGGATAGCTTCTACATTCATTCTGCTTTTCTCTTCACTCCAGACACTATTCCTTCCGCTCAGCAGTCACTCCCCTGGATACCATTCCTTTCTGATTAACACAGGGGAATTTCCCCAAGCCATGCCTTGCTGGCAGTATGTTTCCCATGAAATATTCCCACATTACTTGCGGCTGAAGGAAATTTAAACATTAAAACTTACCAATAGGGAAAGCTAAAACTGATATTGCCTTCAGTGTATTATTTTCAAAGTCTTGTTGCTAGATGATAAAGAGGCCACGAACCTAACAAGTAGCTTGTTTCTTATGGAAAGAACAGCTTGGTTAATAACATGAAAAACTCAAGGCAGTGTAAAGGCTCCTAAAAAAGTTCCAGGAAGATCACGTGAAAAATGCAAAAGTTCTGCTAACTCTGAGATATGCGGTCTCTGTGGGTCTTAACCGGGACAGCATGTAAAAATGCTGCCAATGCTGAGAACAATTTTTGCTGCAACACATTATTAATACTTAATAACTGTGCATTTTGCTGCTACAGCCAGAGCAGGGTGATTAAATTGGTACTTTAACGTGGAGAATATGCTGACCTTTCCTTCCAACTGTTAAAACAATGGGCAGGGAGGACAATGTTAAACCACAGGGTGTTTTTGGACTGCCCATTGTTAACAGCAGTGTCTCTTTTTTTTCTTTTGTTTTTTTTCAGAATGAGGTGGCGATGCTTCTCAAGCCAATATCAGAGAAGATTCAGGAAATCCAGAACTTCAGAGAAAGAAACAGAGGAAGTAAAATGTTCAACCATCTCTCAGCCGTCAGTGAAAGCATACCCGCACTTGGTTGGATAGCAGTGGTAAGTTATGCACAGGACAGTTGGGAGGGCTGTAAATCTGTTTCTGGATGGTGTGGCCCAGAGTAGGTCCAAATCTTGCAGAATTTGGTAGTCTCATCTGCATAGTTCTTCAGTCTACTACACCCAAGAAGGTGTTTATAATATACCTAATATATCAGGGAAGGTGTCTGACTAATGTTTTACCTCCTTTCTCCTTCTGTTGTTTCCTGCTACCATGGGTTGATGGTCCTAGTCTCCTAAACCAGGTCCTTATGTCAAGGAGATGAATGATGCTGCTACCTTTTATACTAACAGGGTATTAAAGGACTACAAGCACAGGTATGTTGCCAAGCCCCAGTATCTACTAGCCACTGTGAGAGAAGAGAGCATTAACCATACTAATAGGGTTCACAATACCACACACAAAGCATTTTGTAAACAAAAGAGCATTTGACAAGATCTGTTTGCAGTAGTTTATTTTCCCCTCCTCATCTTTGACTTGCAGCGTGTTGCAGTGAGAATGGCAGCAGCACTAGCAATGCTAGTTTTCACTCTCTGCCAGTTATATGATTATATCTAATTTTCTGGGGTGCCAGAAAATTGGCTTGCTAGCTGCTATGTGTCCTTGTCTCACTTGTGTGCTCATAGTGTTGCTGTTCTTGCTCTCTGCTTGAAAATGTGCATTTAGGTGCTAGGCGTACACAGCTGAGCATCTACTTCCATAGCTCCCAAAGTGATTTTTTTCTGTACCACTGCATTGTTCTTAAAGAGCACGAGGAATTCACAGAACAGTTCCATGAACAAGATCTGTGAGCTGACAGAGAAAGAGAAAAAATATAGGTCCTTCCTATGCCCTCTTAAAAAAAAGTCATGTATAAATCCTATTGATTTGGTACTTTTGGAGGCCAGATTTTGGCTTTTTATTTTTATATCCTGAATGAAAAATAGTATTTGCAGTTGAGTTTTTCCTCTTTAGTGAGGAAAACTTTATATACATATATATTTAAATATATATAAACCTTATGTATATATTTCTATTTATTTTATGAGTATATCAGATATATATATCTATGAAACACATATTATGTATTATTCTTGAAGCTTTAGTTTACCTACTTGAGGTAACTGAAGATTTTTACAATGTAGCTTTGGAAGTACTTATTCTGAAGCAAAATAAAGTCTCACATAAAGGGATAAACAGGGTGCATTAGTTAGGTATAAAGTTAGTTCTTCTCCTAATAAGGGATTCCTTTCCTGTTTTTCACTGAATATTTGACCAGATCACAATGTCTTCCAAAGCAGTGGAAGGCTGTCTCTTGACTTCAGTAGGCTTTGGATTAAAACCATTGACCCAGATCCTCATCAGTATTAAACATGAAGCTCCAAAGGAAATAAATAGGGGGTAGGCACCCAAGCCCTTGTGAGCATCCCATCCATAGCAGTCACTGTTCAGTAGTTATTCTTACTTGGAGCTTCATAAGGACTGCAACTTACAAGTAGTTTCTCTTTCTGTACATGTTTCTTGTTCTCACTTACCGTCCCTGTGGAAGACTTAAGCCTCCCCAATAATCATACCAGAGCCAGCTTTTGACTTGTACTTTTAAAATTCTTGATGTATAAATATTTCAGTCAGATGACTATTACGTGATCCAGTATTACAGTGGCTCCATATGAACTTGGAGGCTAAAATATTTTACAGAACCCACAGATACTTCATTTTCTAAGATTCAGGACCCCGAGATTGAGTCTGGGTAGCTTCTACAGAGCTCTAAATAGCTTTAGTGCTTCGTCAGTTGACTGTGAGCCTGAGCAGGATGATGGGACACCCTTCCAGCAGGACGCAGTCCGTGCTAGAGGCACCCTTTGCCCTCGTTTGTCCTCTGCAATGGCCTAAAAGCTTTCCAGTGTAGTGGGCCTGAGTATCTTCAGCACTGGGCTGGCTTGTTGCCTGCTAACTGATTTGTCCACGGCTGTAGGGCAGATACTGGGCTCTACCTGCTTTAAGCATGAATAACAATGGTTTCTGGTTTTAAGTACAAACATTCACACATATAAATATTGTCTCTGTTTTTACAGTGATGCACGACATGTCGATTGGGTGAAGTCATATCTGAACATCTGGTCTGAGCTTCAGGCTTATATCAAAGAGCATCATACCACAGGTCTCACCTGGAGTAAAACTGTAAGTACCCTTTACTTCTTCATGAAGAACCACGAAATACCAGTAACCAATTTGACTTTTAATGTAGGTCATTAGCTCAGGAAAAATACATATCTAGGCCAGGAACAGAAGTCATGGTCAATGAACTTCCCACCCAGCTGATAAAAACTTGAGAGGCAGGTGGAGAAGATGTATTAGGTCACTGTGGTACAGGTTTTGAGGAAGAGAGAATTATTAGGGATGACTAAAACTATAATCCCCAGCTGCAGATGGTGAGGAAATGCACAATTCTCCAGGCCTGATACAGTAAATACATGTAAGAGTTTATGTCCACTGTATACATTAATGCAACGTTCTACATAGGATTAGAATAATGTGCTCATGTTTATTATCAAGTTACGAGAATTGCTGGAGTGTATTAAAAATACAATCAGCCAGCTCTTTACTGTCATCATTTTCTAAACTTACCAGTGCACACACATACTTGTGCATGCAGTCATTCACACCAAGACATCATTTCTTCTGTATAGGCAAATAAAATTTGAAAAAAATTGCATGACTATAAAGAGGACTGACATAGACCACCAGATAATATAATTCCCAGACCAAACCACTGGAACAACGCAGAAGCATAAGGAAGTGAAACAGAGCTTTATGATGGGATGTATCTTAACATGGTATCTGGAAAAGTTACTTCATCTCCCCTGTATGGAGGGCATAATCATGTGGAAGAATGTCTGTTACTTGTGCTCAGCAATAAACTTTGCATCTTCCTCTTCACAGCCTTCTCTAGACATTGTACAAAGCCTTACAGTATTCAAGTGCAAGTTCAAACATGGGAGAAACTATGATCTGTGTGTAGTTTTTAGTTTGAAGCAACGCAAAAATGTTTAAACCTGATAAATTGAAAGACTGGAATTATCTGCTGCTTTGTAGGTTCCTGTAGTAAAAAATTAAAATATTAAACGTGATTCTCTTTCTTAATTTAGTACAAAATTTCACACTTGCCCCATTCAACTCTATTTTAATCACAGAGTATGAGAAGAACTGATGATTTTTAAATGATTATTGGAAAAGGAAAAGAAATTATAGCATCCTGTTAGCAGAATTAGCCTGAGAATCTGGAACAAATTCAGTTTTGTTAATACAGAGAAAGATACATGTATGTGAATATATCTTCACTTTAATGGAACTTTACAAGAATGGAAGTAGTGTTGGAGAGATTTGTTATATTTGTTATATAATATAGGAGGAAACCTCAGTGCTGTGCATACTGGTGATCTTATACAGAACTGTAGCTATTGCAGATTATATTTGACTGGTCTTCAAAGCATCTCAGCCATCACATCTCTCTATTTCCCTTGCTTTAGCTGTGCAGGAAATTGCTGAAAACACATCTAGGTATATATATTTATTCATGTTAAACACAGTTTGCTGCAAACAGTGCTTATTACATCTTCAGTGATGAGTCCATTACTGCATCTGAAGCATTGATTTCACTCAGTTTGGATACCACTTTGATTTGAAAGAAGTTGTCTTGGAAGTATGGCTCATTTAAATTATCATTCATGTAATGTGTGCCAGAAAGATTAAGTTACGAACACATTTCTTATGGATGTATAATTTTTTCAGGTTTTACTTTGTGTGAGTGTAAGGAAATTAGAATCCAGTAAGTTAGCAGGTTGTTTAAATATTGTTTAAATATTTTTATGAAGATTGGTAACAAATACATTCAAGAAAGCAATGAGTTACTAAAGTGATCATTCGATTTTTGTTATACATTTTAAGGTGAGAATGAAAGTAGAAATATTCCAAACACAGTTGTTAATCATGGCACACAGCAGCTTCCACTTACATGCATAAAAGGGAAAAGCAGTAGTTTGGCAAAGCATTAAGAAAGCGGTACATTTATGAAAGGGAGACGATACAGAAAAGCTATTTTATTACAGAAGGAGAGAGAAAGAGAGAAAGTCATTGGCCAGTATAAGTATACATTTATAAGTACACTATACCAATAATTTAGCCTTCATATCTGCAGAAGTCAACAAAGCAATGCTAGAAGCATTATACAAAAAGCTGTTAAGTGACATATTTGGGTATTTCTAAAGAGACTAAAGATTCAGGGACATTAACATACATTAACTACTGCTTCTCTTAGAGCTGTACTCTAATAGCTTGAACTGCAACAAAACCCCAATAGCATCAGCCTGATCAGGTTAAGCTTGGGTTTCCAAAAAAGGGGGGACAGTTCTTTTCATGGGCAGTCGGCCTCTTTACCTATAGGTCCTTCATACTGTGGTGCACACATTTCTGGCCGTGCTCCATGGCAGTATCACAAAGCCATGCGGTTTCCAGCCCCCATGTACCCATCCATCAAGCTGCGCAGGGCAGCTGCAGCCAACCTTGGAACAGATCATTGGTGCGTGCAGTAGTGTTCCTGGCTCTGGCAATAGCACACAGGCAGACACTTTAGAGGAAAGTGAAAGACATGTCTTAATAAATTACAAGACACGCACTGAAACAGATGCAAAAAGTTGAAATAATTGCTAAGCAATTGGCTCTGATAATAACAGGTACCTCTATCAGCTTTCTAATAAATTGGTGATAAAAACAGATGCTTACAGATTTTTGTATCTGCCACAGTTCTCTCTCCTTATTCACTTTGGCTCTGATTCTGCCAAGATGTGTAACAATAGTTTACTCCTTGAGGCCATCCTATTGAAATGTATGGGACTGTGTGAGGAGAAAGCCTAGAAATCAGCAGAGCTTAGCACCTTAAAACCTTTATGTATCTGAGCCTCTTCTGCTACCTGTGGAGAATGGTGGTACAAAACTAGACCCTACATAAATCATACACATTTCAAGACATCATAGGTACAGGTAGGATATTTGTTGGTTTTGTGCTCCCACAAGAAAACTACATTTTAGAGTGTGTGTGTTTTGAGCAGGATTGTCCCAGGGAATAAAACGTGCCACTAAGTACTTTCATCATAATCTGAAGTTTTCATTTTAATTAATGTTAACTAGATAGTGCATATGTCAGGGAAAACATGCCTGTCAGTGGAAGTCAGATGGATCTACAATGTTTCATTAGAAGTGTAATTTTGGAGTTCATTATTTTGACTGTAAAGTACATGCCTCCATCTGCCACAAATATACCTTGTGGTGAGTAGCAGTTCACTATACTCACTGTATCTCAATCATGCCATCTTGATAATAGGAACAATAGCAATTACCAACCTAATGGAGGATTGCAAGTTTTAATTTGCTACTGGATATGACATTCTCAGATGTCAATGAGCTTTATGCAAAAAGTATTATTATAATGAAATTTTTTAAATGTCCAGTGTAGTACTTTTCCCATGCAGCAACTGTCATGTTTGCTTGCTACAACAACTTTCTGACTGTAACATGAAATCTACAGCTGTAACAGTAACCTATGTCTTTTTTTTTCAGTTTGTTACTAAAAAATAGCAAGTAGTCCCCGTCCCCCCTGCCCCTGGCTCTTTTTTTTTCCCTAAAGAAGGGATTCTATTAAGCATGGCTCTTTCTTTCCTCCCTACTTTTTTTTGGTGGTGCAAAGAAATGAACAGCTGTAATATAAGCTCACAAGAATGCCTCATAAAAGTTTGTTTGCTACAACGACTGCATGAGTAAGCTGGGGGAAGTGAAACTTCTGCTCTTATTTCTGCAGGTTAACTTTGCAGCAAGAAAACAACCAGCAATAATGAGAGACTGCTGTAGTTTCCTGTACATCAAATAAGTGTTAAGAAACAAATCTTGCTCAGGGATAATTGTCCTAAATGTTCCTCTCACTTGCAGGTGGAGCTGCAGTAAGTTTTTGCTTTTTGTATACAGTTGTCATTTAGGACAAATTTTGCCAGCAGGATTTGAAGAAGTGTTCACAAAATAGGTGAATTTCTTTACAGTGTTTGGGTTAATACAGAATTTCACTCAAGTGATGAATATCAAACCTCCCCCCCCCCATTTACAAATCAAAACGAATTGTTAGGAGGAAGCCTGCATCTGCACAGCAGTTGGTGCAGTTGAAGCAGTTGAGATTTATTTATATCCTGTTCTCATTGAAGTCAATACTGTACCTTCAACTCTTTTTTCCTTCCATTTAAAAAAATAATAATTTATAACTAATTATATAGTATTCTAAAAACACTCTTTAGAAGTTGAAATTCTCCACAGGTTCCACAAATGGCTCAGAAGCACTGAGAAGAGCCATCATAATTCCTACATTAGCCTGTCTGAGTGCAATTATACTAGTCTCAGTAGAGACCTTGGCCATTTAATGCTTGTCTAAAATAATCACCTCCACACATTTTCCTATAAAACAGCTCTGCCTGTTTCCTGTACTATCAAAATACTTTCTTGCAGAGTATCACCTCTCTAAATACTGAGGTGAACATGCTGCAAAAGACCAACTTCTGCAGGCAGAAAACTCCTGTTATCCATTTAGAAGACCTTGGCTGTGTAAAACATTTTTGATTGGGTACCTGTGAAGATGTAAGCACCATTTTAAACCCTGAACAGGTGACAAATGGCAGAAGTGTATTAAAGGGGGCCTCAAAGTTTGCAAACTCAACAGATAAGTAATTCTGCTGAGACCCAGTAACAAGGAAAAAGAGCCTAGTCTGTTTTTTGTTATTTTGTATTTTAACTCTCAAAGATTACAGGCCCTGCAAGTCAGCTGTTTCATCTGGTAAATTGTGTATCTGAGGGCAGCATAACCCCATGCAGACAGGTGGCTTAAATACGGTAGGTAATAGAACTGTTGTGCTAAGCTACTTTTACACAAAAAAAACACCTTAACAAGAGCTCTGTGCCCCTAAGTCACAGTCCACCTGTTCCCAGAGGTTGATACATGATATTTTGAGCTTCATGATTCTTGTCTTTGGCTGTGCATATGTATGGGAAAAACAATACCGAATGCTGTAAGCATTTTAGGTGTGAAACTAGGATTACTAAAAAGGGGGAGAGGTGGAAAACAGAGATACCCTTTTTTTAAGGAGAATGTAGTCCCCATTAGGATTTCTGTTTACCTGCTGCCTTGAAAAGGAGGCTTTTCAATAAATTAAGGAAGGGATTTTATACCTCTGTCTAAGCCACCTGTTGCCTCAGCCACAAATAGATACTTGCATCTTAATATGAATGACAAATAAAATAAGTACTATATATTATGGACATGCATATATAATTTATTTATATGCATCGTATAGGTATTTATAATTTGTTTGTCCTCAGTAAAAATGACCATTACAGTTACAAGAGATGGGTGTCCACTTAAATGCTCCACAGCAGGTTTCCACCACAATAACTTTGTCCCCCCCCCCGATTCCATGCTGCACTGTGTCAGCCTAAAGCTAGACAAACACAGAGAAACACTGTGGCTGTTGGTAAAGGGCCTGGCACATAAGCCCCTCTCATCCCTCCCCAGGACAGCAGCATGCCAGTGTAATGAGGTTGTGTGGTTCCAGTTCAGCTCTGCCCGACTGCCACTGGGAACCAGGGACGGAAACAGGAGATTCTGATCAGGGCTCCTTGCTGCTGCGATACTAGGAATACAGTATCAGTGATATGGAAGGCTAACCCAGGGAACTGTTCAGCAAATATGGCTCAGGAAATACTAACATCTCTGATAAGACATAAAAAGAAATTCTTACTGTCTCTCAGTAGCTGGGTTTAGACCTAAAGACATGTCAAGCTGCATATGGCTGCCAAAAATTACAGACAGTATGGCACCCAGAGCACTAGCGTGATGCACAGACTTCATTTTGTTTCTACAAGACTGGCTGTTGCACTGTGCTCCAGAGGAGAAATGTGCGGTAAGCAAGGCCCAGCTCCCCAGAAGCAAATGGTTTCATTCATCTCTACTGTAATTTCAAGGGAATTAAATGAGATTCAACGTAGGTGAATTTTATCTAGCCAGGTGCCTCAACATAAACAGTCACTTCTTTATTGCGCTGAGGCAGCTAGGTAGACAGCAAGGAGAAAAAGAAGAGTACCTCACCCTTCTGCCAGTCCTGTCAGATAAAGGTAGAAATACAACATGCTTTGAGGTTGTGCTGCAATCCTGCAAACCCTTCCACAGTGATAATATGCATTTATCAGACCCAGGTCTGTTAGCATCTTCAGTCTCTGTCTCCAGGGGAAGCTGCTGAGGCACAGTCAATGGGAGGCCCTTGAGCCTCTGGCAGATGGCTCTGGGCTATCCAGCAAGGAGCAAACCCTGCCCTGTTCCTGTCACCCCATTCAGATCATCATTTAGTAGGAGGTTGAAGACAATTTTTTTCCCTGAAAGAAAATTTTTGGAATATTCTGTCCTCTACAGAACTATTACTACATGGCTGTAGGGCCTGCATCTTCTGTTCTTGATAGGATCTTACTCAGAGAATTACATTTTTCCCCCATTTCAGAACGCCCCAGGAACAAGATTTATACCACATCAAGGTCACTCTGATAGAAAGCAACAGGTTAAACATTAATGACTTGGTTTTGGGTTACATTTTCACGAACTGAGGCTGAAGCTATCTATTCGCCTCACAATTCTTACAAGGGGCATATCTGCAAATGATGAAGAAATGACCACACCAACACAGTGATGAGAACAGTCAGCTATCGGCGTAACTTGACATGATGTCTAGAGACACCACAGCACCAAGAACAGCAGCTGTTACCACGGCAAACAGCTGAAATAAAAGAGGAAGAAAGGCGGCTTGCAAATAACTGCCTTTGCTAGTCCAAATGGCTCTTAATACTCTTTGTATAAAGATACACTGTTGTTAACATCTGCTTGAAGCTAATCTAAAGAGTTGTTTGCAAACAGCAAAGCTGGTAAGCACCTGCTGCTTTAGGAAAGATGAACTTTTGCGAGCATATAACATGCTATTTTATTCCCAGCAGCTCTCACAAACACCACCCTATACAGAAAAGAAATGAATGGACTTTGTGAAGGGCACTTTAGTTGAAATTGGATATGACTATATACAAAGTATTGCCAGATACCAGAACAGTTTAAGAGTCTGGTCCAGAAATATTCTAGAGCCTGAGGGTCTAAGTGGTCTTAGAAAGGTGACTTAAGAAAAGGAAACCAATTGCCAGTGACTTAGATTGATAACATGGAGTTCTATGCATTAATAGGGGTCAAAACTAATCAAAAAAAGAAAGTTCCCGGAGTGACTCCTCTAGTCTGGTTTTAAAACCGTCCTTTGCATCAGCATGTTTGAGTACAGCACAGATCCCATCTCCCTGGCATGCAGGGAATGCAAGAGGTGCAAAGAGTTTTCTGCATTTCCAGTTCACTCGTGTGCCTTCTGTGGCCTTTTGAGAGTTTCCCTGAGCCACTCTTCCCACAAAATATTTCACATCACTTGAATGTATGCTTGATTTCAGTCAGGTAAATCAAAGCAGCAAAGAAAAGAAGGTAAAAGCCTAAGTGAGACTGAGCCCTTCTTTACAGCGTGTCTCTGTACAGCTTCTCATTAGTGAGACTTGTCCATCTATTCCATGCTGTTCTATTTCAATTGGGGAATTTTGTACTGGACGCGTCCATGCAATAAAATGGTAGATCTACAGTGGAGCAGTTAGTCCTGTTTAGCAACCTTTCTTGACTTTGATTTGCCCTTTGATTTTGCCTACCCTAAATTATGACTGAAATTGTTTGCAGTTTCCAGAATGGAACTGAATTTTCAGACCCTAGCCATAGATGTGCAGACATAATTGAAAATACCATGCTTCTCTGTTAGCTTGTGTAGCTGTAACTCAGGTCACAAACTAAACAAGAATTTGTCATGCAGGAGAAAAGTTAATAACAAAGGTTCAATACATCTCTCATTTCTGTGATTCCACAAAATTATGAGGAAAAATGGGGAGGATGGCTGAATCCCAGGTGTCTTGCGAGACCTTGTGACAGCTCCTATGTTGTTATTAGATGTAAACCAAAATCTTTTGAGCTCAGTGGAGATAACCACTGACTTTAGTGGATGGGTCAGGCTTGTAAAAAGAGGAGGCAGATAGGCAGCATTGAGTGCAAGAGATACATTTTTGATTCCTACTATTGAAACCCACTTGCAGGACTAGAATGTCTTCACTCCTATGGTCAAGGATTGAGGTTTTTGACTAGACTTCACTTCTCATCAATGAGTACTGCTCTAGAAGCTTCTAATTGCCCAGATCCTTTCCCACCTCTGCCCTTTCTTGAAAAGTAAATAAGACATTCTCCAGTCACACAAAACCATGTCCAAATTTGATTGCTGTATTTTAAATCCTTCTATTTTGTTTGTGTTTTCACTAGATAGTTCTTTCAGAGTTCTGGGAGAGAGATCATCCACTCCCCACAATTAAATTCCCTGAGTTTTCCTTCCACTTTGGTTACTAGACATTCCAGTACTTTTGTTGCCGTTTGGGAAACTGTCCTTTGATATACTGGTCAGCAGCAGCATTTGAGCCTGGAGTCTCCTGCATGGATCAGTGATGGCCTTCACTTTGACACATGAAGCAAAGAGACTGGTAGAGTGACCCACCATTCCGTGTTGTATGAAGAATACCCAGATAATTCCTGCATCTTTTTTTTTCTCTAATGCATTTTTGCAGCCTTTGCAGAATTTAATTGGTGTTAATTACAAAAGAACATCAGCTGCTTCTGCTTCTAGGTGACAGTTGCTCCTCAAACAATGACTCTTTCACACTCAAGTTTCTGGAAGATCACAGCACTGTATTGATGCAGGTGGAAGCCATAAAGTGTGTTTGGGAAATCACATGTCCAAATTTTTATCTCAAGCCACAAGTTATTAACCACTACTGCCAGGACTACCATTAATCTACTCACATAAAGCATGTAGTTCACAACTGCATGTTCACGCTGCAGTGTGAAAGGTGAGTGCCATTTCTAGGTAGCTGAGTATTTTCAAAAGCCCTGCAAATGCAATGTTCATAATTCTGGATAACCAGGACACAGTGAGTTCAGTTGCTATGGTTGCAGGCAACAGATAGGGAAGATCCCTACTGCACCTCAGGCAGCAATAACTGATTGTGCCACTAAATCCACTTACATTCGTTTTTTACTATAGTAATTCACAGTTGTGCTGACTCCGCTGCAGGTAACATTACTAGTATGAGCACAGGCAGGAAGACGCTGTAAATCAAGGTCCCAGTGGGGAAGATGTCCCCAGTCTAAAATAATAACCTATAATTACTAAGTGTGTATGCAGAAATGCTCAGAGTTAAATGTATCCATAAAACAATGAAATGTCTCTAAGAGACATCAGAATCTGGTTCTGGTATATCTTGACAATAAATGATAATCAATTCCAAAAGGAGATTCTTCCCTTTTGTTTACATTTGGTTAAAAACATTTAATAGCACAGAAGAGAACTCATTGCCTTAAGAGATCACGGATCCTTTCAGAAACAATCAGACTGTGCTACTGCATCAGCTTCACTACTTGCCTGAGTACCAGGAATTCAACGAGTATTCTTTGTACAGTGCAAATTTAATACCACTAATGGGACAAAGAATCTTGCAATGTATTTATCACTAACGTATTCCATAAACAGATCCTTCAAATGCAACAGTACCTATATGTTGAACACCCGTGTGCCAAGAGAAGGGTTACATTAAGACATTAATTAATGATATTGTTACCTTTCCATGCTACTCTAATTAGGGTCGTACTGACCAAGAGGTGTGAATGCAGTTAGGTACTCAAATGTGCCAAGCATTTTTTTTTTATTATATTGAAGAACAAAAAAAGCATGTGCAATGCAGCCCCTTTCCCATCATCAGTTTAAGATCACAGGCTAAAACTAGTTCACATTTTAAAAAATAGCTACAGTTCTCACTCCTGTGAGATGCATAAACTGGATGAATACTTTGATGTTTCAGTTCAGTGGAGAGCAGAAAGAGGTGGCATCATAAACAATTAAAAATACCCTCTGAGTCCAGCTAAGCAATACCTATTTCCAGTATTGATTACCAGGGATGCATTTTTAACAACCTATATCTCTTAACAAAGGTAGCCAATTAGAGAAGCCGTGACTCTGTAAGTCCCTGTCATTTTTCCATTGTATCTGCCCACCTAATAAATACGTATTAGTGCAACGCACAACACCTGTATAGGTAGCTAAATTTGTCAGAACCAATCCAATTTTTCATAACAGTTCTTCTAAAATAGTCTTTGCTCTACTGCAGGGATGCTGTCCAAATGAGCAATTTCTGGAATCAGAGTGACACTCAGTGGCAAGACAGAAAAAGTGATTCTCAGTTTCACAGATTCTTTCTATCTTTTCTAATAGTAGGACATACAAAATTTTAATCAGCTCATTATCAGTATTTACTGTTTGCTTGATAATATTATATATGAGCATTACAATTCAAACCAAAGCATGTACTTTTGATTATGCAGACTAATAGAATGATTGGATTACTTACTTTATCGAGGCCCCTTCACTCATAATTCACGTGCTGTGATCTCCTGCAACTGAAAAAAAGAAAAAAGAATTTGAGAAATCCAAAAAAATACTGAATTTCACAAATAAATTACTTGAATGACCATAGCTTTGCACTTTGCTACAATCTGAACCTTTGCAGATTATTTGAACAGTCTGAAGAATAGCATTTTACGTCTTTTATAAAATTTAGTATTTTGCATATGTATAACTGACAGTTCATGATCTTTCCAGTTATTTGTTAGACAAAACATTTTCTGTATGTTTCTGAATGCACATCGAGTTATTATTTACTGAATATGGCATCTGTAAAAAAGGAGAGTTTCGCTTTTACATACAATAAGTGTTTACATATCGCTTATTGTATGTAAATATAATAAATTATGGAATCTTTACTATTAAAGATATTTAACTATAGTCTTGACAGGCATTTTGTAGAAATGTTTTAGGTGCAGTAGTTCTGCAGCAGAGTAGCAGTGTTGACTATCAGCCCTTCCAGCCTTGTTTTCATGATGCAGGGAGAGATTCATAGTGTTAAGTTCAATGATGGTGCCAGAAGTTTTTCTGAGCCTGTGGCTGCCTGGAGTCACTGAAACTGTTAACAATAAGAGCTATCATAATACAATGTTCCTTGAAAAACTGTATTTAAAAATAATTTCCGTCTATCTCACACAGGGTCCTGTTGCATCACCCATGTCCATGAGAACCGTTCTAACCAGTGGGTCATGCCTCTCTCCACCACCTCCACCACCACCACCACCACCTGGACCTCCCCCCATCTTTGATACAGAAACCGCGAAGGATGAAGGAACGGCATCTCGCTCAGCCCTATTTGCACAGCTTAACCAAGGAGAGGCAATTACCAAAGGTCAGGAGAAAAGAAAACAAATTTTGACCCTTGAGTCAAACTACATCAACAGCTGCTATATGTGCTGACCCAAATTCCACCAGTGTCTTTAAGTTACGTTTAGGCAACTCAGATCTTTCTGAGGCTTGCACTGAGTCTGCTGGATGAGACTGCATACCAAAACTTCCTTCAGAAGTAACAGCACTCAAATTTGTTCAGCATTCCTGAAATTCACACATTTATTTAGAAGTCTCCATTTAATTTTAAGGCAACCAAGCTAGACATCTTCAATCCCCAGTAGCTGGTGAACCTCAAAGTTGCAATTGCAATCAGAATTTATTCCTGTTTCTGATTCACAGTCAGTGTACCAACCTGCATCAAAATGTGTTACATGTTAAGTGAAAAGTTATGGCTCACAGATCAGTGTGATAAAGCTTTTTGTATTAATACTGGACAGTTGTAATTAAAGTGGATGGCTGTGACTTTAAATACATACAATTGATATATCTGTCTAACACTGTACCGATAGGTCAGATTAGAAAAAGAATCTTGCGTTTATGGATGTAAAATTATGTAATAGCAAGCTCACAGAGCTCTCTACAGACAGAGAGGGACTAAAAGATATCGCTGCATTTCCTGTTAAAGATTTTAAGACAGCCTATCCACAGTAAAAGAGGTTTTATGTGAATTGCTAAAAATATGTAGGCAGTTACACTTTAAGTGGTTACACAGGCAAATCTTGAGGAAATCAAAAATGTAAATTCATAGGATAATTTAACACAATTGCAAATGATTAAGATAGTATCTTATTTAAATATGAATACCCTTAGGACAAGAAAACAGACTCTCTTTTATAAGCACCCTTTTTTTTTAAGGGCTTCGACATGTCTCTGATGACCAGAAGACTCACAAGAACCCCAGCCTACGTGCCCAAGGTCCATCCGTTCGTTCTCCCACAAAAAGCCATACTCCAAGTCCCACCTCCCCCAAGAATTCCCCGCAGCCGAGTCATGCCCCTGTCTTGGAGCTAGAGGGAAAGAAATGGAGAGTGGTGAGTCCCTGTCACACCTCTGAATTGCATCCTGCACATTGCAAACCAGCTTAAGCAGTGAACATCTTGCAAAAGGTTGTCCATGATAATATGCTACTAATCAAAGTTGCATCTAAAATGAGCTGATTCTGCTTTACTCAGCCTTACTGCAGTTTAGCTGTTATTATTCCCTAGGACCTAAAGTTAATTCGTCTCTGAAAATCTGAGACAATTCATCCGAAGTGGAGAATGTCAAAATCAGATAGTCCCCCAGAAACAAATCCAGTGGAGAATTCCAATTAAAATCCCTTCTTACAGGCCACTCTTGTGAGAGAACAGTATTATCACAAAGCACTTTCTCCATCTTTGTTAACCACTGGAATTATAGGTTTATTTTTCATCACCCATTCCATGCAAGCACCCCTCCCATGCTTAAAAGCGCAGAAGTGTTTTCCTTTTGCTCAGCCTGCAGATGGAAAAGGATAGATTTGTTTAAAGCTTGGGAGTTAATTTATGGAGCCATATACCAAAGCATCTGTGAGTGAAAAGTCACGTGACTGTGTTGGTTAAGAGAGGGAGGAAACAATATGCGATTTAGTTGCACAGAAGTTTAAATACACAATCATTACCATGGAGTAAAGTTTGCACAGGGTGCAGTCACAATTAGCCTGTGTTATTTTGCATTAGGGTTATATTACCTGGAACTTTCCTTGTGGATCCCTAGTATTTCCTTGACATCCAGAGAGTGTAAATGTCCCTTCATGCTTCCTAATGAAAGAAAATTTCTTCACATATTCCTCTTTATTGTTTATAGTTATGCCTGCACCTGTTCATAATACACTTTGTAGACCACTAGATCACATTTGTGGGAACAAAAACTTGGTCTGTTCTTCAAGTTGCCGGTTCCAAGTTGGATCGGAGCCAAGCAACAGTTTTGTGAGTGCATTTTTAAATTGCTGGGAGCATAATGTCTTTGCTACAAAAATAATGTTTTTTGTCTTGGTCTATGCCAACGTCTTCAGTTCTGCAGCTCTAAAATATACACATGTATCACCTAAGGCTGAATTAGTTGAAATATCCCATCACCAATCAGATTAGATTTTAAGCCACTGGAAGGATATTGTTCTGTTGTAATGGTGCAATGACTTGAGGAGACGTTGCACTAAACTCTGTCTGACTGTCAGCTAGTTACAGACAAACAAATAAATAAACTTTCTTTTGAAATAGGAATATCAAGAGGATAAGAATGACCTGGTCATTACCAACACTGAACTCAAGCAAGTGGCCTACATTTTTAAGTGTAACAAATCTACGCTTCAGATAAAAGGAAAAATCAATTCAATTACTATTGGTGAGTGGATGGCTCAGCTGGGCTTTAAATGCCAATCTTGAAAAAACTGACTTATGTATTTAATAGTGCATCTGAATCGTTCCATTCATTTTAATGGACTGATCACCAGTGCTCTGCTATGCAGTACAAGACTGGGAATTTTTGTAGTTGATGCAGCAGGTGTGCATTTATTTGCTTTTATCTTATCTTCCTTATTTATGATTGTTTTTATTTTAGACAACTGTAAAAAGTTTGGCCTTGTGTTTGACAACGTTGTGGGAATCGTGGAAGTGATCAATTCCAGGGATATTCAGATTCAGGTAAATATCTATTTGAAAAACAAAAAGAGAAAGAGAAAAAGAACAAGCAGAAAGAAAAAGCCCAACATGTAGCTACAAGAGATTATTAAAAACTCATATGAGCACAACAAGAATAAGAGACTGATGCATCTAAACCTATCTTTATATGCACTAAATTCTGATGAGGTATTTAGAAAGTGCCTATGAAAAGCATTGAGCATTACTGAATAAACCTCATTTAGTCCAGCACCTTCTGGTTCCAGCGAAGCTGAGAGATCTATACACTAGAAGTATTATTACTTCTGTCCCTAATTTTGTTGCTTTCGTGGTAAACAGCTCCTGGCACTTGAAAGTTTAGCAGTGCTTCACAGAACAAATTCTGGCAGTTAGCTAATCGCTTTTTAAGCCCAGAAGCTGGTTATTTTTTTTCTTATTCTCTCAATGAAAATGTTCAAATAGACTGTTAAAGGACAGCTAAATGATATAAAGTGAAAGTAAGCACTCGGATTTTGAAAATCTCCCCTGCCAGCAACATGATACATTACATGAGTAGATAATGTAGACACTTGCCTAGAAATGGGCTATAAGCCTTTACCGATTTTGTCTTAAATCATCAGCGAGCAAAGCTTCATCAGAGATCATCTTCCTTTGTGGTTCCCATGAAATGAAAATACGCATATTTTTAATCCACATATCACCCTCTCTATAGGGGACATTGCCCCATTCAATATACAGGCAGTCTGCCTGACATTTACAGCACTTCACTCATTCAATTCCAAAGAGGACTAACCATACATGCTCTAATACTGGGTTGTGTCCAACATACATGGTCTAGTCTCAGGAAAAGCCTTTGGGATGTATTTCACTTAATCGGGATGTTTTTTAAGTGAAAAGGAAATTAAATGTAAATTAAATTATATTAAACTGCCAGTCTTCATGAAAGGTGAGGTCTTTTGCTTAAAAGGCTGTGCCTGCTGTATGACATTAAATGTAGACAATCCTGCTCCATGCTTCAGAAATACTGGTCACAGCCACCACAGTAAAAAATAGCAAGATTTTTTTTCATATTTTGAACCTCTTGCAAGTGACTGACATTGCTACCAGCTGTGCATCATTTTCTGAACTGTAACAAGCAGTTTTATTCATGATCACTACATGTCTTCTTATGGCACAGGCAGTTAAAGATCCCACGCATTTGAGTGTTTTTAAAAAAATAAATAATTTTTATCATTACCAGTAGAACTATTCATGAAAGATGAAAAATTCATATGTAATGAATAGCAAAACCACAGCTTGTTAATATTCAAACAAAGGGGAAATATCTTTTCTAAGAACAAAAATTCTTTTGATTAAGCAGGTTCTATGAATATTGCATAAGGCTTCTATGCCACAGAGCAGAGTGCAGTTCCACTTGTCTGGCTATAAGCTTCTTGAATCAGGCAGCTTCTGCAGTGTTTGAGCATGCCAAGTACTCAGAACCTCAATTTTCTCAGTATTTTGAAGACCTGAGCTCATAAATTGCAAATATGTGAAACACTAATGCAACAAATTTCAGTAAATTCACCCTACAGATTTTGCTATAAATAGTTACTTCAGTGCCATACTGCTTGGCTCTCCTTTCTCCCAGTGGCATTTTTTTCTTGCCTGATGTTTGCAAAATTAGTTACATTAAACACACCCTCCTTTTGCTCTCTATTGCATGAGATCCTGTTAAAGAAAAGAAAGATCAGTTTAGGATGCATTAATCCATTACATAGATCAGACTTCAGGATCAGGGTGGGATGCAATGGACAGACCACTTGCTCTTTGATTGCTTTCACATTTAAGGAACTGAAGCTGAGATTATATTCTTAATTTGAATGATTGGGGAATACTCATTTTTTTTTGCTAGCAAGTACTTATATATCATGTGTATATATATATATATACATATATACATATATATATCATGCTGTTTCTGTTTCATGGCTCAAAATAGAATCATGGAATCATAGAATATTCCGAGTTGGAAGGGACCCACAAGGATCATCGAGTCCAACTCCTGGCTCCACATAGGTCTACCCAAAAATCAGAATTCAGACCATGTGTCTGAGAGCATAGTCCAAACGCTTCTTAGGCTTGGTGCTGTGACTACGTCCCTGGGGAGCCTGTTCCAGTGTGCGACCACCCTCTCGGTGAAGAACCTTTTCCCGATATCCAGCCTGAACCTCCCGTGTCGCAGCTTGACTCTATTCCCTCGGGCCCTGTCACTGTCACCAGAGAGAAGAGCTCGGCGCCTGCCCCTCCGCTCCCCTCGTGAGGAAGCTGCAGGCCGCCACGAGGCCTCCCCTCAGCCTCCTCTTTTCCAGGCTGAGTAAACCAAGTGACCTCAGCCGCTCCTCATATGTCTTCCCTCCAGGCCCTTCACCATCTTTGTAGCCCTTCTCTGGACACTCTCCAAAAGTTTCACATCCTTTTTGTACTGTGGTGCCCAAAACTGTACACAGTACTCGAGGTGAGGCCTCACCAGCACGGAGTAGAGCGGGACAATCCCTTCCCTTGACCAGCTAGCAATGCCGTGCTTGATGCACCCCAGGATACGGCTGGCCCTCCTGGCTGCCAGGGCACACTGCTGGCTCATGTTCAACTTGCTGTCAACCACAACCCCCAGATCCCTCTCTGCGGGGCTGCTCTCCAGCGTCTCGTTGCCCACTCTGTACGTGTAGCCAGGGTTGCCTCTTCCCAGGTGCAGGACCCGGCACTTGCTCTTGTTAAACTTTGGTGATCACCAACTACGGTTGGTGATTGCCCAGCTCTCCAGTGTGTCCAGATCTCTCTGCCGCCAGCCTGATGTAACCCCATTTACCATAACCCTTTGAGCCCTACCCGTCAGCCAATTGTTCACCCATCGTATTATGTTTTTATCTAGCTGTATGCTGGACATTTTGTCCAGTAGGATCCTATGAGAAACCATATCGAAAGCTTTACTGAAATCCAAAAAGATTACATCAGCTGGCTTCCCTTGATCGACTAGATGGGTGGTCTTATCATAAAAGGAAATTAAATTTGTTAAGCAGGACCTACCCCTCGTGAACCCATGTTGGCTGTGTCCTATGACTGCATTGTTCCCCAGGTGCGTTTCAATAACTCCCAGGATAATCTTCTCCATAATTTTACCAGGCACTGACGTGAGACTGACAGGCCTGTAGTTACCAGGATCTGTCCAGAGTGTACTGCTGTCCCTGGTTTCTGCCAGAGAGGGCAGGAGGAGAAGGAGGATTTTTTACTGACAGCTGTGAGTCAGCCAGTTAGCCAGGTAGAGATCTTTTAATCTGTAGAATTGTAAACAAGAGAAGATTTATTTCCCTTTCTCCCCTCAAGTAAATCTTGTGCTTGCTTTTAAAGTGACATAAGAAGTATCTTTAAAGATTTAATTAAATTGATCTTGGTACTTTTTTAGAACTGTATCTTGCCTGAAGGGGATGAAGACCCTTTCCTGTTGTGTGCTGTAAAACCTGGAAGAGCTCTGAAGTCTTTAGAACGCATCACAAAACACTTGAGTGGTGCTGTATGCTGGGATCTTTCATTTGCCCATAATGGGTTGGAGTTGACGTGTTTTGTTTCTTACCAGTCTCACTGATGAACAAGGTGAACACTGCCTAAGTTTCAGCATGAAAATGTCACTGGAAGTAGAGAGAATGGAGAAAGCACTTTCATCAAACTGTATATTAAAAGCTTGCTGTATATGATAAGTTTGCTGTTGCATACGGATCTTTGTTACCACCACCAAGAACTTTCAGTGCCTAACAAACAGATAGCTTCTATTTCAAATATAAGCATCGTGCAGGCAGCTGACATACAGATCAGATGCTGGTGGCCAAAATGAGACCTGGCAGGCAATAAGGATTTTATTAATAGTATCTTTGTTTACTTTTTAAGATTTGATTAAGTATATTTCATTTTGCAGGTGATGGGGAAAGTGCCAACCATTTCTATTAACAAAACAGAAGGCTGCCACATCTACCTCAGTGAGGAATCATTAGATTGTGAGATTGTGAGTGCCAAGTCTTCTGAGATGAACATCCTCATCCCCCAAGATGGTGATTATGTGAGTGAGATTATTTTTAAAGATTTTCTCCCTCTACCCAACTAGTCCTGGTAGCTAAAACTGCTGGGAAAGTAAGAGCTAACATACCACATATATTAACCTCACCAAAAAAATGAGTCAAAACAATTGAATTTCTATGTACCAATATCTCAGCTATCAGTGCAGAAAGAATGGAATGGAAGGAGACTTTCATCAAAGTTCTGCTTTGTTTTGTGTATCCCACAAGGGATGCTGTGTCTCTTGAAGTATATCACATGTAAAATGATAGGTTGTTTTTTTTTAGATTTTATTCTTCTGTATTATATTATTGTTTTCCTCCTTAAAATTGGTCTTCTCACCGAATCTCCACATTGAAATCCTTCCTACTGTCTTCCAGGCCAGTCACTGATGGAGTCTAAAGTCACTTCTGACAGGAGGTTTAGTTAGTTAGTTATTCCACATAATGATGTGAGACGGATTATTACAAAGCAGTACCATACCAAGGCTATTTGAAACTGGGTAGCAATAAGGCTTTTTCCTGTGTGGCATTGTAAAATAGCTTCCTAGGGTAATGAGGAAGGCCTCTCTGTAATCCAGGCATGTCTGAGCTATCAATGCTTTCTCAGTCATGTAGTACTAATAGGATTCCACCAGTTTTCATGAGGTATCCACTGTTTATCTAACCATCATTGTTGCTTTTGTTTCTTACCAGAAAGAATTTCCGGTTCCTGAACAGTTCAAGACAGCATGGGATGGATCTAAGTTGGTCACTGAACCTGCAGAGATTGTGGGTTAAGTTCCTAACACCATGCAGCACTTGCTGACCGTGATCAGACCATAGCCAGCATAAGCAAAGCAGTAATGTAAAGAACTAGAAATAGCAGTAGTTCCTACTGCTGTGATAGGCCTTCAAGCATTAGCTCTGCATGCTAGAAACAATAACTCATCTGGCACGCTTTTGTTAGGCATCCCAGTATTTTTCAAGTTTCCACAGTTCGCCTTCACTTACAATTTTAATTCTAGATAATGTCATGTGAACACAATGGAGTAAAACCCCCACCCTCCAGTCACATCGTTAGTTTGAAATACTTTATACATTAAGCCAAAATACTGCATGATACACTTTGTTATCATATTGCTTCAGTGCATTCCTTTTTATGTTTCTGCTAATCAAAAACGGCATTAAGACTCTAAGATGTTTATTTTTACCTTTCAAGCTATTCTGGTACGATGCAGTAAAAATGTACCCCAAGAGAGAACTACTAGTTCCTAGTAGTTTTGTGGCAATCTTTTTTTTTTTAAAACAAGCAAAAAAGGATAACTTTCAGCAATACATTTTGCTAATGGAAGATGATAAAAACACGATATTTTAATCAAACACTTTTCTAATATGTATATTTAGAAGATCCCTATGTTTTCATTGAAGTAAGATTTTATTATGGTCCACGCAGACTTGCTGTTGCCCTCTCATTTCTTGCAAATCAGTAATTCTTTCTAAACTAAAGCCTCATCTAAGCTAAAACCTTGCAGCAAATCACTTGAAAGTTTCTTTGCTCCTTGGATATCTTTCTGCTTTTGTTTTTAAGACAATCTCTCGTTCTTTAAAATTTCACATTGTATCTTGCATCCTGTTCAGAAAACTGAGAGAGGCATATGTCAGATACCACTTGGTTTGCTTGCTAATCACGTTCCTTTAAAATATTGCTATTGTAGCTCCTATCCATTAAAATATCTTTCTGTTTCTTCCTTGCATTTGTAAGACTTATTTGATTTCAAATATGGCCATGAAGCAAAGCCATAGATTTACGTCATTAGTTGAGCCCAAATAAAGCCCCTGTTTAGCCCTTTGATTCTACTTTATAGTCCCTATTGTACATGCTTTTTTAACAAAGGTGGAGTGTTGTATACATTTGTACTATTTCAGCATATAGTACCAACAAAATTTTAAAAATTTAAAGTCAGCGTATGTTTTTGATCACTTGTAATACTTAGTATTGGTGAAATCACAGTGAGATGCTTGCAGAGCTAGTTACAAGCTAAATTTTGTGCCTAATTTACCTTGAAAATACATTAATCCTTGAGGGTTTTTAAGTATCTTTGATTGTAAACCCTATAATAATACAACAAGTAGTGCTCATTCCGCAAGGTTTTGCTATCTGATGTTTAATCTACGTGTATAATGTGTTTGCTTTAGTACATACCATTTTTTCAACAGTAAAATTCTTATGAAATAAAAAGGAAAATGTACTTGTTTAAATACAAAGTTGTTCAGAGCTTGCTGTATTGTACTCTTTGCCCTTCTTAAATGCTGATTCAAAAGCTTAACTGAGAAAAAGTAGCTCCTCCTCCCATTTCATTAAACATTATCACTTCTGCTGCCATAATCCACCTGACAGTGAATGGTGGGTATTCTGCGTGCTAGCAGATAAACTTGGAGTTTCATTCATATAACTTCAATGACAGCCACAGAATCCAGCTTTTCATGATTCTCATTTTCAGGTACACCTGTATTTTCCAGAGATTATGTCTAGGGAGATGAGCATGACCTGGTGCAAGTTTATAAGGTTTACCTTCTATTTTTAGCTTTTCCCATTGTTTCCCTTGTATGGCTCTGGATGTGTCCCTCCCATGTTAATGAACTCCACCAGCGGTCCACTCCGTATTTCACTTGGATGTGCTTCATATCTGAAAAACAGGCATTGCATACTTGTAGTGATACAAGGATTGTTGAAGGATTTTATAATCTTCAAATCATAATCATAATTTGTTCCATCAAATAATCTCATTCTGGAGCATTCTGACTTGAAATACTGACTCTTATTTTTATCCAGCATCAAACAGGGATGAAGTCATTATGCAAAGACAGGAAGCCACGTACTGCCGTGGAGGTACGATACTAATCAAGTATCAAATGCTTGATGATAAACAGAAAGCAACGAGACAGCTCAGACTTGCTGCATGGACAAATTCCTTTAGTTCTTCATACGGATTTAACTCCCCCCTCCAAAACAAACTGTGTGAAGGCTGGTTTACTTCTATGTTTCTTCTTTTAAACATTTGAAAGCAAATTCCCTTGTGGCTAGGCCTTCTCCCTAACACACTCCTGCAACATGCAAGACCCAAGCGTAACTTTTGACTGGTTTATTAACAGGAAGAAGTCTTACGCAGTAACACCATGTGCCTGGCAGTCCGAACACACCTTAGAACTTGGTCAGAGAGCAGAGGTTTAAAAGATAAGGAAGAAAGCCTTACATAAAGAGACGCAAGAGATTTGCTGATAACTGGAGAAAAGGCTAGCAAGTCCATGCAGTGTTAGACACCAGAAAAGTGGAATAGGAGAGAGACTTTTTAAATATGCAAGCATCTTTTAGCCAGTACGCACAGTCAGACACGATACAAATCTGTAACCGTGTTCTGTCAGCTCCGATCCTCATGAAAAATATTTGCCATATGTTTTCAGTAGGTTGGACTGTCCTCTGCAACCTGTCTTCAAAAATACAAAGGAATGCTAAATAAACAAAATAAATCCAAGGTTCTGATGCTACCCTACATGAATTTGTGTACAATTAAATGCTAAACACTCCTTTTCTGAAAAATCAAGTATGTCTTGAGTTAGAAATAATCAACAAGCCTCAGAACAATGACTTGATGAGTCATCCCAGCCATGATCAGCTGTGTCCACCAAGTCTTCACCAGCAAGCTTGACCTGTGTTTAATGGCTGACTCCAGCAAGGAGTGAACTGCTAAATGCTGAGCAGCCCTGATGTTCTATCGATCATTTCTTTTTACTGCATGCTATAACACAAGATATACCACTTATTTCAGCTTGTTCTGTGTCAGTTCTGCACTGCTCTAAAATTGCGCTTGTGCTCTAAATCTGTCAAAACAGAAAACAGTATCTTGGTGCATATATTGTTGTTGCATATATTGGCCCCCAGCTAGAAAGCGGCCTGGCAGAAAAGGGCCTGGGGGTCCTGGTGGACACCAAGTTGAACGTGAGCCAGCAACACGCCCTTGCCACAAGGCAGGCTAACGGTATGCTGGGCTGCATGAGGCAACATAATGCCAGCATGTCGAGGGACGTGATCTTTCCCCTCTGTTCAGCACTGGTGGGGCCTGGCATTCTGTGTCCCGTTCTGGGCTCCCCAGTACAAGAGAGATCTGGACGTAGCGCAGAGTCCAACAAAGGGCCACAAAGATGCTTATGGGACTACAGCATCTGGCATATGAGGAAAGGCTGAGAGAGCTGGGACTATTTAGCCTGGAGAAGAGAAGGTTTCGGGGGCTGGGGATCTTATCAGTGTCTATGACTACCTGAAGGGAGGGTGCAAAGAGGACGGAGCCGGGCTCTTTTCAGTGGTGCCCAGTGCCAGGGCAAGAGGCAATGAGCACAAAATGGAACACAGGAGGTGCCTTCTGAACATCAGCAAGCACTTCTTCACTGTGACGGAGACTGAACACTGGCACGGGTTGTCCAAAGAGGCTGTGGAGTCTCCCTCCTTGGAGGTATTCAAAAGCCACCTGGACATGGTCTTGAGCAACCTGTTCTAGGTGGCCCTGCTTGAGCAGGGGAGTTGGATTAGATGACTTTCAGAGGTCCCTTCCCACCTCATCCATTCTGTGATACTGGCTTAGCTATTTAGAATATTGCTTACTAAGAATTAGTGGAAATTAAAAGTATTGAAGTAGTGACTCCATGCATCCACCAGATGGCAGAAACCGGCTGAGGCCCAGGCAATTGCAAGCTCTTATTGTTAATGAAAAAATGCTGGACTACAGTATCTACAAAGGCTGTGTACGCTGTTTATCAAGGAATTGGGAAACTCTGCTGTCTAAAACTCACTGTTAAGACATTAAAAGACTACTCTGAAAGACAACTCTGATTTTGAAATGATCATCTTCATAAAAGGAGAAGGTTTGAGTGGGATGAATAAGGAAGAAGAAACATCTACTCATTATGAAAGATTACTGTAAGATTGTTTTTGAACACCACTGAGCATATTTTCATTAAAAGCACATCTCATAAAAAATACCTGATTGAACTTAATCCTAATATTTAACAGAGCTATTGAAGATAAAAGGGTAAGTTATTTCAAGTCTGCATATGAAAACCAGAAATCGTTTCAGTGTGCTACAGAATTAGGAATTTGTTAAGGCTTCCCAGTGCTGTAGTTGCTATTCAGACAAACCATTCACGTTCTTACTATTTTTTTGAGTCCTCAGTGTGTCTGGATCTGCATCAGTTCCTTCAATGTTACTGTACTACATGCATGTTCATAAACCTGTGCATCACATTTCTTCCTAGAGGCACCTGTCCATCTGAAATCCCTCAGGGGCTCAACTCAGTATTCACCCTTAATGCACTCTCCTTATACGTTATTCTAAAACGTGGAAGCGGCTGCCACTTTTTTTCACAGACAAATGGAGATAATGTGCACTTGACTGTACGATATGCTAGCAGGCAGAGCAGTTATCAAGGACATCCAAGACAGATTCATTTCCCCTGCTGGAGGCAGTCTGGGCCCATTCCTGTGAGAATATTGCCCATAAGTAGCTACTGCCCTCAGAAGGTGTCCATAAACAAGCACCTGATATCTGAAGCAGTCATTAGATAAAAATCACAAATAACACACCCTACGGAACGTTCTGGCTACCAGAAATCAAGAACCTGCTCCCTCTTTCTGGTTGAAATAATCCTGAAAAAATCTTTTCAGGTGCCAAATTTTCATAGAATAGACCACACTCTCTACTTCGCTGCCCAAAGCTCTGTGGAGACCTTCCAGGCTTAACCCTTCTTCCCAAAGTCTTGCTGCATGCCAAGGACCCGACCTGAGTACCACTGGCCACCAGAGACTTTTCTTCTCCAAACCCCAAGTTCCACCCAGCTAGTGCTGCTTCAATGGAGGCACGCTCGTCCTTCGGCACAGTAAAGAACATGCTAGGGAATTAGGTAGCTGACAAGGCTTTCCAGTACCCCAGCTATTATTTTTCCCAGACTCCTGAGTAAAGCTGTTTTCTGACTATTCTTCATTCAAACCAGGTCAAGGTAAAAGTGTTTGCACATGACTCTCAAAACAGACAATACTGCTAAACAGGCAACCACATGAAAAACTTATGTGCCCTAAGATAAAAGTGGAAAAGTTCCTTTTTTTCTCCATCTGATTTGCTATGGCCTTGTATTAAATGTGACCATGAGGATACTGTTACCTGTGTGTATCACACCTGAAGTTGCATCTGTTAGAAAGGCAATGTCTCTCAGTGGACCAGGGTAGCTTGAGAGCCAATCTCCCCCTCAAAATCCTCAGTTGGATGAGACAGCCTGGTTTCAGAGTGAAAGGCTAAACTGATTTAATTTGGGAGACAGTTGTGGAGTTGATTCCTCTACAATTAAATATAGAGTTTTACTTTCTACTTATGTAAATGCATACATTTGTTTTTTGGCTCAAGTTTCATGTTTTGTACCTGATTTGACCCAACAAGGGGTAAAGTCCTCACTCCATGATGACTCTGTCTGCATTTTTTAGTGATGAAGAATCTCTGTAACAAGATTTGCATTTAATTTCATTCTGTACATGAACATACAAACTTGACACAAATGCTTAAGTAGCATGAAGGTATCTAAGTTGCTGGACACAACAATTAACCACTTTGTAACGACAAGAGGTTGCTGCTGATTAACGGCCAGCCAACCTCATCCGAGGACTCTTTAAAATACAGCTGCTATTACTAGAACACTTTAGTGTCAGGCAGGAGATGTGATCTGAATCCCCCAAGCAAAGAAGGCATTGAACTTCAGTTTCATACATCCAGATGAACGCCTCAGCAAATCCTTGGTTTTAAAAACTGGTTAAGACCTTGCCTTGAGAACAAGACGCTTTGTTCAAAAATGAACAAAGAAGCACTGCTGTAGCTCTTAATAGCTAGATTTAAAGCAATCCAGTGCTCTATTACTTCCTGATGATTATAAAAGACTTCCCAATTAACAGTGACAGACTGGGCCTTTCAGCACTTACCCATATGGAAAGAGCTTAAGATTCGATTCCAGATTCCCCCTAAAGCTACAATATCAGCTTTTAGGTGTTTAACCTCCCTTTTTTTGACCTAATTCAAAAGGTTTCCTTTTGCCAGCATCTCTTTATCATATGCAGCACAGAATAGAATAATCTGAATGCCTGCATCATACAGGCTTTCTGAATTTGTGGGTTATTTTTTTAAGGCAGAAGAACTAAAAGTACTGGCTGAAAAAAAAATGGGAATGAAGAAATACTACATTGTTTGTCTCCTCTACCTGTTACTCCCCTTCTCCCTGTCATCAGTGATTCAGTTTCACCTTGGATAGCCAGCATAACTGTACAGTGAATTCCAACTGGTTATGCCCGTGTAATTCTGCTGGTGACCCTAAAATTAACAGGTGACTGGCAACATTATGTGAAGCCTGTGAGACCTTGTAATTGTATCTAAAGATCTGATCTTGCTTTAAAGAACTGTGACTATGCGCACACACACACACTCCAAAGGCCTGACACTGTTTCGTCTTGAAGGGTTTGTGGTGAAAAACAATTTAAAAATAATGAAAATATTTTCACCACTATAGCTTTTTCATTTTCATTCATCACTATAGCTGATGAAGGACAAGGTGAAACATTATAAAGGAGGAAGTTCTGCTATGCTACTTCTATTTCTTCCAAGCTAGATTTTCAATCAGGAGTTAATAGCCATTTTAAGATAACGTATTTTGGGGTATCTTACACATGATCTTGGGACTGTGGAAGGTATTATTTCTTCTTCCATAAATTCACACTCCTTGCCTTTGTCTTTCATCAAATGGTCACCTCAAAGGCACAACACTGCATGGTTTTCTTTTGTATACTTCTCTATCTTCCTTCTATTTCTTCCTTTCTTACTCCCATTCTTCATTGTGTCCTTCCTAGTCATGCTAAAACTTGCTATATTTCCCAAATCAGCTACCCATACTGATTTTACCCAGGTCTGTGTTACAAAACATGTGCCAGTGTAATTAGAACCATAACTAAAAAATGAGTGCCAGAACCCAAGATGATTGTGTTTCAATTAATTAAGATGGTATGGGTTATTTGCTAAGCACTTTGCCAGTTCACCTCAGCTTGTTGATACCAGAGACTCACACCACAGAAACTGCCTCAGTTTTTAAATGAGTTAGGGTTTCATGGGAATATAGTTTAAGGGAAAGGGAGGGATTTTTTTTTCCAGTTGTCCCACTTGCTGTGTTAAAAATGGGGAACTCTCCGTGACTACAGGATGTATTACCACCTCATGCAGTACGCAGGTATATTAACATCCGTGTTGTACAGAACTTGTGGTCTGGATGTGATGCTTAATCGTACACTGGAACATTGAATATTAAAAAATAATTTGAAGAACTGCGCTTAAACTTGCTGTAGGGTTCAGGGTTCTTTGTCCAGCGTTTTTGCTCAGAAAGAACACGAACGTGGTAGCGGAAGAGATGAAAAGGGGGAGATGGAAGAGAGAGCAGAGTTTATACAACAGAATCAAACTGCAGAAAGACACAGAAGAAACAGCAAAGTTCAAGGTGAGACCTTTTCTCTCTCCGAACCATTTCAACCCTCTTCCTACTAGCGAGGAGGAAGCGTCTGGACAGCTGCCAGGGGTCAGCAAGGGCAGCTGTAACCGCAGGTGGCTTTAACACGAAGGACAGACGGCTTTACCCAGCTGCACCTGCCTGGCGGCACCTTACCTGGGTTCACCACCTCAGCCGCCGCCACCCACCGAGACTCGTGAGATCTGGGCCGAATTCAGGCGTTATCGGAGGGGGGACGGAGAGACCCCGCGCGATGGAAGCTCGCACCCCGGCCCTCCGGCCTGCCCTGCCCGGCCGATTCGGGGAGGAGCGCCGCGGAAGGGGGGCAGGCTCCACCCGTGCGCGGTGCGCGGCCGGGCAGCCTTCGGCCGCCGGAGCTCGCCTCAGGCCGCCCCGCGCGCAACCACTGCAACGGCCGGCGGCGGCACGTGCAGCCCTCCTCGCCTCCTCCCCACCCCCCCGCCGCCTCGGGGCCGCTTGGAACCGCCCCGGGTAGAACACGGCCCTGCCTCGGCGCTAGGCGATACNGGGAAGTCTGAATCTCTCTTGGAGCCCTAGCGGAGAGGGGTTCACCGTAGCGTGGTACGGCCCGCGTCGGGCAGGCTGCCGCTGAGACTCCGCCTGGCGTTCGTCCGCTCCTTCTGCTCCCACCCCCGCTCCCTCGCTAAGTGGGAGAGGCGAGGCGCCGCCCTAGCGCATGCGCGCTGAGGGCCGGCGCTCAGTGTCAGAGGGGACGGAGGAGATGGCGGAGCCCG
>VXAA01001102.1:633363-656720 GCA_013399115.1 Anseranas semipalmata
GGAGAGGGGGGGCCTGAGGGGGGTGGCTTGCGGTTGCAGCTCGGAGCTTCCACGTTTGTAAGGGGTGCCCGTGAGCGCGAGGGCGCTTCTTTTTTGCTGTGAAATTTGTTCTTACGGTGGCAGGCTTGCTCATGAAGTAGCCTGTTTGGATGATGGGATCTAAACTAACTTTACCCGTTTGTTCTTGTGGGGGCTCGGTGCTCAGGTAAAACCGTTTCATGAAGTTGAAGCAGAGAAGTAAGAACGTGCTTACGCTCAACAGGCTAGCAGCAGGACCTGAAATGAACAGCGGTCTGTTACAGCTGTAAATATTTGAAGAACGTGTATAGCAGTGCCTCTGTTTGCATTTGTTCAAGAGCAAAACAAACTCACTCTGATCACATCAGAGAGAAACTGGAGCACGCAGATGTTTCCTCACAAAGTGGAGGAGCACCTAGTGACATTCCAGGGATGTCTAACGTTACTTTGAGTAATCGAGCAGCACGCTGCTGAAGGACTTTGGAGAAAAGGCAGATCTCCTTCCTTTCTGCAGGGCAAGGTGCAGCATTACTGCTCTGTAGCATTTTTTATAAGCTCATTGTCTGGATGTGAGGGGAGAAAGCTTTTATTTCCTTTTCCTTCCTTTTAAAGGGAAGGGGATCTAGCTTTTAAACTTGCTTCTTGTGGCTTTGAGCAGATGTTGTTTAAACAAGGTTGTAACTAATGCAAAGTAGTATTTTCTTTAACAGTGCCCTTGTTTGGAATTATTGAGTGCTTTGGAACAGGTACTGCCAGTCATTGAAAAAGAGGATATGGACAAAGTTTACACTGAAACGATTCTTGGATTTTTACCTTGTTCTTCAGGAATTAATTCTGTATGCTAAAGGCAATTTGGGGCATGAATAGCACTTTATGCTGCTGAGCACGGTTATTGTCAATGCTAAACACTGTTGCAACACCCGGCCTTCCTAAGAGAATTCTTTGTGTGATACAGTGATACGACACAATTACAAAGACTGTTGTGCTGGTGCCCTGGCTCCAGATTGCAAATGGATGATGTATCTGGAACAGCTAAAGTGATTACATCTCCTTTTCTGCTGCAGATTATTGTCCCTACAGCAGGCTTGGCAGGACAAGACGTTTCCATCCCGGTGCCACTGTAGCTTACAGCCCAGTGTGCTTATGTAAGCTGAAATACGTGTCAGCTTATGTTAACGTTGCAGATCTTAAACTGGGGTGTCAAAAAGTGGAATTGGTGACTGCCTCTTCCAGCTCGGTCTGCCTGCAGATGGCTGTCCGAACACCGGTATTAACTGCGCTCCGGGCAGTAGCAAGCTTTGTACGGATGGTGATCGTGATTTAAGATGTTTTGTCCCCTTGCCCCTCCCTGCCCTGCTGTAGGAGATTACTGCTCTTGTACTGGGAACAGTAGAACAACAAGTATGTTCCAGCCGTAGCTGCCCTGTCTTGCTGTCCGCCTGATTATTAAGGTGGGTTTGTACCTTGTCAGCTTAATATAAGATCCTGGACTTTGAGCTGAGATGGATGTGTGCTGCGTTCCGCTGTCCCTGCCACAGAAACTCCTGGTAAAACTGGATTTCTGATGCAAGAAGCAGTTTAAATCACTGCAGTGGAAATATGCCAGAGCCAAGGCATGTCGAGGTTTCTTAACATAATGGAGTTTAGCATGGTTTGAATACTTCCTTCCGTGCCCCAAACGCTCAGCTTCTTCCTTATTCACTTGTTGAGTCTCGTACATTCAGATGAAAGTGTGCCGCGAGCTTCAGCCGGTGTGGTGTGTTCCTTCACAGCGTTCGTTTGCTCTGTGCTATCTGCTGCTCGATGCTCAGGCTGGGGTTGAGGAGACTGAGTTAAAGAATCTTTAGCTAGAATTTAGTTGACAACTTGGACATGCTTTGACAATAAGAAATTGATCCATTTTAGTATTATTTACACGAGCCATGCTATTTGATAGTATCGATGCAGAGTTACCAGTGGAAACAGATATGAAGTAAAGATACAGACCAAGGTATATTAAATAAGAACTTGCTCTCACTTAATCCCTGCTTTGTTATACTTAACACATTTGAAAAGTACAGAAGTGCCGTGGGCTTGCAGTTTACTTGCACTGCTTGTGGGGCCAGGACTGGCAGTACCAGGCTTAGTAGCGGAGCTGTGGAGGCTTATTCTAAGTGAAATCTGAGGCTGGTTTTCTTGAGATTGAGGTGAGGAAAATTCTTTTTTCCCCACTTTCCTTTTCTCCTTTTTCTGTGTGTGGGGACAGGCATTCTCAGAAACACTAAGCAACCCAGCCGCTGTTTTCCAGAAGCTGCAGCCAGTAGTAATTAGATATTTCTAAATGAAATTTTGATGATGGTCCTTGCTGGCTTCACGTGAGTAGTCACACTTGTGCCCTGTGGGAGATACAGAATGGTGGGTGGGTCCAGATGAAATTATTTTGCAACATTGCTCCTTGGAAACTTGTTGAGATAAACTTTGTTTCCTTTGCTTTAGTCCTCTGAGGTGGTGGTAGCAACAAAAGCTTGTAACTGTTAATACTTATTTTGCCCCCATCTGCCCTTGGCCAATTACATTGGAGAAATGGGTTACATTTTCTGGCTCGTTGTGGAGCAGCATGTTTTATTATAATAATCAGTCTATAGGAATGTTTATGGTCAGTTGTGACTACTTTCATCTGCTCCTGTTTCTGGGTCTGACATGAGACAAAACAGGCTGTGTTTTTTTGGGGAGCTGGTACTTGGTACAGACTGAAGGCTTGCTGCTGAGGCAGAAAAGTTGTGGTAGGTGTCAGGGGTTCTGTGAATCTTTCTTTCAGCTGAACTCTCAGATTTAGTGAAATCAGTTCTATGTGAAGCTGTTCTAAAGAAAAGAATGCAAAAACTGATGCATCCTTGATGTGATTCAGCAGTTTAGAGGGGTGGGATTTTGCTTGTAATCCTCATTGTGAGGGGCCTCTGAGTTCTGAAAGAGTTTGATTTAATTGCGGAAGGTTCTTATAACCCGAATAATTCAGATAATTTTTGATTGAAAGACTGTTAGAAGATTTTCTTGATGTCATCTGAGATGAAGATTTGGGGAAGATCTTGGTTGTGTTCTTGCAGTGAGGTTCGTGTGAAATGTCCTTTAGACAACAGGGTTAACTTTGTATTTAGAGCAGTACAATCTGGGTAATGTTAACTGTTTCTGTTACAGGTCGGGAGTTCATTATCCCTTCGCTGGCACACAGGTTCATTGCAGAGATGGTGGATTTTTTTATTCTCTTCTTTATAAAGGCAACCATTGTTTTAAGTATTATGCACCTCAGTGGGATAAAGTAAGTAGAACAATTTTAAGGTTTATTGTATACAGCTTTAAGCTCTTCCTGCTCTTTGAGGTGTCATGATGTGTATGTGGTATGGTTATGCATACGATGGCACTTTGTAACTGGCAAAAACTGAGAAAAGAGCACCACTAGGTTAACTTCCTTTTAAATACTTTCTGATTTGGGGTCAGCTAGGGAGGGGGAGAATTTGTACTGGTGTCTTTCCATGGGCTCACAACTCCTTACTCTAAGGATAGATTAGACTCGCAGTCTTCGTTTTTGAGGGAATTAGTGTGACATTTTTAAAGGGCTTTTTTAAAAATCTAAGAAAAAACATTGGTGAAAAATGTTTTTTTTTTAAACACTTCTAAATATTATTTCAGATCATGTCAAATATGTATCTACTTTTCAAATACAGCAAAGTTGTTAGGAATGTTACCATGCTGTAATCTTTACTACGCATAAGTTGGATTTCTTTAATAAAAAGAAAAAAAAGATTAAGCATCATGTGCACCAACTATACACTAGACTGAAAGTCTTCACATTTTTAAACTCAGAAATAGTCTTAGAGGTAAATAATTATCTGCTTCTTTAACTGTAGATCTCTTATTGCATAGCTTATTTAGTTCCTTCACTTCGGTTGGTGTAATCAAATGTTTCAGTCTGGTTAGGAGATAGGAGCTTGGTATAGTCAGTACAATTACATTTCTGAATCCAAGTTTTCTGCTAAAAGAACCTTCCAAATGTTGACTGAATGTAAACTGATACTATACAGATAACATCTTTCAGACAGGTTAAGCTGATGCTTGAAAGGTGTGTGGAAGAGGGTTGAATCCAAAACAATAAATAGTCAGGGTAAATGATCAGTGTTTATTGTTCAAATAAGCGTGCAAATAAAATCTCCACCTCTAACCTGACAGCTTGTATTTCTAGCTTGTTTTTAGTAGGCTGAAAATGATACAAAATGAAGTACTGGGAAGTTGGAGAACTGTACATATATTGCTTCTGCAAAGTAGTGAAGGTGATGGAAAGAGAAGGAATCTTTTTCTTTTTGAATTAATTTATAGTATATTCAATATTACTACTTTTGCAAGAGTCAGGAATTTGCTTATAAGTAGCTTCAGGAAAATGTCCCCCCCCTTTTTTTTTTTCCTTCCTGGTGAAATGTGATTCAGCACTTCAGAGGGGTGCGCTGGAGGTCAGGCTGAGGAGCTTTCAGGAAAAAGCACATCCTTGCTGGCTCAAAACTGCACTGAAGGGAAATGCAGGTTGTGCCACACTATCATTTTCTCAGTTGCTTACCTTTTTTGATCGTGAAGTCTGAATAAAGAGGGAGCAAGTAGTACAGATACGGACTGTTTTGAAGTGGGTCTGAACCTTACTATATAAGTAGTTATTCTCATCTAGGTGATCACTAGGTCAGGGAAAAGTCTTTGTCTAAATATACATTGTGAGTGTGTGCATTCCACGTATCAGATGGTAACATTACATCTGTAGAGTTTGACTTGTGAAAATACACAGTTAACTCCAAACTGCCGCCTTGCGTAGCTTTGTTAGGGTAAATAGCTGAAGGCTGCAATTGCGTAAGTTGGAAACTTCCTGCTGTGGGCCAAGGTGCCCGCATCTAGAAGAGCGTGGTGAAAGCTGTAGCGACTATGGAGAATGACAAACCCTGATCACGCAAGGGGAGATGAGGCTCCCTTGCTTGCCTAGGGGGACTTGCAAATTCTCCCTTGCATTTATAAGAGAAGAGTGCTTTCTTTTTTTTCCTGTAATGAAGAGACTTGCATCCATTCCGTTTATGTAGAGTTAGATGATTGCAGAATCCCTTGTGTACCTCTCAAGAAGCGTGAGAATTTTCAGAACAACTCTGCAGCTCACGACATAGGACACCATATTGCAAAAGTGGTAACAAAGAATGACTTTTTTTCTTAATGAAAAAGATGAAACAAACTACGGAGCAACTTGGAAGGAAACCCAGTGTTTGGAATATTAATGGCTTGCTTGGTATCAAGGAAGCTGAGGAGCTTTTTAATACCAGAACTGGAGGAGTGATTCTAGTATTGAATGGATAACACCAGGATTGGGAGAAGGGTCAAATAAGTTGTTGGTGGTTGTTTGTTGTTTTTTAAAGTTGTCTTATTTTGAACAGGGACATCTCTAAATTTGCTATGCATTACATAATAGAAGAAATAGATGAAGATACATCCATGGAAGACTTGCAGAAAATGATGGTAGTAGCTCTCATCTACAGGTTATTAGTCTGCTTCTATGAGGTAACTACTCATAAAGATCAACTTCTATAATTAATAGTTGTCAGTTCTTGAATAAATTAAAAAGAAAAATAAACTTCTATCATCATTGGCCAATGAAGTAAATGCTCTTTAGAGTATTTTGGGTTACATGAGCTGTTGACTTTCACATAGTTTTGATGAAAACCAAGTTTGCCAAACTAATGAACAACATTGTGTTGTGTGGAATTGAAATAAGTTTTCTTTTGCAGATAATCTGTATTTGGGGAGCAGGTGGGGCAACCCCAGGGAAATTCTTGCTTGGACTGCGCGTTGTGACGTGTGATACATCTGTACTCATTGCACCCAGTCGTGTGTTAGTCATTCCATCTTCTAATGTCAGTATGACAACGTAAGTGCACTTACCTTGCGCTACTTTCAGATGAATGTTTCGGAAAGCATGCGATTTGGAAGGAAATACACCTTTTCTTTACTATTGGCTTTTGCAATAATTAGACTGAATAATTCTTAGATCACAAAATCTTAGAATTGTTCTTGGCAACTGTGAATATTTTCCAGGTTAGGTGGTAAAATAATCTCTTCTAAACTTGGGAGGTTGTGTGTGTTTTTTTTGTTTGTTTGTTTTTTGTTGTTTTTTTTTTTTCTAAAGAAAAATCAAAATAAGGCACTGAGTATTTATTTTCTTTTCAGGTCTACCATAAGAGCTTTGATCAAGAATTTTTCTATTGCTTCATTTTTTCCTGCATTCATTACACTGCTGTTTTTTCAGCACAACCGAACAGCCTATGATATTGTAGCAGGAACTATTGTGGTAAGAAGAAATGGAATCAGATGATACCAAAAGATGAGGGATTTCCAGACTGTTTTTGACACCACCCCCAAAAGAAACAGAACTACCCCAAAACTGAAATTGAGATGACCATCAGAATCTCTTGCCCAAATTAAAGCAGAATGATTTAGAAGCTAAAGGAAATGGGTTGCTCCAGCATGGTGCCAGCAGCTACCTTCAAAGTATTGGAGTTCTCACAAATGCCAAAGAAGTTTGAGAGAAACAATACGTATTAAGTCTGGAAGTATTGACCTTAGAGTACATGAAAGTAAGCGGCTGTATTAGTAACTGACGAAAAGTGCTGTTCTGTTCGTCAGTCTTTGGAAAGCAGATACCTAAAAATACTCCACCTCAAAAGAAATGTTGTTCCTACAGTTTTGGGTGTTGGCGGGTAACTAGAAAATGTTGTTGTTTTCCAAGCAGTTGCCTAAGTTGTATCACAAACTCTCTGAGGGGAAGGGAACTGCAGTATTAGACAGTAAGGCAAATCACGTTAATTAAATTGCCAGATGTGCAGTGTTTATCACTTCCCTTATTCACAGATCACATTTCCTCACCTCTTAAAGTATTTTACCTGAACATTGATGTGACAAGTTTTTTGCATGATTATCTAAGCATTGTCTTTTACTTCATGTGTCAAAGCTAATGAAGAGGTGAAATAGTAGCTGCTTTTTCTCTGGAAAGGGTATGTTACACTGCAGTGTTAGTGAATTGGCATGTATGTAATTTTGGAGCTGTGAACAGTACACATCATTTGCTTCTGTTTCGAGTGAAAGCACTTGTCTCTTTCTTGCATATAATACCAAGCAAAACAATTGAATGAGTTTCAGGAGCATGCAGAAAATAATAACTGAAATATGTGTTATGGGTGTAAATCTACAGAAGTACAAATACTGGTTATGTTCAATTTATATTCTGCCTAATTGTTTGTATATTCAGAATAACTTAAATACTGAATAAAAAACCCTAATGTTTTGCATGATTACATAGCTTTGATAATTTGTTCTTTGTCATTCAGCATCTGGGGAAAGGACTATATGCGACAATGTTGATGTAAGAGTTTGGAATTCCTCCAGAGCCCAGTTTTTGTCTGTTCCTCCCTGAGGTATAACTATTGCTCTGTGGCTGAAGTTCTTGCCCTACCTTCAGTTTTGGAGGTTGGCAGTAGAATTACTTTTATGGGTTCTTGGTTCTCTCTCTTCAGGTGAAATAACTTATAATCAGTAACACATTCATATTCAGTGTTAGTTTAGTTTGACAAGTGGTATTCTTTTGTTTATTGAGGTAACTTTTTCTGCAGGTATTTTCTGATCTCCATTTACAGTGGTATTTTAGGGACCAGTCACTGCTTAATAAACCACTCAAAGTAAATGCAGCTGAAATGGAACCCAGGAGAGGTCATTTAACTTTTCTTTCAAAGAATTGCACTGCTGACTTGAGTGTTAACATTAAATGTTTAGGAACTGCTATCAATCTGACAAGCTAAAGCTGTCAGAATCAACTAAAGCCGATTCTAGGGTATGTGTTGCCTATTTACACTTTCAGTATGAATACAAAAGGAAATTTTGGTCTACTTCCTGTAGTGGTGACCTAGAAACTGGGATTCAAGATGGGGCTGGGGAGCAACTTATTTGGGTAAAACCATGTGGGTCACACCTTGGGTTTAAGGGAAAGCATCTCTTACCCTGTAGAAAAAATACTACCCCTTCCACAGCAGGTAAAGAAGAAAACTTACTTGTAATTCAAAACACCAACCCTGCCCAGGGAATGATGTATCCACAGTGCTGTTGTAAACTCCACCTTTTAGTTTGACTCTTCTGCTTGTTGCCTTGAAAAGGCCCCTTTTTTTCTAGTGGTAGGTTGAGTATGTGGCAGGTGAAATTGCTAAGGAAAACTGAGATCTGTGGTGCTTAGATTTAGATGCAGGGAAATACCTAATTGCATATAATCCTTTTTACAGCTACAGGGGTAAGATGTGACCATCTGAATAGCAGCTTATATATATGGTTTTAAAGTCCCATTGCTAAACACTTTCTATTTATAGAAATATCGATCTGAGTTCCACACATGATTTAAGACTCACAAAAGTGGAAGTTGGACTTCATCCTCCTGTCAAGCCTAGGTTAGAAAAGTATCTTATTTCATAACACTGGCATGTAGAGTTGTAGAAATGCAAAGCAGCATTAGGGGTGAATGGCAAAAGTGCTGCCAAGAAAACACAAACACATCCGAAGATGCTTAAGGCTTATGCAACTATTCTAAGCTAGGTAGGTCAGGCAGGCCTTTCACCCTTCACAGTGTGAGAAGGAAGTGGTGCTTTCCGTTTTAGCTGCAGTAAGTGGTTGGATCTCAACCATAAACTAAATGCTGTGGCTTACTAAAAGTTCAGCTGTAGTCTCCAAACAAACAACAGCATTCTCTCTCCTTTTACTAGAATGTCTGTTCTCTAAAACTTTTCTCACTCCTACAGCAGTGCAAAAACATGCATTATCCATTTACAATCAGGTATACTTTGTCCTCTTCAATGAGAATGCTGGTGAATGTTTGCAAGATTAGGTTATATGTTTGGTTTTAAAAAAAAAAAAAAAACTATAAAAACTAACTGCAACCAGTGTAGCTAGACAGCTGACACAGATCTGTGGCTTCAAGCAAGTCTACAATAAAACTCTCTTTAATTAGGTATAGGTTCCATGCTAGTAAAGATGCTTTAAGACCAGTGTCAAGGTTTCTGTCAAAAAGCAGAGGTTGCAGAAAGCTGAGTACATTGTCTTGTGCAGTTATAACTGCAGATGCCTTCATTTGGAGTTAAAACTGCCAGACAATATTTCATAGTTTTTATTGATGGCATTTATCCCATGGTTTAACATGTTAATTATACTGTAATAAACATGGCTTTAATATTAAACTTTTCCTTATTATCCAAAGTCACCACAGTCCATTTCAGTAAATATAAAAATATATACTTAATACTTTGTACAATACTGGTTTTTGGTCCAAACAAAAATGGATCAGAAAAGCCAATAAACTTACTTTAAGAATTCCCAATTTTAAAGATTTTTAAATGGATTTAGGCAACTTTGAATAATGGGATTTACATAATAAAATCTGAGACAATACTAAACAAAAAATGGCCGTAACACACAAAATTAAAATTTCAATTTCACAGAGTTGTTATGCCAAAACAGTACATAGAGAAACAAAATTTATTTACACGTTTCATAATAAAATAACAACGGCGAGACAGGTGACAAAGGGCCGTAAGAATGAAAATATAGAAATAGCATATAATTATTAAATGGAGAACTACAGATCTAACAAGTCCTTAGCATGGATCGTCCTTTAAATCAGTCGTCTTCTATCAGAAAATTTTAGTGCACAATACACCCAAACTCACTCACTTCACACATACACCAGCACAAACTCAGCATAGAAATCATTCGTTATCAACATTCTCTGCTCTATACAGAATCCCTCACTGGTATAATTACAATTTCGAGGTGTCAGTAAACGCAGATGAGCGCACATAGTGGTGCAGATGAAGAGGTATTGTACAAGCCATTCACTGTGCAGGCTATACTCATGTCTATAGCCGGACCATGCCGAGTCCATGAAAGAAGTAACTTGCTGGATTCTAAAATAGTTTCGCTTGAGAAGGGCCCTGTTGCCAACCCTACTTGTTACAAAAGAACTAAATAAGGGAGGGAAGGAAAGGGCAGCAGAGTTTTAAGTTCCTTTAGGCAGATCTGACGTCAGCTAACCCAGCAAGAGGTACAGTCCAACAATTGAACAATGCAGGGTTGCAGCTGCTTTGAAAGTTGCGTTACGAATCAGGCGGTTATTTTCTACGTCTAACTGCAGTCTTTATCTTCCGGCCAGAAACTGAAGATCCAGAGGCAGAGAAAATATTTTTCCCATTAGTCCTATCAAAAGAAATTAGTAGTTCAGAGTTTAGGACAGCGTAGCTGAAAATTCAGTAGCAGCACTGAGCAGATATTCCAGAACAACTGTTTTATCGTTTGGCTCACTAGTTAGCAGCCGGCAACAAACAGTGTATGATGAACAGGAAGAGAGTTCCAGAAATCAAAAGCAATTAAATCTCTCTTTTTCAGCAGGTTAGTAGCAGCATAATGGCTACATATGGATTTTATTTTTCAAGAACAAGAAAATTTCACATATGTTGATGCGTGATATTTCTGAGAACTAGGCTCCTTTAAAACTATCGTTGCTTAGTTAGCCAGTCACACTAATACATCAAGGAAGGATGCCAAATTTAGACATAAATCCCAAGGTTCATCTGAATACCTCACGATTTAACAGCAGTAGAGGCTGCACACAGTCCACTGATATTACCCAAAGCTCAAGGGAAATTCTGATATGGTCTCTTACCCCACTGTAAATGCTGGAGGCTGACTGAATGAAAATCCGGAAGAGCCCGAAGGCTGTGACGGTGCTGTTGGTGCAGTAGGATTTGCACCAAAAGTAAATACTCCTGGGTTATTTGGAAAGTTGAAATTAGAAGTATTACTTCCAAACTGGAATACAGGACCTGGGAAGGTGGGATGGAAGCAGAAGAGAACGACAAAGTTGAAACTTGAGTTCATCCTTTCCATCCCCATATTCCTCCCAATATTTCTGACAAATGTTTCTTAAACCTTGTTCAAGACGATGAAGTTTGGGGTGGGGGAGAGGTTTTCCAGAAATTCTACATTCCTACAGGAACAACACTCGGAAAAATTCATTCACTTCAGTAGAGAATTGTAAAGAGATTCTTAAGTAACACTGCTAGGACACTGCTAATGAATTGCTTGCTAATTTCTGTACCACCATTAGGTTTATACCTGTGTACACTGAAGTTTATTAATGAAGTCTTAAATTACAGTATTGAATCATGTAGATTTGATATTTAAAGAAACTTTGTTATGGTAATAAATCTGGGGAGACAGCACCTAATCTAAAAAAAATTCCTATCAAAGTAACACAGACAAAACATTGGGATTTTTATCTTTAAACTCCTGCTTAATTAACAAAAGAATGACAGAGTACCGTGGTGTGCCAACTTATTACTGATTAATACAAATGTAGGTTACTTTTAATGGAGGCTATTTTGTAAAACTTCTGAGAGGAAAAAGAGGCTTTTTCGCTTTCTCTGTCTGATGCTATGTTATCAAATACATATGTTCTGGCGGTGTTTTGTGTTTTTTTTGTTTGTTTGGTTTTTTTTTTAAACAATTCCTAGTGTGGAACAGGTCTTTCTTACACTTAAATTATAAGGAACATTCTCCCCCAGCATGTATTTCATATTTTATTAGTAAAAAGAACTTAAATAAAGCCTAAACCCATACATGCTTAAGACTAATTCTGGCAACATATCTCACACAAGAAAGCCCCCAGTCTAAATAAGTTGGCCAAGCCTGTTAACAAAGCCAAAAAACTAAGAACTCTGTAACAAATCCAAAAATAATCGGTTTGCAGTGCTTCTGCCATTCTGGTTTGTACAATCTTATCAGTATATATTCCATGTTTTTCAACGCTTCATTCTAATCACTATTTTTTGTCAAGAAAATAAAAGCCAATAGCTAGTGGTAGGGTTGCAACCTCCACATTTGCTAAATCTCTTGTGGGACTTACAGTGGGCATACCTGCAACACATCTTTGACAGTCAGGAATGAGACACAAATTACTTAACCCTGGGGCCGTTATTTTTATGGAGGTTAATTCTTACAGTTAAGTATGCACAGAAGGCAGAAGTCTTCTTACTCCCTATAAGTTAAGACACACTTCATGGAAACAAACGAACAAACAGACGACTCTGAGACCAAAAAGTTAGACTGGTCAGCACTCACCAGTACTGGAGGTACCAGAGCCAAAACCGGGCTGTTGGCTGGCTTGCTGTCCGAACACGGGGGGCTGAGTACTGCTCGTCACAGAGCCGAAGGCAGGAGGAGCAGGCTGAGAGCCAGCTGAAAACAATGTTGTCGACAGGGATCCAAAACTCGGAGCGTTTGGCTGGCCGGACCCCTGGCTCTGGCCAAATGCTGGTGGCTGGCTGGCGCCAAATGCTGGGCCAGCAGCAGGCGCTGAAGACCCAGAGCCAAACACAAACGAAGAGGACGACCCTCAGGGAACAGAAGAGAAATCTCAGTATACACAAGGCTTTCTTTTTTCGTTTGTTTGTTTTCTAGAGAATGACTCTAAGCATCACGTTTTCCAAGTCTGGTAGCTGAGTACTTAAAATATTTGTGATAGAGCTTAATGTTTACAGCGAAGTGTGTAAAATGACAAATACTACACCTCAGCCATAATAGGACTTGCACCTTTGCTTGTAAGTAACATGAAAAATGGCGTGTTTACAAGAGTTGGACAATATTCATCTCAAACACAGTCATTGTCTAGACTCAAATTACTGTGCTAGCCATTCGTGTTCTAGAAACAGACTCCCACAAATAGTAAACATTACTTTATATTTACTAAAAGCTGTTTATATCACAGGTAAAGATTTTTTTTTTGAACATACAAAATACAGCTCCTGATCTATTAGGATCAGGAGAACGTGGATCTTTGCCAGCAACTGCACCCGTTCCCTGTCCAAGTGTTTACCATTATCAACTTTTGGAGGCCAAATCAAGCTTGCAGTGATCTAACTATACTCAAAAACTCATTTTAGTAGACTAATTCTTTCCCTTCCTGTAACAGATAACAAGCTCATTCAATTAGCTGTTTTGGTTCTGCATGGCCAGCAGAAATAATGAAACGAAAACACATGACTGAACAGTGACTTTGAACATACAGCATATCTGCTCAGCAAAAAGGGACATTTTAAACAGCACTATTAATCTAAACACAATTTAAGCAGCCATCATGCAACAGAAAATACCATCTATTGCACCATAACTTGGAATGGCTGACTGTTTTTCTTTCCAAGAAGAAAAAGAGATAAATGGTAGAAGTTAATACAGACTTGAAGGCTTCTGCATTAAAACAATATAAATCTTTTGTGAAGATTTTTGAAATATAGCTTCATCTGCAGTTTACGTTCATCTGCTTATGGCTGTAATTTAGGACTGCTCTCTCTCTGTTTCTGGTATACAAAAAAGAATGTAAATTTAATTTCCATGAATGACAAGGTTAAGCAATCAGATTGAAATAGACATAACATCTTCCTTACAGGTTCAATTTTATTTCCAACAACTGCTAGGCTAGCAGGAATAGATTATTTGGCAGCTTCAGTCCAGTGTAATACTGCTAAATTCATGTTGGACTTCAGTGGGGGTAATGCATATAGAACATGAAGAAACTTTAGATTCTCATTTCTGTCTTCAACAAATTGGTAGAAAATGGGAACACTGGCTATTATGCTCTTTAGAAGCCACTCCTTACGAAGTAGCAATTGCATGTACAGGTACTATGTTTACATGTACTTGTAAAGGATGGGCATGGCAGATCTTGATGTTATTTTCAACACTTGAGAGTTTTAGGTACGGGAGAGGAAAATTAGGGAAGCTGTAACTAATTGACTTAACCTTAAAACACTGAACTGATACTGAGAAGAGGGAAACTATCATTCTCACAGTGAAAAGTTCCTATATAAATTAAAAGCCAGTAAAGGGTTGTCCATTGCACAGAACAACACCACCACCACCAGTTCATTTCTAAACTGTATTTCACAGACTGTCTGTGAAAATCTGAGCCCCGAGTGTTAACATTTTTCCTTGGTCTGCTAAAACTAATGGCAAAAATAAGAAAAGCATCTGTTTAAATGTACCTGTTGAACTTGATGTGCTTGTGGCTCCAAAGGTAAAGCCAGAATTTGATGCATTGCTACTGCTGGCTCCTGAGCCGAAGACAAACGGAGCAACGGCTACACCAGTGTTGGAAGATGTGGTTGCTGGTTTGTTTTCTTGGGAGAAGCCAAATGACTGAGATGTTGTAGATTCTGCAGAATTGCCAAAAGCAGAGCTGCTCACAGTGTTGCTGGCTTGTCCAAACACAAACGGCGCAGGAACTGGTGTAGGATTTGAGGAAGAGGTGACACTGCCAAACACGTTGCTGCTGTTGGCTGAAGTGGTGGGTACGGCTGTGCTGGAGGAACCAGAGCTCAAGAAGCTGAAGGATGGTTTTGCTGCTCCTTGATCTGAGAGGAAGAACACAACATGAACCACTGCAAAATGCCAGAAGAAGTACAACAGACAGACGCCGTTTCCTTTGCTGTACAAAGAGCAAGCCTGAATGACACCTCAACTACTATCCAGGTACTGTTGATTACGTAAGATCCAGATTTAATATGCTGATTGCTGCCATCCACTATTAAAGGAATAGAAGAATTGTGAAGAACAAGGACACCACTGCAGTCTAGGCTTTACTGGCTGCAAACACCAAGCATCGGCTATAATTATCTGAACCAGTATTAACCAGTACGTCTGAACTCTTAAAAGTATCTTTCAGATGTGTTCTTAGAAGAATAACATCAATTACCTGCCACAGTTTTATGGCTTTTGCTAAATGGAGCATTGAAAAATGCAGTGGTACAGTTTCTTTTGTAGCCTGTTCTGAAATTATAGCCCTGTGCCTACAGCTTTAAATCAGGCCAAGCTTACCACTCCCCCCCAGCCTAACTCTTACAGCTTAAGTTCATTGCACTTGTATACCTTCAAGATATGCTTTTAGGAGCCACAGAGAAAAAAAACTCTGTTAAGACCACCGTTATAAAGTACTGAGTGCAGTTTTACACTTAAAATAGAGCTATCTGTTAAAGTAAGTCATTCTTCAGCTTTCCCTAAGCTGCTGCTCTCTCATTACTGCATGTGATCCTGCTCTTGATTTCCCACTACCTTTTTTTTCCCCCAGCATTTATGGCCCCTTTTCATCTATGACACTTTTAAGGGACTACACTATGTTGAAGAGCACTTGTTAACATTTCCCTTTTACACAAGGTGTTCATCAGATTTCCATGACTAAGCCAAACCCCAGAACTTTAACTGGGAGGGGAAAAAAAACAAAATAGTACAACCAACCACCAAAATCCCACAATCCCCCCAAACTTATCTGTTCAGTAGCAGTTCAACTGCAAGAATACTGTGATTAAAAGCAGTACAGCCCTATACACTGCTTTTATTAAGGATTAGCAGCTGACATCCTTTCCCTTATCACTTCTGGAGTTAATAATGAAATCTGCACCCTAACACATGGTTGGTAAGTGATACAAATGGAATTTAACAATCAGAATTTTTCCACACAGTGATTGTCAATAAAAACTTTAATCCTCTACTGCGGTCTTTCAACAAATTAAAGGAATACAGAACTGTGTAATAGCTGTTAAGTGATTTTTGTACCTTTGTGACAGTAGGGTTACAGCAGTACACCCTGTGGCATAGCTGCAAGTACATGGGAATAAGATACTCTTTCTCTCATCTCCTATCACTCTGAAAACTGCTAGGATGAGGCCTCTATTTCACCATACTAAAGATTTTACCACCAACTGTACTGCTAGCATTGAGACAATACAACTTCCATGCTTGTATGAAATGCAATACAGATTCCTTAAGGTGTGGCAAATTTTTGTCTAAACCTAGTGTTAAAACTCTTGAAATCAAAAAAGGAATTGCTACTAATTGTCTACACATCAACAACCAGAACAGAAGACATGCTGCATATAGTAACTAAACTTTTTCTAAAGCTCTAGTACATGGATATATCAAATCCCACAGATTTTGTCTAGTATGGTTTCAGATGTATTATTTGATGGACATAAGCAGACAAGTGAAGACAAAAGATACGCTGTTTACCTGAAGTACTGGCTGGGACCCCAAATGAAAAAGCTGGCTTTCCTTGCTCAGTTTCCTTCTCTGATGGTTTAACGAAACTGAAGTTGAATATAGGTTTTGCTGTGCTCTCTTCTTTGATATGCTCAGACTTCCCAACGGAAAAAACAGGTTGTGCCTTTGACTCTTCGTTGTCAGCTTTCTTTCCAAACACTAACGGAGCAGCAGAAGCGACAGAATCCTGTTTCTCTTCTGTCCTTCCCAAAACAAACTGCGAGGCAGGTGCAGACTCTGCACTGCCAAAAGAGAAGCCTCCCTTTGTTGAAGGAGCTTCATCCTTTTTCTCATCTGACTTCTTGAATGCGAAAGAAGCTGATACAACCTCCTTTTCTGCAATAGTTCCAAAAGCGAAGCCACTGACTCCGGTTTTATTCTTGTTGGTAGCCATGGCAGAAGTAGAACTTGTGCCAAAACTGAAACCTCCTAACACTGGTTCCTCTTTCTTTTCCTGCTGTCCCAGGCTCGCTGTCCCAAACTGAAATGTTGAAGGAGCCTGACTACTTGTAGATGAGAGGCCGAAAGTAAAACTGTTGTTTTTATCTTCTTTCTTACTCTCTTCTGATTTAGAGTCTGAGCACGAAATTCCAAATTTGAAGTCCCCTGAAATACTAGGAAACTTAAATCCCACGGCTGCAGTGCTGGAGGATGCAGATTCTGCAGTGTTGGAGGATGCAGATTCAGAGGCAATGCCAAATTTGAAGCCCCCTTGTTCTCCAAATTTGAAACTTCCTGTGCTATCCAATGTATGAGAAGATCCAGGGGATGATGACTGAACACCAAATGTAAATGATGGCAATGAAGCATTTGTGGACGCAGTAGCAGTACCAAAACCTGCAGAAATAAATAATAATGTTACATTTGTAACCTGTAGTGTAACTACCTGTAGTACATGAAGGTTTTAGCTACATGACTGGGATTCTACTCCTGAACTTCCCAGCCAAAACTGTTTTAAAAAAAACAACCAACCAACCAAACAAGAAAACCCCACACTTCCTCTCTACATAAACCTTTTCACAACTGTGTTTACTGTCCACCACCTGGCTTTACAAAGCATACTATTAACTTCTTTGAAAGATCACGTTTTTAGTCTAAACTCCAAATGAGTAACACGTAAGGCATGTAAAGAACAAGCACGTCATTAATGAAAGCTTTTCTCTAAAAAGCATAAATTTATTCTTGGGAAGAAGTGTGGAAACACTGACATATTGCCTTATCTAGGCAATATTCCTACAGGAAAAAATGACCAGTTTTGCCATGCCTCAAAGGAAAAAATAATTGTGCTTAAAAAATAAAATCCAAAGCAAAACAAAAAATAAATCACAGAATACACACGCTCATTTTAATCAATAATTATTACCTTTGAGGTCTGCTTTGGTGCCTGGCTTTGCACTTTCACAGGCTACACACTTTGTGGCCTCTGCTTTGTTTCGAACCAGGCACGTCTCACAATCCCAGCTTCCTTCTGGCTTCTTGAATTTGTCTAAATCCAGAAGTTCCCCAGAAGGAGCAGAAAACGCAGAGGCACTGCTACTGGTCACAGGCATTGGACTCCCTGTGAGACAAGCAAGACAATTAATCATCCTGTTTGAATTATAAAGCGAACGTGAACTTTTTAAGAAACTCTTAAATGCTCACCAAATTACAACTTGGACAAGTATAACAGTAAAACATCAACAAGTTAATTTCAGTCAAACTCAATCCAAGAAAGCAAAGAATAACAGAAATACCTATTTTCTTCTTTATAATCTATATATAATTTTAAGTACAAACTGATCCAATGACATCTAAACAGCAACTGTAGTGCGTATAATACAGCAACACAGCCAATTTCAGATGCAAATGAAAGGTATTGTATTCAACTAAAACTATGAAAACAATTTCTGGTGACACAAGTAACCCACAGTCAATGTTAGCACCACTCAACTTAATCACTGTAAAGTGATGTGATGCTGAGAATTTTGCAGACTGATCTATCACCAAATCCCACAGACAGACATGTCACAGTTTACATTGTGACAAAGAAAAACAAACAAAATGAAACAAAACCCCAAGGAAACAAACAAACAAACAGAAAGGAGCTCAAAGCTTCCAGACTACACACAACTCCGTTCAACGCACAAGCTAAACTGTTTTCAACAGCAGCAGAAACCTCCATAAAGAGGCCTGAAAGCCAACTCTTTCCTTCCGTTTTTTATCCCCTGTAGAGGAAGAAATGTCACTTAATGCTGCAACCCAACAGAAAACTTCAGCTCCATAAGTGTGAGAACTGAAATGGTCACCCAGAAGGCATAAAAGCATCACGTTGTCATGTTCACCCCTACAGGTTTAAATCACCAAAGGTGGCTTTTAAGAGAGAGGCAGAAGATAATGCCTCGAATTCAAAACAGGAAAGAGAAGAATGGGTCTTGTCTTTCACAGCACATCCAGTAATTTTTTATCCTCGTCTTACGTGCACCACTCTTCCCCTTGACAGATGTAACATAACCACGTAGTTCACTGCACCATGATGATCACAGTAAATCCCTCATTTCCAAAATTCCTCCTTGCAATGGCAAGAATCTCAGACAAAGATTGCAACTGATCACTCAGAGGCTGGAAGTCCAAGAAAATCAACTCCTTCTGAAATGCATTATCTTACCTCAAGAAATTTCACTCTAACTGTACAGAACGATAACAAAAGCAAAATCTAGTCCATCTTAATTTTTTCTTCCAGGATATATTTGTGAAGGTGTTTTTTGACATAATAGCATATTAAATGATGTTTAGAGTCAGTGAAAGTTAAAACTGAATAATTATTTGTGTTTTAAAAACAATACGCTAACCACACTCAAAATCAATTACATTCACACATAATGGGAAACAATCCAGTGCTGCACTGAAGAAATTACCCAGTGGGTCACTCATGTTCTTGAAGCCTACCACTGACCTTCATAGGCATATCTCGACATAGGGTTTTGTTTTAGCTTAAGACGACTAGTTAAGACTGCATTATCTTGAAATCTGGCTTTGTATCTCCCCCTCAATTACATACAAATTGTGAGTGGAGACATTTTGGCCATATTTTGTAAATATTATTTTTACTTATTTTTTGAAGGAGGGAAAAAAACAGTAATTTTTAACCCTTTCTATGGAGTTCAGTGAAAAATCAGTACATTGTTTTTAAATTAAGTCATCCAGTTTAGTCATCTTTCCTCACCAGCTGCAAAGCAGGGCATATTTGCTTTGATTCAGCTCTGTACTAATACATCTCACAATCAGTTCAATTTATGTGACAGGCTGGAACCTGGGCTGAGACCTCAAAACCAATTCTGCGTAACCAATTCTGCATACAGCCACTAATCCATCGATCCTGTCTGGAAGTCATGTTGCTTAAAATATTTTATAAATACAATGTATTTTTATTCTGTAAAAAATTCACACAGGCTGAGATAGAAACAACAGGAAAAAAAAAGGACCATACCTGGTTTCTCAGATTGACACGCTACACATTTGTTATCTTCTGTCTTATTTGATACAAGGCATATTGCACAGTCCCAAGAGCCTTTTGGCTTCTTAAATTTGTCTCCAAAGTCCAGAGTAATGGTTGTGTCAGTGTTGGAAGAAGACGTCACTATCACAGAGCTGTCTGTGATCACAGGCAATGTCAGAGCAGGCGTTACTCCCGTTCCAGGCTTTGGTGTCTCACATGCTATACATTTTGTCACTTCCGGTTTGTTTCGAACAAGACAGGTATCACAATCCCACGTTCCAGGTGCCGTTTTAAATTTGTCTCCAAAACCTAGCATCCCTGCTGTAGGGACTGCTGACTTAGAGGTGTCACAAAGATTTGAGGTTATCGTCTGTTTTGTACTCTCAACTGTTGACAATTTGGTAGTTTGACAAGTCAGGTATTTGTTGTCTGTGTCTTTGTTTTGCGGACACGGGTCACATGTATCAGATTGCCAATATGATGTTTCTTTAGAAGTCTCTTTACCTGCTGAAAATGTTGTTATTGCAGGTCTTGTATAAATCGTTGTACTTGTAATAGGATGAGTTTTCAAAAAAGTAAAGTCTAGGAGAGTAAAAAAAAGAAGAAAAGTCTTACTGTTAAGCTTACTTACTACATGTAAGTAAGTGACTTACGATGCTAGAGGACAAAAATTTAAACTCAAGTGCCAATGGTTACAACTATACATTCAGACTGAGCACAACAGGAAGTCCCTGGAAATCTTACCTAAATGGATGAAATTTCATATGCTGCACTAGGACAACAGAACATTTATTTAAAGCTTCATTTAACTCTTCATCTCCAAGAAAGTTTTAAATAAAGATTTTCGCTGGTTGATGCAAGTGTGAACAAACAGTAGCTGACTAAAATCTGGCTGTCCATCATGGAATGGAAATAATCCAATTTCATTAAGACATCATGCCCAATCGAATCAAATTTCTAAAGCTATTCCTTCCATAGCAGATTACTCAAATTTACTTTAGTAACTGTATAGCAGTTTGTACTTGGAGCAGCAATCCATATGGTATTTTCCCCACAGATGCTGAATATTAAATAATAAAAAAAAAATCAAGACAATAGAACAATCATCTCATTTTCTATCATCTTTGTTCAAAATGCATTGGACACAGGCCAACTCCTTATTTGAAGGTGCCAATTTTAAAAGAAAATACCAGCTACTAATACAGAAACACTAAAGGAAATGCATCTTAAATAGCAGCTCAAGTTGCTTGTAAAGCTAAAATGAACATTGTTTTGTGCCTTTTTTTTTCTTAAATCAGAAATTAAGTCTTTGAACAGTGTGGATTTAGATTCTGCTTCTCTTAAACTGATAAAGAAAGTGAATGTCATTTCAGAGGTCTTTCCTTAAACAAAAGGCACAATGTATTTTCTCTCACTTAGCTCCTTCCAATGTAAAAAGGTGCTGTCTTCTCAACAAGTATATAAATTTGTCATTTCATAGGAAAAAAAAAACAGTTCTGAGGTAACTGAAGACTTATGGGAAAAGATCAAATTCAATAAAGCTCTTTTTCTGAAAAGAAGACAAGTCTTTTCTACTAACAAACTTTATTAAACTGTTGAAAACAATTGCATTTGCTTAAAAATAAAAATTAGAAAAGGTTTTTTGAAGTAAAACATTCCAATTCTGTTTACAGATTAAATTTCAATCCACAGAAGGCCCAAAGATTTGCAACTTTTGCAACATCTTTAAGAATGAAACTCTTTACTATTCTTTATTTCCAGGGCTGGTGAAGGTGGGAGAGGAATGTTGAGTTTTATAAACATTTCCTTTTCAGTTCCACAAATTTTATTTTCTTAAAATGAAACACTGATTATTTGACTAATTCTCTTAGTACCTCATTTACAATTACATCCTAAGACATAAAGGAGATGCAATCCATCTGGTTTTCAAGTTGCAGTTTTACTTTCAGCAATAAAGGCCACTGAGAATAGAAGGGGCAGATCCATCCTAACAGATGCAGCGCTTAACGTAATGCTCTCCTACGTTTGTATTTATAACTAATATTGCATTAAGCATGAAGTAAGCTTTTTTTTAATCAATACTAGCATATTTTTTGCAATATCTTTTTAAAAGGAGTTCATTATCTCACCCGGGTTTTTTAGAATATATCGAGCGGGTCCACCCTGTAAAGCCATGGCACGTCTGGAGGAGTCAGAATAACCTTGCTTCTCCTCTTTGACATTGTTGATTTTGCTGGCTGTGGTGGTATCTTCAGAAAATAAAGCAAGCAAAAACATCTTCACAATGCAACAGAATTAGAGCAGAATATACTCACTTTTGCCAGAAACAAGAATTTCCAACTTTCATGCTTCTCATGTAAGAATCTGCAAAATTCTACCTACTTTACAACAGCTTATAATTACAATTGGTAAAAACAGATCTGTCGCTGGAAAAATACTGCAGAAGTCCAACACTTTGCCTGGAATTGCTAGCATGCTCAGAAAAGACAGATTTACCATTTAATATAAAAAGAAAAAAGAAAATCAGCATTTCAGATCTGAAATGCTAAAATTTCAGTTACCTAGGGTAAGAAAGGACGTCACGGGCGTACCACTGGATCCAGAAAGCTCTGCTGATTTTACAACAGGAACGCTAAATGTAAACCCAATCTGCTATGAACAAGAGAGGTTTTTCAGGTTGTGGAACTTCAATCAATTTCACACACAAACACAAAGCTGAAACCCAGTCTTCACATTTGTAGTATGCATGCTGGATGACAAACTATAAGCCAGAAGCCAACATACTTGTTTTCTCCGTTACCAAGGCCAATCCTGCTTTAGCGTTCTGCACCTGCTTTAGTGTTCTGCAATAGTCTACCGAATGCTTAAGAAAAAGACAAGCTTCTTTTTTTATTTTACTTACAGCTGGTGGTGGTTGCACTTCTGCCTCAGTAGATTTCACAATTGGAGATGAAAATCTGAACTCAGGACTGCCACTATTACTTACTGGTTGCATCTGTATTTTCAAAAGAATTAAAGGTTTATATCTAGGAGCAGCAACTACCTGAATTCACTATCCAACAGAAGTCCTGCAGTGAAGTTGAAAAAAATCTGATGTTTGAGTTATTTGTAATCCACAGATAAAGTACTAATAAAACAAAGTTTTCAAGTTGGTATATAGGACAGCATCTTCAAATCCACATCCCATAAACCAAGAGAAAAAGCTGAGATGCTACTTAGGTCTAAAAATATTAAATATATAAATATATTAAGTATATGGAAAAGCAAGCCAGGAAGCTGAAGAACTGTAAGCTCAGCTCAATTATACTCAAAGAACTTCAGCAAATACCTCAATGTGTTAAAGCAGGCATCTGCTTCAAAACATGCAAAAATATTTCAAGTACTCTGGAATAGATTAATATTTATTTTATTGCAGTAATATTCCAATTATTGCACCCTAGGCGCATTCTATGTGAGGCTTATATGACCATTTATGCTACCTCTAATTTAATAACTTAAATAATAACGTGGTTTAACCGAGGTAGGCAGCTAAGCACCACACAGCCACTCGCTCATTCCCTCGAAGTGGAATGGAGAGAAGAATTGGAAAGGTAAAAGAAAGAAGTAAAGTTGTTAAATTTGAAGTAGCATTAATGACTCATCACGTGTAATGACTACCTGGAAAGACTAATGCTGTAACCCTAACCCC
>VXAA01001102.1:656757-685162 GCA_013399115.1 Anseranas semipalmata
CCACCCCCCCCCCCCCTTTTCCCCCAGCATTTATGGCTAAGCATGATGCTAAATGGCATGGAGCATCCCTTTGGTCCTCTGGGGTCAGCTGTCCTGGCTGAGTGCTCTCCCAGCTCCTTGTGCACCCCCAGCCTCTTCGCTGGCTGGGCAGCGTGAGAAACAGAAAGGCCTTGGCGCTGTGTAAGCACCGCTCTGCAACAGCTAAAACACTGGTATGTTACGAACGCTGCTTTCCTCACAAATCTGCAACACAGCACCATGCAAGCTACTATGAAGGAAATTAACTCTATCCCCACCAAAACCAGTATAAATAACTTGGCATAAAATCCCCCCCCAAATTCCACAGCACTTGAAGCAGCTATACAACTATGTTAACCAGAAGTTTGCAAGGTCTAAGATGGAGAGAAGCAGAATAAAAAAAATTATGCGTTTTTTCCTCAAATTGGAATACAACCCTGATTTATTCACCTGAGTAGAAACTAATATTGGTTAGTTTCATGAGCACCATAGTAGAAGTCAACTTGCAACAAAGCAGAAACATACTCATCCTAAAAAGTATTTACAGCATACAACAAATACTTACGGTGTTCATCGCGGAAGTTGAAGCAGCGTTTGATGATGACGAGACAGTATTAGTAGGAAAAAAGCTAAAATTGAATGGACGCAGTGATGCAGTATTGATGGGTAGGGGTATTTTTGGTAGTACTGGTTCCTCTACTTTCTAAAGTTGTAACAAAGAAAAATTAAAATTTACAAGACATTCTACTTGCACCCTGTCCCACCCGATTTCTTAACAAAATTAAATATAACAAAAACACATACAAATTGAGTGAAAGATAGCTTCCAAAAGGATTCCTGATCTCCGCAACTCAGTCTACCAGATGATTTTAATTTATGGCAGACCTGTTTCCACATTATACTACATTCACCAACTCTACAGTAAGAACACTGAAAGTTAGCTCAAAACTGTTAGCTGTGCAGAACAGAGAGAGGCACAGATCAGACTTTTTTTTCTTGTTTTCTATACTTTAGTCATTAAAGCTCTAGAGAAGCATCATCCTTTCTAATTATCGTCAAATTTCTTCAATTAAGAGTACACTCTCAAGACAAATTAAAAAGTGTTCCTCTTGCACAATTAGGCAGGACAGCTGCCAAAGTCTCTAAAGTCACTACAGCAATGAACTTGGAAAAAGATTATGTTTAAAGAAGTAGGTGGGTTCCACAATCAAACAAAACACAAAACACCAACAAAGAAAGCCAGACTAGCAGCACTGAAGACTGTACTCCGGTAAATCCAGTCTCTTCTATGTATCTGGATGCAAATATAAAAATCAGAAACCACTCTACCCTAAAAACTTGTTTTTATCCTTGCCATTTACACTATTTGATTACCAAGATTGGATGAGTTAGGGTTTAAATGAGAATAGCCAGTCTAATCACAATTTGCACAGTACTACCAAGATCTACACAGAAATGACTAAGCAGGGATATAAGTTGGTATTACTGACATTCAATGCATCCTACAGCTTATATCTGTTTCACAGTTCTGATTTGAAAAGTTTATGGAACTTCAATATTTTGACCATTATTTTATTTGTATTATAGGAATAAAGTTCAGTGTTTATGATTTCTTTATATTGCATCAGCCAGAAGACCAATTTAAAGATTTTATACTTAAGATATGGGCAGCTTACATAACATCCAATAAAAAAAAAAAAAACCTTCTGGATTTTCATGACCATAGTTTTATTAAATAGATTTTTCCCATTAGAACAAGAAAAACAAAACTCTCACAATGAGTTTGATAAGTATCAAAAACTGTGAGTCATCATTAGCAGACATGCAGAACACTGTCCTCTACTTCTCTTTTTCAAACTTGGCCTGTATCTTTCTACGTGACTTAAATACGGAACAAAAAATTAAATAAACTTTGTTTACATACTTGGCACTTGTTTCAAATATCATTCCTTTATAAAAACTATACAAACCTCCACCAAAAGATTACTTCTATTCTTAGGACTCATTCATTCAATTGTTAATGAGAAACTTTATATTACGAGGAATCTCCAGGGTAATAGAACTACAAATTCCAAAATTATACAAGCAAAGTTCAGGTATTCAGAGTAAATAAATTGGAGCCTGCTCTGAAACCCACAAGAAAAAAAAAAAAAAACACAAAACTAAAGTGGAATTATTATAATTTAATTTACTTTGAGGGAATAAAATTGACATACTTAGCTAGTTACTTCAGTAATCTCAGTGACGGCAATCAACCTAAGAGACATTTACCTGTTGTTCTTGTCCAGGTCTTGATACATAGTGTATTCCTCTTTCCCTTCTCATCTTGCCGCCAAAACTCATTCCCGAAGACAGACCATTGGATGTAGCAGTACTGCACTGGCTGAAGGTCAAATTGCTAGCACACAATAACAACACAGAGGTTGGGGAGGAAAAAAAGAGAAAGAAAAAAATAAACTTATCAACCATTTTTTTCCAGCTAGTATAGCTATTATAGTCCTAGAACTGCAGCCTGCTAATCAGAATCAGGAAAAAAAAAAAAACTAAAGCTGTTTCACAAGTTGCTAAACGCTGGTAAATACTTGATGTTCCAAATAGCAAAAATTGTATTAAGAGCAGCAATGAAAAGGACATATATAAGAAAGTTGCAACATCCATATGGGAATGATGACTAAGCCAGAAGATCTGAAATAGAAGAGCTGATTTGGATTCTTATTTTCAAACATTTCCTTTAAATAGTCCAGACATGGACTGGTTCTCTGATTCTGTGATGAACATGCATCTTTGCAGTGATATAAAAGAACAACTCACAGAAATATAGAAAGAGAATGCATGTATGCATGCATACACATGGGAAATGCTGCCAACAGCTCTGATAGAAAAGAGAGGCCTTAAACTTGTGTGTCAAGATAATATGGCAAAAGCTTCAGAAGCAGCTCTGGCTTTTGTGTGGCCATCGGCAGGAACAGCAGAGGTGTTTGGGTGTGCCAACATTCCAGAAGTCTTTTCAGACATGAATACAGATCCCTTTTGTAAGGCACACAAAGGCATTTCTCTGTTCATTACAAAAGCCTAGATCAGAACCAGAAAGATTTCCTAATCCAAGTGGAAAAGGAAAGAAAAAAAAAAATCCTATACCAGAAGTGAAATAGGGTATAAAAAACAATAAAAGTACTATGGCAACAAAACGAAGTATCCCTGGAAAAATTACTTTATCCAAGCTTATCCTGCAGCCAGTCAGTCATTACAAAAGTGCATTAGATCACACTGGAAGACACCGGGTCAAGTTTCCAGAAGACTGAGGAAGAGATTTGGTCTAGACTTGTCAGATACTTGAAAACAGCCCGCTTAGCGCTGTAACTGCACAGAGGAAGCCAGATCCCTAAGGCCATATGCTCAGACTTTTCTCTAATCCAAACTGTCAATCAATTAGAATTCTGAAAAGTCTTACATCGAAATAGATCTTTATTCAGACAACTATAACTTGCCCATAATAGCCCATATTCCTCTTTCTGTTAACACCTGTCAGCTTCAAGGGGCAAAGACAGTTGTCAGTCTTCATGCAAGTCCAATCTAAAATTGGACCCAGGTTCTTAATAAAAATAGCATTTGGTAGGCCAAACAGAGATTCATTGAGTATTCCAACTTAACTGTCCAAAGAAACTCTTGCCAGCATATCAGTTTTGTGCTCCTGCTCCAGAACATAGCACCAACAGAGAGTGGCATCACAAAACCCACTGCCACCATCACTTAGTCTACAGATAAAAGGTAGGCATTGCAATAAGCTTTGTGAACCAAATTAAAAGCAGTATGAGTTTTCTGGATCTCCTTTCTATACGGAGGAATAGAAAGGAGTTCTACCAAAGACAATTTGGAACAGTTTGAAAAACCACAATTAAAACCCAACACCTCTTTGCACCTATACCAGAACCTTAAAGCCAATCTCTTCCACTCCTGAAAAGGTGATTGTTGTGAAGTAAAACTTTTAGATGCCGAAACAAAGCATTGAGGTTTTTCTGCAAGCCAAAGAATGCCCAAGGCCACATAAGAATTGCTTAGCAGATGAACATAGAGTCAACAAAATTCCCTGCTACTGTTCTTTGGAAAGAACAATCCCTCTAAAAAGGAAATGTTAGAGTGCAAAGTGTCTTAAGTCAAGCATTACCCAAAACGCTATTTGCCCAGCAAGGAAAGCCATCAATATTATCTGGAGAAGAACTCATATTACCTAAACCAAGTAAGCAGTATAACACAAAGCAATCTCCTCAAGAAGAAATACAACTATTAATTCCCCTGGAATTTTTTGGTTTAGAGATGAGTTAGCATTTGGCTATGAGTTTAGCATTCTAGAGAGCGCATGGTTTTCATGCTAACTCAGAGCAGACAATTGACTTCATCAAGAAAGGAGCATTAAAAAATAATAATAATAATAAATCTTCGTCCAGGTTTTTGCTTAAAAGAAAAAAAAAAAAAAAACATACCAAACATACTCCTGAACTGTAACTCACTTTGCCCACTTCACCTTCTAAAGAATCCTTCAGCAAGAATCACTCCTTTAGGGAAGAGCTTTCAAACTCCAAGCAATTAAATAAACAGCTGAAACTAACAGCTTTTCCCCTAGAGAACATCAAGATGGACTAATGGTTTTGTTATAATAAGTAAACTGACTCAAACTACAAAATATCTGTCAGACTTTGTAACACTAGAGATTTAGCTGAACTACAAAACTACCCATACTTCCTAAAGGAAAAAAGTATGCCTCCAATAGCAAATATCCTTTCTGTGGATACAGCATTATAATACGCCTTGTTTCCCATCTTCATATCCTACTCACAACATATACTTGGGAAAAAAGAATTACTGATACATCACTGATACACTGATTTTGTTCTTGTTTATCTTCCCTCCTTTCATAAAAATAACAATTTTCTCAAACTTATATTGATCTTTAAACACGATTCAGACTTCACACCTTTCTCAAAATACAGAATTCGCATTGTATTTCCTATTCCTTTTACTGAGAACTGTCACTGCCTTTCCAAAGAGACAGGTATGCAGACTGTAGTGACAAAGGAGATAGCTTTCTTCCTTCAAGTAAGTTTTAAATTAATAGAATTGTCATACCTTTCAGGTGGTTTTATCTTTTGTTCTGTAGGCAAACTCTTCTCTTGCATCCCCTGCAAGATAAGTTTATTTCAAGATTTATCTGAATGTATATAGTATACACAAAGTACAAACAACCACTCTTACGTGTCTTTTTGTGTTTCTGTTTGCTTTTTAATTTATACCACTGAATACACCTCACTTAACCTTGTTCCCTAATTCACTATTCTAGATACAGTTCAGTTAAACTTTGGGGCTAAAATAAATATCACTGCTTCACTCAGCATTGAGGATGAACTGATACAATACTAAATCAAATTTGCCAAATTCTCTACTAAAGAAAGTAAATATTTTAAACAAAATTTGATGAAAATAGTGTGGGGCAGGGGGAAATCAAATCAAGTTTTCTCATCAAAACTTGTGTTAATTTACCAACCTATAAAAAGGGTATACTTTTTTTTAATATCCTTTATCAAACAAACAAAACAAAAAACAAAAAAACAAAAACAGAAACCAACATGCCCTCTGCCCCAAAAAAACCAAGCAGTTGCTGCTACATTCATTTTAGAACTCTATCAAACAAAGATTGTACTGGCTAAACAATACAGAGATTGAAAGATTTAAAAGCAGAAAAGAACCAGTATAACTATCCCCTTTCATCTCCTGCCTAAAATGTCTGTAGATTTAACACATGGTCATTTTTACATTCAGACTGATACTGGAAACAAAGGTGTTTTTTTCAGAAAGAGATGCCAATCTTGTTTTAGGGAAAATTTATCAGGGAGTCCAGCTACACCAAAGTGATCAAAAATGATAACTAAGCACATTGTCAGGAATCTCATTTGGAGCACACAGCTCACCTGGAAGAGTTTATACACAACATTAGCGTGTTCCATCAGTGACAGCTTTGTGTACACGAGGATACAAAAGGAAAATGTTTATGTCTTTTAATATTCTTTCACTGAGAACAGGCTGACCCAATAGCACATCTTTACATTGTGAAAACCACAAGCCACTTACTGTTCCAAAAATAGAATTAAATGCATAAAAACTCAATCTATTTCACAATGGTTCCCACTGCCTCAATGCTTACCTGAAACATACTATCAGTACTCTTTGCAAAGACAGCATAATAATTGGTTAGAAACATTCCAAGACTGTAAAAAACAGGCACATACGGACTCGAAAATTTACTTACTTTGTCCTTTGCATCTACTCTCTGGTAAATCTTTCTGGAATCATTAGCTGAAGTACGCAATTGTTTCACATGCTGGGTCTGATTTCTTGATCGAGAGATTATCTTTGGTGTCATGAGTTTCTGAACAGGTGGAGGCTGGGATTCCATCTTTGAAAGGGAAGCAGCAATCAATTTATCCTTGCACCCACCCAAATTAACTGCAAAATTTATTGATGAAAACAATTACAGAACTATAAACCTCCCATCAGTCTTGGCATTCAGTGAATATGATTCGAAAATTCTAAAAGCATTCAACTTGTAGAGGGAAATCGCCAGAAAACCAGTAATGAAATCCAGAAAGCTACATATAAGTAGCCAAAGTCTGACTGTATCTCATTTCAAAATTTGACAGTTAGCTTCATAGACAAAATAATTCATGCTACCATAATCAAAATAAGCCATGTTCCTATAATATGCTCCTATCTTTTCCTCTGCCCACACTGTGATATTTTTTACTAGCTTAATTCATTAATTTAACATTCAAAGTGTTAAGCAACTAATTATGGCTTCATATTTCCTACATGCTCCTCCTTCAAAGTTACACAAACACTAGAGCACTTTCAAAAAAAAAATTGTCAAATAATCTTAAAATAATCTCATTCATTAAAATATGATTCAATGCTTTAGATTTGCATTAGATGCACTTCAAGTACTGGGTGTGACTTTCCTTTTCAAAGCATTTTCACAGACCAGAGTTAATTTTTAACAACAACCACTGTATGTTCTGCAAAACTGACTTAACTGAACTGTCAAACAGAAAACAAACCCAAAAGGCTATAAGATTTACCAAAGGCTCCATCTGCAGTCTTAAGGATCAGAAGATTCAGTTTTAGGAAGTATGCTATTCTTTAAATTTGTATCAAAAGAAAACTGTGTTTACACTGCAGCTCTAATTTCACATTATCTCCCAACTCTTGGTAGTAAAATTCACACTATCTATAAAGCAAGTAAAAACACATCTTTCTAGAATTGCTTACATTCATTTTGAAACCTTGAATAAAATGTGTTTTATTTAAGTTCACAAATCTACTCCAAGTGAACGATAGTTCATTGCTGGCTTTAAAGGTAAATGACTAAAATAAAAAATAATAATAATAATTTACCCAGTTAGATGTTTAACACACTGAGAGCTATTCTGTCTGGTACAGATCCTTGAAATAAGAAAAATATCACATCACTGCTACCCGCTGCAAAAGTTTTGCCTGAGTGCACAAGTGTTCCGTCAACCATACGTTCACTTTAGCAGGAAAACATGCAATCATCTCCTTAACAAATAATTACTTCTCATCAAGGGCTACCCTCCTCCTGCCAAACATTATGAATTCTAGTATTATGAATAGACAATCTATCTCCTTTTACCCAGTGACAGCTGTGTGCAACATTCGTTTACTGGCTGACAATTTCAGGCTCTCTGTTGCAAATCTGGCAGATCTTTCTTAATGCCTTATCACAGGTGTATTTCTATAATTTAACTGAGAATTCATAACAGATTTGTTTTCAGTCATTTGGATAATACTTATGACACACTTTACTTCTCAATGTTCTTGTAATTTAGCATATGGTGAAAAGATGGTACAGGAAATCTGGGATGTTTGTAAACTCTGAAGTGATTGTAAACTTAATTATACATCCAATCAAGGGATTAACATAGAAACTTCTTGAGACATTGTCCTTTTTCTCATTAGAACAGAAGATAAAAAAAGTTTGCACAAAAGAAAAATCATCCTGCTTTTTCCTTCAGTCACCTGATCTTAAAGTGGCCTTTCAGGGATTTTGCAATTTAATAAACCTAATGATACCCCTAATTAAAGTCATTAAAAAACATGACTAGTTTTCATTTTTTAAACAAAAACAAAGCAAATCATGTTTTACTACACCGTTGTCACCAATTCTGTGCTACCTCAAATAGGAATTTAGGAACATAAGATAAGTGTCAGAACATAACAATTTTCCTTCTCCTTACTTTGAGTGGTGATAAAAAGCATAAGTACTAGTTTTCTACACCCAAATGAACACAGAAGTCTGTACGAAGTCTATATGACCACTCAATCAGTATTTTTCTATTTATGATCATTTCTTCAAGAGAAAAATAGGAATTTTAATAGGCAGCTTCACCCCAAGTTGCAGGACAAGATAAAACTAATTTGTGTGTTCCAGAGTTGTTGTTCTTGACTGACATATCAAGGCCCTACCACATCAAGACAACATAATTCTTAACCCAAGTAATCTTCAGAGCTCTTCATCTATTGTGGGTAGAAAGACATTTTTTAGTGATTTTCACACAGCCAAGATAGCTATAATTCATACAATATTAATATTAACTTGAATTGATGTGTACACTGTCATTAAGGTTTGAGAAATTTCTTCTAATAGTGATAAAGCACAGAAAGTTATCTATCTCAGCTTAAGACATTACTGGTTCTTACCCGCTTTCGTTTGGGTTGGAATTCAGTATCATCCTGCGCGCTGCTGTCCACAGGCTAAGGGAAAAAATAAAGCCAAAACATTAGAGGGCAATTTTTTTCCTGAGAGAGGGTTCCACACAACAAAAATGTGGGGGTTTCATGGTCAACTTACAGGAGATGGAATAGGCGGAATAGGAACAGGAGATGGAATTCTTTTAGCATCCTGTTGAAAAAACAGTGCAATAAATTAAACAGGACACAACATATGGAAGATCTTCACCCTTTACTGGCACATTTACTAAGTTTTATAAACACGTGAAACAAAACAGATTAAAAGAAGTGCCATTTACCATCAAAGGACTTGACATCTTCTCCAAAGTCTTCAAGATGTGCCGTGCTGTGGTACTTATCACACCAAAGGATGGCACACTTGCTTGTTTAGCTTTCATTTGCCTTCTTAACACTGTCTGGAAAAAAAATAGCATTGCAAGTGTTAGGATGTTCAATTTTGAGTTAAACATGCATGTATTTTATGCCCCAAGGCTACACTGATAATATAGCCAATATACTCTGGTGACAGAGAAAAATGTACCCAGTGGGCATTCAAGCCATAAAGAAGAAAATACATTCTGAGTTCATTGAGGTTTAACTGCGGCCCTAGTACATCTTGCATATGCTTGTTGCACAAGCAATAAAAGAAATCCATACTTGTAAAAGGTCAAGATTGAAGATGTTAGGACTGCTAGGGTCTCTGAAGCAGTAATCAGGAAAACAGAACAGAAATCAGTTTGTGACAGTTGCCTTTTGTCCTAGCACTGAGCACCAGCCAAAACAGAATGGCTCTCCATCCTCTTTACACCCTCCCTTCAGCTATTTATACACATTGATAAGATCCCCCCTGAACCTCCTCTTCTCAAGGCTGAACAGTCCCAGTTCTCTCAGCCTCTCCTCAGAGGAGAGGTGGCTCCAGTCCCTTGATCATCTTAGTGGCACTCCACTGGACTATTTCAGTATGCTGCTGTAATCCACAGCAAGCAGCAATAAGCAAGCTACTCTCTCCTTTCGAAGCCTAGTATTTTGGTTCCTCTTTTTACCATAATCCACAGTTATATTGTAAAAAATAAAAATAGCTGACCAAAGAGGGTTCCCAGCTTGCAGGAAGTTTTGAACCACAAGTTTTCAAGATTTCCCATAAGTCAGGTACTTGTACTGCCCTTGTTCCACGGCAGAAATGGACTGCCAGAATAGGTCCAGTAAACCCATGTTTCCATTTTCTTAAAATCCCTTTTGATTTATTTATAAAGATCATTTTGATTTAAATACATTCCTACCAAACCCGATTTGACTTTCCTTTTAGATTCAACTCTAGCTAATGAGAGTTGTCAGCATTTTTTATTTGCTGGTTCTTTTCAGAACACCAAGGACTCTTATGAGCAAATAACTCTCTTCTGTATGAATCATATTAAAATATAAAGCATGTTACTGTTTATCTTGAGATTCCTTTTAGTCCTGCATGCCTCTCTCTGGGTAACAGAAGAACAAAGGATCAGCAAAGTTGATTTCAGATATTATTATAGTAGAGAGTGCACAGTTTTATACAAAATATCCATAGCATAAGTGCAGGCATGCTTGTGTAAGATCTACAGATAAATATTAGACAGGTTTGACTATTGTAGCTTTTGCTACTATAAACACAAGCTTTCAAAGTTATGCTGTCATTGCTTTTATTTGCATGATGTTATTTTAACATAACACAGTCAGAGGTAGACAATGGTAGTCAAATGGAGTTTTTTGAAAGACTTAGGAACAGAGGAAATCCCAACTACAAACAACTAGCCAGAACTGTCACTCTTGTTCATTATGACAAGTATTTCCACATAAACTGTTAAAAAAGAATTTAAATAGAAATTGCTGTCTTCTACTCTTGTAGGCTGAGAGGGCAGAATAGGAACTGTTGCCAATTTTCAGCACCCTGCTCAAAGCTCCTTTGGCAGTGCTGCTTTTGTATTTCAATTACTATTTCCCACTACACTATTTTTCTCATACCTGATAAGGACCAATTTGAAGTTTTGCCTGCTTTGTTGTTGCTGCAGCTGCACCACCATAAGTGGTCTTTCCAGAGTAAAATGCAGAATCCCCAGGCTTGCTTGTCTTAAAGAGAGACGTATTTCCAAGTGTCTACAGAAACATAATGTGGTAAGTGGTTAGTAAAACAGCTACACATTCAAATTGATTAAAAGAAATACTGTGCAGTACTTACAGGAGACGATAATCCAAAAGCAGATATATTGAATGAAGGTTTCTTAGAGCTAGATGCAGATTGCTGTGAGAAAGAATCTGTGGACCCAATCAGTGGTGCTGAAGTATTTCTGGAAACTGCAGTATCTGCCAAAATGACGTATGCTATATGTAAATGGCTTGAGTACATACAGAACTGTATTATTAAAGATCACACTAACTCAAGTTCTTTAACACAGAAAAATAACCACGACTTCAGCTTTCTTTAAACAGATCAATTTCACATACGGTCTGAAAATCAAGTATCAGCTCTGAACTTGAAAACTGTTCACAGAACTGCAAGTACAGTTACTTTTCAGCAATCTTAGCAAGTTAATTCTGTGCTTCCAATGAAGATTTATTTATTTATTTTTCTTTCATGCTAAGATAAAAGAGAACTGCATAAACATCAGCGCATTTGTAAGGACAAAGTTTTTCCTATGTTGGTAAAGGGCTAGAGGCCAGCATATGTCATAATTGCATGGGTGTTAAACCTGGAAGACTCCCCAAAAGCTGATCTAACAGAGTTAACAAACTGCTTCCCATGCATGTTTTATGAAGGCACACCAGAAAGCTCTAAGTAGGCTCGGGTTATATTGCTAAAGCCTGGCAACATCTACTCTCAACTGTAAAAATGTTCTCCGGAAAACTTGCTGAGCATGCTTCCGTCCTTGTCTACGTGGGGGACCAGAAAAAGCTGCAAACCTGCTGTTTGCCCTTTAACAGTGAGATGACCTAGGTACCCATCTACATTAATACAATGTTATTTTTTTATTTTAAAACGGTGCGCATTCCTTAGTGAATTCAGCAAAAGACATGGCAGTATTGACAACTGAAGCCTTCTACCAATTAAGGCCAAAAAAACAGCCAAAAACTTGTTCAGTCAGAATAGTTCCTTTATCTGCTCCTGATGAAACATAGGAAAACATCCTGTGTTTCTATTTGTCACCTGCAGTTACTCACATTTAACCAGCTGTCAGTTAGATATTCTGAGTCACTCTTCCTTCTAGGCAATCAACCTAGCTGTCAAGCTACAGCAAGTCATCTTCATTTCCTACTATCCCAGTTCAAGATTTATATATAACCTAGCTGAAAGTATTTCAGCACCAACTCTTTGTAATATCAGGGTCTCAAACGTATTCCATCGTATTCCAAACGTATTCCAAAGCACAGTTATATTAAAAAGGTGATGGGATTATATACTTATAAACCACTAAAAATTAAATTTAATTCTCGTATCCAAAGCTGACATTCACCTATTTTATTTACTAAGGTGATGTGGAATATTAAAGAACGCAAGATACTTGACATTACAAAAAAAAAATCAATTAAACAGAGAACACAAAAATTACCTTTATCAGATGCTCTAGAGGAGAAGCCACTGGTTGTTGAGTTGTTGTCATCATCATGTTGAGAGGTAGAATCTTTTATTTCTTTTACAAGAGATATTCCAGGACTGCCAATGCCAAGTGTAGAAGATGTAGAAGGCTGGCAAGGTGGTACAGTAGAATCCGACACAGTAGAGTTCAAATAGCTCCGATGAAGAGAGGGCCTTGTTAACACAGCTGAAAAGTTCAATGCTGACCTGCTTGTGGATGGGTCTAAACAAGAACAGGGAGATGATTAGCTTTCCTGTAGACAAGCTCACAGAAGCCAAAACCTCTTTTCTATCAACAGTCATACTACTGCCAAGTTCTAAGCACAAAAATAGAGAAGCTGAATTTAACTTCTTCCTCACCCAGATAGGGTTTCATCTAACTGTGTGACTACAACAACAACACTGCTTGCAGTACTAAGTCTTAGTGTTGCAATAAGAAGTAGTTTTACAACACCATGTTCTGACCCCGTGCTCAAGTGCTCTAGCATAGACTGGGTCTTCCACTAAATCAAACATACAAACTCCTCCTCCTTGCATGTAAAGCTTGCAATAAGCTTTACAAAATTGGAGATTTCATGGCAAGTTATATAATCTTGGAACAAAGATCGTATTAATCTGAACACACAACATGAAGATGAACGTTTGCAGCACTTTTTTCCCCCCAAATTCTACCATGTCATGCTACAGGCAAAACATTATCTCCTATCCATTAACTTTTGAGATTTTGACCCAAGGGACAAGCATGTCAACCCAAGCAACCAAATGAGCATTTTTCCCTCTTGAATCATAGGGTCCGCAAACACTGCCAGTGGCCTGGAGGAGGTAGCCTTGCAGCTCCAACTCACTAAATGAATTAGGAATTATTAATGGGTATCTTGCCTGATGAAAGTCCACAGTCTTTCTCAGGAATTCTGGGAATTAAAATGATTTTGAGCCACTATCCTCTTGATACTTGCACTGAAGCTTAAACTAGTTAGTTCAATCTTCATAACCACTGCAGTACCACTAATTAGTTCTCCAAAATATTAGTAGATTTTTAGGACAGTACTGTTCGAGATAAAGAAAGTTATTCAGGCTGAAGGCCACCCAAGCAAGGAATATAGGCTCCAGCACATTGATACCTCAGAGTTGAAGAAACACGTTTGTCTAAAATTGTAGTAATAATTAAAAAAAAAAAAAATACAACTTATTCTTAAGTACAGTGAGTAACATCCACAGACAGCAACATAAGCTACTAAAGGTTCTAGGGTGTCCACCTGCTCCTGATCTCCTGGAGTTAGTAAGCCTGCAGTGCAGCTGTTCTTACTGAAAGGTCCTTTCACACAGTCCCCAGAAAAGCCAACATGTGTTCATCAGTCATGAAGACCTTCTCTATTCTTTTATCCAAACTTATTCCCAAGCTACAGCTACACAGAAAGCAATCAAACTCCTTGTTTACAATTAGATGACATTGGAGGCAAAGATATTTCCTTATTATTTTTGATTCCGCCAACAAAAGAAGCAACTGACTTTCCACATTATCTATGGTTACCTACGTGTGCTCAGATGAAACTACTCTCCTTATTAAAAGCTAAGTTCCCTCAAAGAGGTAATTTAAGAGAAACTCAAATGAGAGTATATGCAAATTTAAACAAGACTACAGAAACAGTGAGAGGCACTGGATACAAAACATAGGTTAATCTTTTATACAGAAAAGGGGTTGCAAGCCTCTTTGCCAAGGGTCCAAATACCTTTTCAAAGACCCCAGGCTAGCCATGCGCTTACACACACCTTAATGTTATTGAGTATTTTAAAAATAATAATGTCATAAACCACTTCCATGCACAAGTTTCCCAGTTCTCCATTAAGCTAACAAGGAACTTTACTAAACTGATCAAAGCCCAAAGGAAAAAAAAATCAGGGCATGAGAAGGAATTTTCCTCTGCCATTCTAGGATCTAGTATTTTGTTTTGAGGACTGCAAAACAAATTAATGTTTTTAATTGCCTTATGCAATTAAACAGACTTTCACTCCTTACCTTTTTAAAAAGAAAATGCAACCTAGCACACTTGCAAATGAGTATTTTCAAAATTTAGCACCTGGCTAATAGAGTATGTGAAGTTAACTGATGCCTTCCAAGAGCTGTAAGATGTATGTTTCACAATTATGTTTACAGTTTAAAGCTAAGACAGTTTCACAAACGGTTGTTTTGGGATTTTTTTGTTTTTAATTCTGTCAAAACCCTCTTTCCAATTTCCTTTGGAAATTTAGATTCAAAGCTAGAAATCTGTGAATAAATACAGATGGCCGGAATACTAAACGATTTTTCACATACCTCCCATATTCATTCTTGCTGATTGAGGCATGACTTTCCCATCCATCATGGTACCTGCAGAGTTGCGATGATCGTTCACTGGATTATTTTGCTGGTTTGTAGATATTTTTGTATCTACACGCTTATCCTCTCCTTTATTGAAATACTTCTGTAGCCATCCTGGTACGATGTTTTTCACAGATTCTGTCACTCTGCTAATGATTCCCTGGTTGAAAGAAAAAACACTTGTTTAATTACAGAAGCACAGTCAACAACATATGCTGGGATATTATACAGCAAGTATTCAGAACAAGAAGATGAAGGAGGTTGATCCTTGGCATAGGATAACTATACTTCTGGTACACCTATGCACACAATATGCATCAAAAAAAACAGTTATGCTCTGAACAGTCAGGGTAACCCAAAAGAAACCCGGGAAGAAACACAGCTATAGCTGAGTAACAGTTGCCTCACTACAGGACGGTTAAATAGATCCATTTTGATCAAATTTCATGGTACATTAAAGTTTTGGACCTCCAAACATTACTATTCTGCAATTACTGAATATGTAAGAGCCATTTCCATTTTGCCATTTACAAATTCTTTGCAATACTCACATTCGATGTTTAAGGAATGCTTATTTATTGCAATGTTTCAGACAGTCACTTGTTCCCTACCATCCCCTCAAAAATTTCAACACACCTTCCTGTCAAAGCCCAGCCATGCGCAGCAGACCACTTGCAGCACAGGTTTCCCTCCCTCTTATGCTGACTATGGCCACAGAACAGGCTGCTCAGCTCCCTAAGCTGCAAGCAAACGTGAAAGCTAACTCAGCGATTCCAACACTTTGAAAACCGAAAAGTGACAAGAGCTGATGAAATTCAACAAAAAATCTGTTTGTCGGTTGCTAACACATGTATCACAGGTTCTGGCTGGTTCTGTATCAGTGGCTCTGCTATTTTTCTGGTTTTAGGCAACAGAATTTTCTAGTCAAAATTATTATTCAGGTGTCAAAAACTGGTAACATACTTTGAACATGCAAAAGTTACAGTCTAATAAACAATTCTGAATCATTTAGGTCTTCCATACATGATAATGCAAACACCAAGTTACAGGAGTTATAAGCAAACTAGACACCCTCGAATCTGGAGTTAAGGAGGAGGCATGGGAGGAGGAAGAACGGAAGATAGAAAACACAAAGCCTTTTGACAGAAAGAAAGTTGTCTTAATTCACAATTTGACATTTTTCCTAATGATGCGTAATTTGATCATGTACTTGCACAAAGAATAAATATCCGGGGACGGTTTAAACCACACAGGATACCACGTAATAAACACATCCATCACAACTAATACATTAAAATGCACACGAGTACGAAATGCTCAGAATGCTGCTATTCCTCTACATAAATACTGAGCCTCAGCTTTCCTACAGAAACCATTAAATGCATGTAATGCCAGAGTCCACAAACAGTTCAACGCGCAGTGCCAGCAGAGGCAGTCCCTCCTTCTTCCCCAGCCCCTCATTCCCACCTTTCCCTGCGACACACGCTCCCCTTTTTATTGGGGCAAGTATTTCACCCCTGTGAACGAAAGCATATCAGGAACTCACACGGGTTAAAATCTGCAAAAAAGAGCAAATGCTCAGAGCACAAACCGCATCCAAGGCAATGTTCTTTCACAGAAGCTAAGCGGTGCTATGTTCAGTATTGCTATAGAGTTTCCCAATCAGAGAACAGATATTAAAACAGGCCTACAGGATCCTCTTGCTGCAGAAATCCCGCCAGTACTGAAAGCTGCCTGAGACTCGAGATGTAAGAAGTCACAGGCACTCAGAAGAGCCACCTGGTCATCGTTAGTAATCTAAATGAGTAACTAGAGAGTCTAGCTAGACAAATAATTAACCATGATGTCTTTTTGCCATCCAAATCAGATTGCTTTGACCCCTTCTTGCATATGACAGCCTTGCTACCGTTCCCCATGTCATCAGCACTTTAAGACCGAACCTAGAATAATTTCTTAAACCATTCGAGAAGCTGGAACTTGCTCCACGCAGCCGCACTGCGGAAAGTACTGATAGTCTGCTCCATCTGACTCGTGCACAGTGGAAGACGAGAAGCAGAGCTTTATACTCCAGAATACTGGCGGCTTAGTGACAAAGCAAGGAAAAGCAAGATACGCTGAGACGCACCTCAATTTTCCAATTGCAAAATGAAAACGTTGATTAAAGGATTGTGAAAGAACAAGGCAGGCACTATGAATGAGCCATAGCCCATCATCTAACATAGATCTTGCTAAAAAAAGAAATAAACTCTCCCTCACAAAAGTAAAACACCCCCTGCCGATATGCCCATTCACAAAAAGATTCAAGAAACTGAAAACTTCCCAGTGTATCTCCTACCTGCCCACCACAGCTGAAAACCAAGAAATAAAGCACCACTGCTGGATTCCTGACCAAGCAAGGCAGTTAAGGTACCATCAACCAAATATACCTTTAAACATGTGGCTCTGCTACTCTTGCCAGAATATTTTAGCAAAGTGTCTGTGAAGCCGACATTTTAATTTTACCCTAACCTTTAATTTTCTTATTCTTCAATTTCAGCACTTGTGCTTGAAAGCCCTCTCCCTCCCTGTCAGCAGCAGAGCGCTCTCCCCACCTCTCTTGTGCCACCAGCTCTGTGCTTTGCCCATCCCAGGCTCCCCTGCTGCCACCGCATCCTTGCATGGGCACCATTAATCCCTCTAGAGGGCTGACAAGGATACTGCACACCCCATCGGTACCAGCAGCTCTCCAGGGGCGAAATGTAGAAGACACGGCACAGGACAACTGTTACAAGCTTACTGCTACAGCAAAATGTGCATTTCCAGGCTTGAACTTTTAAATGGGAAGCAAAAAAATAGTAACAAAACTCTCTGTGTTAGCCTGGAGGTAAACACTTGATGCTTTCAGATGTATGCATATGGTGAAGCAAAATAAATGAAATATAAGTGAAAGCTACCTGTATTTATTTCACTTACAAGCTCTGAGCTTATTTCACAGAAAAAAACAGTATGTTTAGTAAATCTTGCAATCCCCGAATTCTTTTCTGAAGTTCATTCACTCTCACTGATTTGATTTCATATTGTAGTATAGTTTCATTTTGTGAGTATTAAATTAACAAAAAATTGCTTTTCACCTCCCAGCTGACTTCCCCCTTCCATATTTTATGTTTCAGCAAGCACAACAACTGTAATATATTAACGTATGCAAAGCAGAAAAGAAGGAAACAGCTCAAGAAACATATAGATATGTTTCCTTGTGTCACAGGACGGGCTCGTGGGCTGCCCAAACGCCAGGCTCCTCAAACGCCAGGCTCCTCGCGCCACAATTACTCACCTGCCCCCCCCGCCCCGACACCCGAATTCAGTGCAGGCATACCCAAGAGGCTGCTGCACAAACACCCCCCGGTTCCCAGCCCCGCGTTGAGAGCAGGGAGCTGCTCTGGGAGCTCCCCGGCGCTTCAGGACAGGGAGGCACCGAAACGCGGCCTCGTGACAGGGAGAACCCCAACCGTGCGTGGCAGCGTTTCAGTCGCTGAATGTGCTTCAGTCCTTCCGCGGATTCAGCGTTAGCTCACTGATTTCAGCAGTCTGAGAGCTGCCGTCAGTTTCAACAGTTGTCTGCTCATCTTAAATGCACTCTTACGCTATTCTCACCCTAAAATAGCAGCGGGAAAGCAGAACAAAACACAGAACATGAAAAAATATCCACTGAAAAGATCCAATAGCTTAAGAATAGGTATTTACTACAGCTCCTCAAATGCTGTGCCTCCTAAGTGCCTGCAGCTCTACTAGATATGTCTAAATCAATGTATACATATACCACAGCAACAGTAACTACAGCTACAGTTACTAAAGGCATACTGCCTTGAGATGCAACTCTGAACGAAAGATACTGAGGTAGAAATACTCACCAGTAAACAAACAAGTGTCATAGTTTACTACTTTGAAATACCATTTCTTTAAAGGATGTATATAAGGAAACAAAACCCAATAGGTTATGGTTACAGTCACAAACTTAAAGGCAGGCTATTTCTTGGCAAAAAATATTTATGGAATGGGACAGTTTTCCCAGCTTGTCAGGGGTCTTTCACATAACTCAGATTTTTTTTAATTTTTGCTTCCCATTTCAACAGTTCAAGTTCTTAAAACATACAAATCATTAAGTCCTCAAAAAGAAAACCTGCACCTGAGGGTGAAGTTCACCAAGAAGGAGCGGATGAGTGGGAGCACTTCTCACCACCAAAAAGGAATCTCCACGCTCTCTCCACCCCCCACCGTTACCTTGCGCCAGCTCTGGCGCACAGCGGGCTGCTCTCCCTACTAGCTGAATTCATTAATCTGGCAAAACGCACGTGTTTCTCTGCTGGACTAATGAGGTCAGCTGGCGCTGTGCAACACAAACGGTCCAGGAGAGAGAGCACGATCAGGCAGCCAGGACAAGAGAAAGAAGAGACAAGACGTTTCCCTTCTTTTGACCAAATGTGCACCCATGTGACAATCCCTATCAGGGCCGTATCAAACTGACCCAGCCAAAAATTCACCTATAGACTGTGATGGCGAGGTCCACCCTTGAGGGGGCAGCCCCTGGTCCAGCTTACCATGTGGTTACACCGATGCTGGTGCAAAAGCAGGGATAGAGATGGGAACGCGACAGTGACCCTCTCTTGCGGCAGCACGGACTCAAGACTGGCTTCAAACTAACTGTGCTTTTGCTACGTAGGGAATGGTTTCAGTGTGGATGTAGGACAGCAGAGCTTTTTATTTAGAAAAAAAGACAATAAAACTTATGACTTAATATGAACAATATGTCACAGGAATGTCATTAATTATGTGACAGTGGAAAAAAAACAACTACTTTATTTAAGGCAACTGGACTAGTTCAAATTTATTTCTAAAAATCATGAAGAAGGGATTACGCTTCCAGATGCTAGGATTTCCTTCTTATTGCTTGAGTGAGCCTTATTTTCCTTAGTCTAGATAGCTTTAGAACAAACATCCCAGGGAAATTCTGGTGCCGTTTTACATTTTGGCGCTGCTTGCAGACTTCTACCCTGAAGACACGGCCCATCCTTATCACTTCCATCTGAGTGCAAAAGGCCAGCATATGCTCCACTAGGTAAATCAGTGTCTAACCCACTAGGTTAAATCCTCGTGACACTGAATGGTTTTATCTCAAGTTTGGTCCACACCTTTAGCTGACGCTGTGACAACATTTCCAAAGAAGGTGCAAAGTACAAGACACCTTCCTTCTTGGTAGAAAGCACCTTAGGCTTTACCTAATCCTCAGCACAGATCAGTGATGGTGCTATAGATCATTGAGCAGAATTTTATTGTTACACTTTGAGGTAGATGCCTATCAGCATCAAAACCAAAAAAATTAAGACTAAGGAGACAAATTTCACTTATAACTTCACGAGCAGGTTTAAGCGAGTTTGTTCTTAAATCTAAGAAGGGACTGTAAGTACAGTTAATATTTTTTTTTGAAAGACTGCTGCACATATGCAGCATGTCTGCAGTTAAGTTTCAAAGACAGTATATAGAATGGCACTAATCAAAATGCAGCTCAGATTTTTTTTTCCCCCTTTTCCTGTAAGGGTACCATATCGTCTAAACCAATTATTTTTACCTAACAAGCACAACAATAGCTAAAACAATACCTGGTATCAGGATAGCAAACTCCGACATAACCACACAGACAAGAAGTTTAAAGTTTTCAAAACTAAAATTATCAAGAAATACACTTCCCATACCACCAGATGGTCTTTACACGGCCATTAGTAGTTACCAGATTTAGAAAAAAGTATGATAACATACATTTATATTTAGGACTTAAATACACAGTTTAAGCATAAAATTGTCTATCTTATTTATAGGTATTCTTCATACAGTAAGACACGATTCATTACTGTATTTCACCACCACCTAACACATCTGCCAAAAGAAATGGCAAACTCCCCATTCCCCCCTATTTACTGTAAATAAGCCTGTGCATACAAAGGCTTTCAATGTATCACACCACATACTACAAATCTGCTGCCTCTGATAATATACTTGACTCCCAGCAATGAATTAATATTTTCAGTGCCACTTTGCCTAAAAGCACTCACAAGCTATGGCTCGTAGTAGGGAGGACACGTTATGCAGGTAAAATACAAGCAGGGGCAGGCCAAATCCCACAACAGCTTCTGAAATGATGGTTAAACGCCACTCAAGGGCAACTCACTGCTTGCTGATGTTCATTATCCCTGTGTCCAATGCTTTCTAGTGCAGACATTATAGATAACTTGAAACGTATCTCACAAATTGAAGTACTTTCTGCCACAAAATTTAAGTCCTGCCACTTTGGAGTAGCACTCCGAAGTAAATCACAATCTCGTAACAAGATGACTGGAATTACATTTTTAAATTAAATGTGGTGTTAATAAAATATGGCAAACTACTCTTACACTCCCTCAGAACTACCTTTTCTACTCACGCTGATCTACAAACTGAGCCAACAACAGGATATGCTAGTGGGTTTGCAAAACATATTATGTCAATCCTGTTATACATTCAGTATCTTTTCTTATACCATCTTGAACACCCAAGTTAAAACGAAGTAATCAAAGAATCACTTTTATTCATTCTCTATGCTCATCTGAGATTTTAGCAAAACTCTAAACCTTCCTACTTTTGAAGCATCATATAAAGACCTTGTCTAGCATGTAAGTTATACCTCACAATTCAACTAAATCAGCAGAACCTGCAATTAAACAGGGCACGAGAGTTTTTAAAATTGTATTACATTTGACCCTGCTGCATGCACTTCCTGACTAGATTTAAGAGAAACTAAAATGCTGAATCTCAGGCACTGATGCTTTAGCTGCGGCAGCAGCAGCTACAATTATATTCTTTGTCATTTAAAGCTAATATTCTGAAACTGTAAAGGTGATGTAGGTTCACTTCTGTTGCAGGACAGTAATCCCCAGTTACTAGGGGCAGCAACATCTTTCTGGCCATGTGTTTTCACCACAGCTCAGCTGACAAAACCAAGAGCATCTCACAAAGATAAGCAATGTCTCTAAACACTATTCTCTTATTGGTAACACAAAAAATTGACATTGCACAGAGATTTTTTTTTTTTTTAGTGACAGTAGGCAATAGCATATACAAATCTGTATATATTCTACAGCTTTGTAAAGCAAGTTTAGTAACAAATACTAAAAGCTGACATTACAACAGTTACAGTGTTATAATTAGAATGATCATGTATCTGATACAGTTGAACAGTTTAAATCTTTGGTTGGTCTTGGAGATCACCAGACCTAGAGCTCCAATAGAGGAAGGAGCCATGAGACCCAACTGCTTCATAAAAAGTTTGATTCAAAACACAGCAATAGGTGAAAAGCAAAGTCAGCGAGCCTTCAGGACACACTCACACGACTCCTTCCAACAGCAGAGCTACGGAGACAATAATAAACAACCCTGGCAAGGAGAATGAAAATTTTCTGCTGGCACAGGTATTTGCAAAGCTAGCATGCGTGTTAAAACTGTAGCTGTAGGACCTTAGTGCACGCTGTTCGTATGGTAACATACACATTTTTTTGCAGCAAAGGTAAAGATTATCATGAACTTATGCTTACCTTAAAAAACAGATGATGATCACAACCAAGCCAAACACACGTAAAGACACCATAATTAAATGCAAAGCGCAATTATGAGATAAGTTACAGAATCTCAAAGGAAACTGCCCCCTTGAAAATGTTAGTACTAAAGCATTCATGCTGGGGCAGTACTGCTGTGCTATTTCCTAGACAGCGAGTTGAAAAATCATTTAAAATCTTTTCCTGTCAAAGAAGGGGAATATATTTGTAACCTCTCCAACAACAACAAGGAAAAGCAAATGTTGTAGTTGAGAGGATCTTTTAATTAATAACTATTTTTGTAAAGCAATCTAGAATACCACAATGACAAATACTGTATCAGCAAGTTGCGAAAGGACTTACGCTTCAGGCACAGTCAGACGAGCTAGTTCATACTCGCCTTGGCTCAACTTTAAGACGACCCAACCGACTTGGCTTGAAAGGGTTCAGAGAGTACTCACCCAGCCCGTCCACTAACAAAGCTGAGGGAGTAACAGCCTTCCTCCAGGCGCAGTGACAAATAGCTGTGAATAACACTAGCTTCAAGTGGCTCAACTGTTAGCAAAGTTAACATCTCTTTGGCTTAAAAGCGTATTAAATCGTACCTTTGATTAACTCACTAAACACGTAGCTAAGACCTGGAGGGTCTAGGCATAAGGGGAAAGCAAGTCAAGGCTTTTAAGCAGCACTATTAAAAAAAATATGGAATGTAGTGGTGCAAAGGGAAGATACCTGGCACAAGGCATCTGTACAAGCAAAAATAATAAATATGTCCAAATATAGGGCAGTTGTTCATGAAACTGAATAGATTAATTATTTAAGACCCTAACAAGTAATAAGAAAATTGTCTAATAGCTTGAATTCTTCATTAGAAAAATACTACAGACAGTTACTAATTCTTCAGCATCAGACGTATCGTATGTTACAAAAAGCAGAGGAGAGTTTTCATTACGTTGTCTTAGTAGTACGTACCAAGAGATGCATACTGGGGAACATCTCCCCCTTCTATCATGACTGTATAAATATCACTATTCAACATTCCCTAGTTGTACAATAGCTACACAATAAATACTGGATTGACTGCACAGAAAATTGAAAAGATAGCAAAAAAAACCCACAATTTTTGCAAATTCAACAGCAGAAAAATAGAAAAGTGTATCACATGACCTACCATTAGAAAAAGAGAAGACGTTTTAAAAAATGGTCTGGAAATAGCAACCCTAGAGAAAAGTCTCTTAGCTATGCTCTTCCTGAGGGCAACCTTGCAATTTACAAAAATTACAAAACTTTTTCAGGCAAACGAAAGAGACATTGTACTCTATCCTCTCAGTCTTCTGAATTAGCAGCTCAGTCCCTCCACAGCAGGGGAGCAAGAACCAGTGCTAATTACTGACTGGAGGAATAAATAACGCAGAGGAAATGATGTGCTGCCAGCAACTGAAGGCAATATGCAGTGTCCCAGCTAACACAGACAATTATTTCATCTGCTTTATAATCTTCTAAGACAATGCTCACTAATATTGTTTTTCTCCAACGCTTCACAGCTCCCAAGGCTCTTGTGGCAGCACTTTGAAAGACAGAAACCAAAATATTAATAAAATGGCACAGCAATCATATTCTACAATTTGTTGTACCACTAACAGTATTGCTAGTCTAAATGAGAGAAAACTATCAGTATCTCAGTTCAGAAAGTTCTTCCCAGCCAGGATACATTTTTTGCTTTGGGTGGCAGTAGAAAGCCAAGTAATATATTTAAACATCTGTTTCGCTAATACAATTTGATATTGCTGGGACAGAGACAAAACCTCTGAAGTTAATTACCAGCCCATTCTTTTAAAACAAATCTTTAAATACATTTTAAACATTTCTTAAAATCTACAAATATTTAGCTTAATGTGCTAATTTACTACTAAACCAAAACAAGCTGAGAGATGCATACAAATATAAACACAATCACCTAAGCACACTTCAAGGTATAATCCTATTGATAAAAATTAAACCCATAAAGTCATACTTGCATAGGTCCATATTGACATTCTTAATAGATTAAAGGATTTTACAAGTTAATATTTTCCTGCTTCAGGTTTATTAAACAAGAACTAATGTACATTACTCAATAGGATATTCTAGGAACTCTTTAGCATGAGCTACAAGATTTCCTCCCAAAATAAACCCAGCAGTTTACAAGACTCCTTCTGCCCACTGCCTGCAGTCACTGCGTGCCAAGGAAATCCCAGGCATAAATCAAACAATCGTTTACAACTGGCCCACCTTCAAGACAGAATCAGGTGGTAATGTAAGGATTTCGGCATTGCTGCATATAGTTTAAATTCCTGATCCTGTAACTACTCTGTCTGGGCAGAATCTTACATGACATCTCGCCTGACTTTGTAAAACTCACCCATCCAGAGAGAGGTGCTATCACAATCAGGACCCAGAGTGATCCACAGTGAATGCACCTTTCAATGGCTTTCTGGTAACATCTGAAGCACAAGACCAATTACAAATATGTAGCAACCTATGCTGGTTTCTTCAAGGAAAACATTTGGATTGTTTTGTTTTATACCAGTGTAGCACATCTACATTACAAATACGCACTGGCGTATAGACGTATAAGAAAAAACAAAAACCAGCAGAAGTTTCAACCTACAAATATGACAGTCAGTATCAAAAAGCTCTAATCTGAAGCTTAACATAAACATACAGGTTTATGGGAAGGTTAAAAAGACTTTTCAGGTAAAACTAATTATTTTCTACTCATGCTTGAATGTGGTTGTACGAGTTTAAAAGTCCAGGAGAGTCAAACTTGTCTGACATTTTCATTTGAATGATAAATTATCAAATAAAAAATAACCAAAAAAGTTATTTTAGCCTCTTCTACTATAATGACACATTTTGAATCTTTGAAATATATCTATATGCTACCTGGAAGAGAATGGCACTATTACAGGCTAAATCAGCGTGCGCACACAAAAAAGAGAAGCTAAACATATAAATAACAATAGGAACATGAAGATACTATACAGAAGCTGTTTAATAAGTTAATAATGTAAACAGTCATCCCATTAACATATCCACACTAGTAACGCCAATTATCAGCCTACCTAAATGACTAGGACAACCCAGCATTTAGAAGCACTTCTGGCCACATCCGGCAGATGACACCCAGGCACTGGACACACCTCATGCGCTTCGCTCCCAGAGCAAAGATGCAGTTTTAACCCAGGTGCCTAGGCTCCTTACGCGGTGCAGAAGGAGGATGGATATTTCAGCATGAAGTGGCTGAGTAAATAGGTAGCATGCCAAGCACGGCATTATCTAAAGTCAAAACAATCAGCATGGAGCTGTCAACATATAGCCATTAGGAAAGCAGTCAACAGGGAGGGACTCCTAAATTCTGCTCCCAGAATGCCTAACCCAGAAATGCAGAAAGGCTTTTTTTTTTCTATGAGGATTCCCAGCCCAGAAACCTTTCCGGTGGGTGAGTCTATACCATCTTTACTCAGCAGTGCTGTTACTTTTTGTTTGTTTAATAATATAGCTGCTGACAGTGCCCTTTCTATAAGGCAGGATGGTAGCCCTGAAGGGAAAACACCATGCTTTAGTTCCTTCACTAGTGGGGCAATCTGCATCCGTATCTCCATCTCCCAGGACAGTACACAAGCTGCAAGTCATGAGTGTTCTCTTCCAGACAGCATCTGTTCACCTCTCCTATTTCAGCGGGCTAAAAAAGGGCACTAGATTTAAAAACAAACAAACAAAAACATAATGAAGCATGGCTCTAAGTTTAATCATCAGGCATGTGGGCAGAAAAGGGCAGGAAATAACAGGCTTTGGATGCTTGCTGCAAGGAACATCTAACATAAAACGAATACGAAGTTCTGAAACCAAGGACCAGAACCTGCATATCTCCACATTCTTGGAGGGCAACATTTTCTTACACATCCTCTTTCTGGCTCAGTGAATCATGCATTCTTTTTCTGGATAGTAACACAGCTTCAGCCAGGAGAACTGAAGATAACATACAGCTTGACGACTGGGATATTTGCCTGGAAAGTGGAAGATGTAGGTTGATCGCTCCAGGCAAAAAAGGAAACTGAAGCAGGGTCTACCACATTCTGAACAAATGCTTTAACTAATAGTTTTTAAAAAGCAGCAGCACCTCCTCTTGCAAGTGCCTTCTGAAGCTGTCGCTGTATTTTGTAGAAGACTGACTCTGCAGTACGCACTGGGTACGACTGGAGAATTCCCACCTGACTGAAATCCCCAGGAACTATGGTTAAATAACAACATGCAGAAAGCAGACAATCACGAGCCAGGCATCCCGCTAATCATCCCTCCTACAAGTGGGAAAAAAAAATAAATCGGATATCCCATGAACTTCAAAGCTATTAACTATACTGCCTACATTGCCCAGGCACCTTCAGAGCTTGATGATAAGACACAGAGGGTTTGGGGGGCTGTAATTTTGACCACAAGCACACAGAACAGGTCTATTTAAGTATTTCTATGAACCTATCTATAGATAAAAGTTGTAGCGGAAAGGATCAGAAAAACTGGGGGATAGGGATCAGAATCTGAGGTATAGGCTCATGTTGAAATTGCATTGATCACTTTCATGTCTCCCCAGACTCATCACTGACAGATAATTAACATTAAACCATAGAATCCTTCTGCAGAGCGGACATTGTATTGAAAATATAATTGGAACATATATTGAAATTAATTGACAAGCGTTCTAAGTTATATCTACTCAGAGCTCATCCTTTTACGTAATGCACGTTTGCACGACTCATATGGTTAAAAAGCTATCCACTATAATAAATGCACACGTGTACCACCTATCAGTTTGCCTATTTATCAAATCATTACCATTTTTCCCTGATAAGTTATTGTTAATTTGATCTGTGTGGGATGTGCAACATCCATTCTCTGGGCAGAATCCCACAGATATCCCTAAGCACGTGTTTGCTTTGGCACACTGTTTAAATAAACCTACTGGAAAACACACAGAGATAACAGACAATAGAAAAGTTGGAAAACCATCTCTGCTGATTATTTTAAATTCAAGTGTAAGGTTTATCAGTTATCTACATAGTGTCAGCACATGCAAGATACGGCAATTTCAACATTACCACATCATTCAAGTAAGAGCTCTCAACATTTGCTTCGTAAGTGTAGGGAACCTTTGCGTTGTGCTGCCACGCCAGCTTTACATGGACAACACCGCTTATCAATATACTATATAGGAGACTTAACACTTCTCCAAGTACTAAAAGCCTAATTGAGCAGCAATTCATGCATAACGCTCCCTTGGTTTTGCATACAATATTCTATCCTCTTGCTTACGTTACTGATTTAATAGTCTGAAGGTTTTGGCTGAACAGGCAACTTCAGGTACAGAAACGCACGCGGAAGGCATCTCTGGAGCACCGTCTCTTGGCAGCTTGAAATTTCTTAGCAAACAGCAACTGGGAAGGATCTCTGCTTCTCCCTCTCCAGCCACTCTACACGGCACGGGATTTCTGCGCTGTAAATTTACAAACTGGTTTTCGTTACCCACCTACCCTACCCTAGGACGCAAAGGAGAACAAGCGCCTTACGGATCGCGCTTCTTTCGCGCTGCATCGGCACCTTTGCGCACGGGCAAAGGGAGGCAACGGAGCGAAGAAACTGCCAGCTGCAGAACCGAGGGTCCTGCACGCGGCGTCCTACAAAAAATGAACGAATTAATAAGCGAAACGGGACTGACGCTGCAACTACACGGCACCCTCCTCGAGAGCTGGTTTGCAAGGCAGCCCGAAACGCGTACGGGCAGGCAAGCGGCAGCGGCAGCGCGCTCAAACCCGGGCACTGACCGCGCCGGGCAGCCGAGGCTCGGCTCGCCCCGGGGGTCCCGTGCGGCTGGCGGCAGCCAGGCCCCCGCGGGNCGGCGCCGCCCCCCGCCGCTCACCTGCTTGCTCCTGGAGTAGGGAGCCTTGCCAGGGCCCCCGTGGTAGCGCCGTACCCGCATTTTGCCGCCGCCATCGG
>VXAA01001102.1:685830-698591 GCA_013399115.1 Anseranas semipalmata
AAGGCGAGGCGGGAGCGGCACGCGGGGCAGCCCGCGGCTCTGCCGTCAGCCGGGGGCAAGCAGGGCGCAGCGAGCCGGAGCCAACTTCTGCTTCCTCCGGAGGAAGAACGCGTTTCCGCGGCAGACGAGAGAAATGTAAATATTTACGCTTCTTCCCCCTTTTTTTTTTGTGTGTGTGGCTAAAAGTGAAGTTCAGGAAAATCTGCGGCCCCACATCTCGTTTTAGCGGCGCTGGGAATGGTGGAGCAGAGCGGGAAGCCCCAAGCGCCTTCGCTACATGAAGTCCGTAAAAACATTCCCCCTGAAGCACAGAGGGTGCTGGAAGTGAATGGGACTGCGATGACGAAAGACAGAGGTGTTATGTAGCTCGCACCCCTTTCACCCATCTCCACCCAAAATAAAAGCATGCCACAGCACACACCTGAAGAAAATGCTTATCAAACTCAAGGGTTTTAGGTGAACTCAAACGAGCAAGGGCCGGAAGAAAGGCAAACCAGCAGCAGAGAAGGAACTGCTTTTACAATGAGTCTTACTTGGGAGGTTTGCACTGCCCGGTCTTTGCTTCTTGTTTTTACTTGAATTTTTTAACCCCTTTGGTGTCTTTCCAGCTCTCCTGTGATTTCACAGGAGATTTCACAGGATTTGCTAATTCTCAAGTCCTTACTCCTGCTCCCATCATCATCAAAAGGAGATAACCATTTCTGAAACCCCGGTAGAGTGGAATTACTTTCTAAATGTATCCTCCTCATGAACTACATCTTCAGAACTCTGTAGTCTCTTCCTCTCCTTCCATATCGGTGTAAATACAATTTTAGATGCAGTGGGATGGCTTAAAATAATACACACTCCCAGGACACAGAAAGCATGGGTTTAGAAGTCACCTGGAAGAACCACTTCATCTTGTGTAAACTGCTGGCGCGCTACATTTGCATACCAATTTCAGGATAAGGTTTGGTTCCTAAAATATGCTTGTCAAAAAAGATTTACATCAATATAATCATCAAAATGCAAGTAGCATTTAGCCTGGATTTGTAACTGCTTTGGTCCAGAAAGCAATTATCATGCTAAATTCTAACTTATGGCAGGGGAAAGAAGAGTATCATGATGGGTTTCCATTACGGGAAGAACAAGATTCACAAAGGGATATAAATTGTGCCCTTTAATAACAGGCACTGAGCAGTGAAAATGTTCCCTTCTCCAACAAGATCTGCTCGGGGAACTGACTAAAACCACTCCTGCATTGGATGTGTGACAGCTAGGCAAATGTAAAATAAAAGTTTCCTCTCTCATGCATGCAAAGTGTATTAAGGTAACCATATTACAGTAACATGATTTTCTTTTCCAGATCAGTGTCAAAGGCAGCTACACTATGTTTGCTCTGTAAATTCAAATGCTGCTTTATTTACTTATTTTACTTCCATTTTTCTTATTTAGAAGAATTTCCATATGGTGACAGGCCTTTAATGACACTCATGACTCAGAAATATTTGCAGATGCAGTCAAACAGTGTCTATTAACATGAGTCACTGAAGTTAATTGTTATTAAAAATGAGCCAAAACAAAAGGCAAATATATATGTATCCAGCAGAATGATAGCGATCATCACCATTTGATCAATCTTCCCTGTGAGTTATATCTGCAAGTTACTTTGAGGTAGCGCTAGATAGAAGCTGTTGGTCCAGAGCACCCCTGCAAAAAGAAACATTCATGGCTTAAGTACTATTTACTCTTTTTGTATCCTTTTAAGTACTCTCTACCCTTTTTGGGCTCTTGTCTTTTCCCACTCACTCATTACAGGATTAGTAATGTCTGATCAGAAAACAGATAGGAAAAACACTCACTACTATTCTTGAAGAAACTAGCAGGTTTTTAAGTAAAAGCACTCTATTGCAGCTAGGTACAATGAAAAGAGTTTATGAAACCATTACTGGATATTCTTGTAGAAAACTCCATTGAGCTTGAAAAAAAAAAAGCATTTCAGCTAGGTAAAACAGAGAAAACAACTGGAAGAAGTAAAGTATAGTGGTGTTGAAAAAGTTGCTTCAAAGACTTTTAATTAAAAAAAAAAAAAAGCAAGCTCCTACTGCAATCCTATCTTTGTCAAACTGATGGGAGGCACCCATATGATGTGTTCATCTCATACAGTAGTTGTAACAACAGCTGTAAAGTTTACCCAGTAAAAAGACTCAAAGCTTTCTAGCAGTTCTGGTGCAATCACTTCTTCCTGAATTTGCAATTTGTGGTTAACACAGCAGTACAGGAAGAAATTTGGCTTTTACTATGCTGTTATGGTAAAGAATCTGCACTGCGCACACCATCCCAATCCCATGCATGCACTCCTAATGGGAAAGAGGAATAGGCTAGTAAGTCTCAGGAGATGGAAAAAGAGGTCAGAACTATTTTAGAACAGTAGCACACCGGCTGCAACCAACATACTCTCCTCCTCTTGTCATTTTTGTTTATGTTGACCACAAGAGAATACACTCCCAACATTTTTCAGATCTGGAGAACTAATGGCCAAAACAACCTCATTCACTGAACTACAAAAATTATATTTTCACTATCTAGTCCAGAACAGAAGGTGGATGTCTGAGAATAGTCTCTATCATAGAGTGTAGAGACCTTGTTAATAGGCAAAGTCTGCATAAAAGGGGTGGCCACAGACTGATTTTCTGAGGTTCATATAGTTTGGTCATATACCATCACAGTATCAGACTAAATGAAATCACATATCTACATGGGCCCCTCGTTACACAGTTCACATATTATAGGCCAGCCTCTCAAATGCCAAAAATCAGCACAGATACTTCACAGTATTTCTGCTGGGCCCACATATCCTTAGCATCATGTTTTTGGTTGATAACACAAGCGTTTCCACAAAGTACTCAATGCAACCTAACTACAGTGGTTGGGTGATGCTATGCAAGCCATGTCAAAGCAGCACATCACGCAGGCACAGACCTGGAAACTGTCTTGCTGCTCATGGTGAGGATACTAGATACAAAATCCTTTGCTTAGCTGACACGTTTGTACTTCTGAGCTCAAGCACCACAGCTAACTGCACTACAACTGAAGTGGCATCAAGTCTTGTAAGGTTTTGAAGCTTCAACACTGCCATCCAAATTCAAGGAGCCTGCATCTATTATCTTCAATTTGCCCGGCTCAGTCCCCTGAAACAACTCCATATATGCGCACAAGCAACCCCTTTCCCACCCAGATTCTCTTTGCTTCGTATATTCCACCTCTAGCTTGTGTCATTCTTATTAATACGTCCTTCACCGTAACCCGCAAAAGACTCACTAGTTCACACAAGGAAGTGACCCAGCAAATTCCTGTTCCCAGCCACATTGTTTCCATGCTTTGGGGAGAGCTAGTTGTAGTTGCTGAAACTGGGATGCCACTCCCCCCTACCTATGCCAGGTTCTTTGCCTTCTGTCTCTTCCTACATGTAATCTGCACTAAAACCAGGAAGGATGTGCTTCCTATAGTATTCCAGAAGCCTTTTCTGTTTTAGAATGTCCTAATTCCATGGCAGGACTATGACAATATTCCTAGCAAAAATTCAACAGCTAAGAGAGAACAGAGGCAGTTTCTGGTCATCAGCTAGAAGTAACCTGTAAGTACTGAGAAGTCACTTCACAGAACAGGATTTGTATTACATTTAAGAACAGCACGTGGCTTATGCCATTACTTTCATTAACTACACTAAGTCCTAAGAAAGGCAAAGAATTCGATTCTTATCTGCCATCACAGCAGTTACGGTTTAGATTGCCCCCAAAACACACATGGCAGTACCAAACCTGTCCTGACTAGCTTTAACAGCTTCCACAGCTATTAACTATGGTAATTTCTGATTCCTTTTTTCTTGAAAGAATAGTCTGTTTCCAGCGTAACTTATTTATCATTACATACATTGTTAATTGACAACTACCTCTCAATACACCTAGGGTTAGGTAGTCCCTATGACTGGAAAATACTTGATACCCTTCAAGATGAGAACAGTTTAAAGGCAGCGACTCACAAAATTGGTAGCTTAAAGCAAAGCTTTCCTCATTGCTCTCTCATCTCCTTTGACTTGGATACTGTCACATCCTTCCACCAAAGCTTTATAACCTCATTACCATACAACATCTAGGCATCAGGAAGACCATAGAAATTACAGAGGTTAGGATAGGGTACAACTTAAGGAGTTGTTACTAGGATTTTTTTTTCCTGGTGGATTATTTTTCCTCCTTTATGCCAGCAAGTTATTTTCTCCAAGAATTTTTAGGTTTAAGAACATGCATTACATTGCACCAGTTTCTTCGCTGTAAAGTGTCAGCTGAGAAGTCTAGCAGTAAGAAGGACAAAGGAAAGCTGAATGCTGAGACAGATTGTCAGCAGGGATCATCCTTGGTCCATGGAATGTTTGCAGCTATGGCAGTTGAAGTCTGCACTTCTGTATGTTTAAAATACCATATTTATAAGCCAATTTTAACTGACCTAGCAGATAACAGTAGTACAGTTAGCGCCTGCAGCAACAAATGGACACAAGTGTTCCCACAGCAAAACCTGGGAATGTCTCCCATATATACTTTTAATCTAAGCAAGCATGTGAAGGGCTTGTAGATTACCTAAGTAACCTGGAAAACAACCTGTGAGAGCTAGATTTTGCTAGTGGCCTAATGCCCATACAAAAATAGAGACAGATTAAATACCCTTACTACTTCATTAAATTCCGTAAGCCAGAAGAGAATGTGCTGCACACACGTAAGAGTAAAGTCCCTTGCTGGCAGGTTTGCAGAAACAAAATTTTATTTACACAGGCAAGTCTATCTTTAGACCCCATTAACTCTTTACATTTCTAGAATATTTACATGATTTCATGATGCTCCAAGAATAGAGTGATGACAAAAAAAGATTACAGAAACTGTCAAAAGCATAGCAAAAAAAACCCAACCTATCATTGTGCTTTAAAACTTATGAGCTAGAGTAATGTAGAAGAAATGTAGTTTTAGCACCTTGGTCATAACGGTCATGCTATATAAGACACTTAAATAGCAGAGGGGATGTCAGAAGTGACCGTATCCAGAGGTTGCCAGTGACAATTCATGAGCGAATCATAGAGTTCTTCACTTGTCTCCATAAATTGTCTGTTCATTTCATCAACATCCAAGTAGAGCTGTGGATCTGAAAACAAAAGCCTGGTAAGTACAAGCATCAGATCTGAGGCATGCACACAAAAACCTCAAGTGAAATGCCTAATAAAATTTATTTTAGCTAAATATAAATTATTAGATTTAATAATTTTAGTAAGATGTTTGTTCTCCCAAAATTTTAAACAAACCTGACAACTCCAACTTTTGGGGATTTGTGTATTAGAATGCTAGGACTATATTTGTCTTTCAAGATAAAGATCATGTTTAAGGATAATCAACCATGAAAGCTTCCCAAAAGTCATTTCATTCGTTTCTACTGTAATACATATTACCCAGGATAAAGTTTCTGAACACTAACATAAGATGCCTCCATGTGAGGAACTGTTTGCAAACCTTCCAGGACACAGTTATGTTTTGTACCAAATCTGTAAGTACAAGCTGAATCCTCCTTTTGGAACCTACAATGTAAGCTTTTACCTCAGGGTTTAGAAAACAAAGCTTTTGCCTTTTACTGAGTTTCCAATATAGAATCTGCTTAGAGGAATCAATACAAAGAACAAGACAAATTCTGTGTTAGACAGTTTTCAAAGCAGAATGAAGGCAAAGTTACAAGAAACCTACTGTGAAGTGTTCTTGACAACATCCCATTTTACTTGATGTAGTGTATGCTATATCAGCTTTAAAACACCAACTGATTGCAGAGGGTTGACCTTTGCATCAGCTGAATTTCCAAGATGTTCCTCATCCAGTAGGGGTTGGCTTGTACTGTTAAAAGGCACAAGTATAGCTAAACTCAAGTCACAATGATAGAATCATTATTACCTTCAGTAATTAGGTCATCACTGATTTCAGTCATAACTGAAGATTCCTGAAAGACCAAGAAGTTTAATTATAAACCATTTCTGAAAGTATCAGATTCAAAATGATGTTGCAGTCTCAACCCATTCCCTGTTCCTACAACTACAAGGATAGATGGCATTTTACTTATTTTTAAAAGAAAGCCAATATTACAGTACAGGTTGGAAGGGGCTTCTGGAGGTCATAATTGATAAATTGACCAAGATAAGACTATCTTACAATAACTGTTTAATGTGCTTTACGCAAAGCAAATCAGAAAAATAGGAACGGAAGAAATGCATACAATTATGCTGTCAAAACCATTATTTGGTATATATGAACAAATAATGGTGTATATATCACTAATCTTATAGATACACTATTTAAGCACCTAAATACAAAGATACCTGTGAATGAAGCCTGCTATTCTAACCTCCACACTAAGCAGAAAGCATGATTTCAGCTTCAGAACATTTTTGCCAATTCACACAAATTTGTACAATTTATGTGTGAATTTTTTTCTTTAAAGCAAGTGTATAGTGTTTTTACCTCAAAAACAGCAGGAGCCATAACAGCATCTCCTAAAGAGCAGTCTCCAACAGCTTGCATGCTATCATAGGGAGCATAGGAGTTATAGTTGTACTCAGCATAAGCATCATAACTCCACTGTGAATAGTAGTTCTGATAATCTTGGTAATAATCATTATAGTTGTATGACTGGTACCGCTGGAATTCTGCTTTCAGTCTGAAAGATGAAAAGTTGCACACAGTTAGCATTTGAGAACAATGAACTGTAAACCCAGTTCTTAAGTTAAACAATTTGTCAGGTTACACATTTCAAACCTTAAAAGGAAGCTTTCCTTATTAGCTGCCTAAGTGACAGCTTAAGTGACAGCACAAGACCTCACTTATATAGAGGCAAGTGTCCTCACCTTTGCCAATACCAAAAGTAATTCTTTTTAGGGATTAACTCCACAGCTTTGACATTGTTACCTGTATACATTAAGTATTTTTAGTGTTGGCATAAGCAAGCTGCTGATAAATCTTTGTGCCTTGCTAAAAGTTGATTTAAGACCAGAGACATTTATCAAACACAGCTGTTTTAAAGATGCAGTCTTAACCCTTCTACCTTTTGTTTGGTTGATTACTAGATCTTATTTCCAGAAGCAAGTGAATGAGGTCAGATTATCCATTTCAGAGAAGCATCTGACACCACCTGCCAGTTTGCCGTGTCTACCTCCACCTGCTCAGTTTTTTTTTTTGTTTTGTTTAAGTCCATGAAGCATTCAACAGTTGCCAAAGTATAGCTCTCAGGTGAAGTCAGACTTGCTTAACACCATAATCAAAATTGTCCAGTATGAAGCCTTATCAGTGGGAAACAAATTACACTGGTTCTTAAGAAGAAAGGGCCAATTGATTGGTCTTCACTACTTTCCCTTTCCCAAGATTTTCTCAGGGACAGCTTCAGACTAATGACAAGGATCAAGACAAGTGGTATCTGTACTAAAATTGATGTACACTGCATGAAGTACATTCAGGTAACCCAGCTGCATATTCCAAAAAATCCTGTTTAGACATGTCTTCACTGATTCTGTACAGGCAGACCTCCTGTGCTTGCAGTATCCATTTTTTCTGACTTGAACTGGGGATGCAGAGAAGTCAGTTCTATGCTTTTTGTCAAGAATACAAACTGAAGGATTTCAGAAATAGCTTCCAAAATAAACAAACGTTAGTGACAAACTAATCTGATGGCTGGATATTTCGATGCTAGGAAAGCATGGCATTCAGCCATTCAGAAATGTATTACTGATGTGTATTTTAATACCTACATTTCTTTCATTACCGTAAAGCTACACAAGTTCTAATAAAGAGGTATTCTATTGTCTTGTTACTGTAGTAAACACAACTAGAAAATATATCGCCTTAAAACTCTTCTGCTTCCAACTGCACTTCTCCTACATACAGTTCTGTAGGAAAGAAAAATCTGAAAATACTCGACAGTCTTCTGGAGAACAGAAGCAAGAAAACATGTTTCTTTGTGGCCTATTCTTGTTTTCAAAATAATTTAGTCAAAGCAATTTTGGACAGTGCTCTCTTGGGCAAGAGCATTTCCATTCTAAATCAAAGAGGCAACATCTGCAGAATTATGCTAAGTAAACAGAAACAAAAGTGTTATTTTTACTATTTAACAGAACACACAAGCTAACCTCATGAACATACTGGAATCATTTATATGAAATCCTGTTTTGTCAGTATCCTGAATCAAAGTTTATCAAATTTGGTATCAATTCTTAACTGTTCAGAGACTCGAATTGCCTTAAATAACTGAGAACTGAGCTGGTAGAGTAAGAAACCCTCTCAGAAAGTGCTAAACTTTAACTCCCCACCGCCCTAAACTCTTGAAAAGCAATGAATAGTACTCTAAAACTGTTCTAGTAATATCTCCTTTGGCTTTCACCCTGTATATTCCTATATTTTCCTCCACTTAAGAGTTCTTTCCTCTGCCAGTCTACTGTAAAACTAGTGATGTACTTCTCTCCTCAAACTAGAGGGGAAAGGTCTAAGAACAAGAACTGCCTAGCATATAAAACCACTTGCTGTCCCTTCTACCTTATTCAGGCCCAAACCTGAAGATATTTACAAATGCATTCAGCTTTGCCACTGTGAGAAACAAGGCTGGTTACAACAGCAGCTAAGCCCAAGTTACACTGTCTGGCTAGACTTAAGAGTTGGATTCCCTCAGCAATCCTGAAACAGGTTGATGAATCCAGGGAGTCAAAACATAGTATTTCTGCATTTTTGGTTTTGTAGACTGCATCCTGTGTACAGCCATTACAGCAAGGGCCACAGACTTTACAAAGGCAGAGCTACAAGAATCTGATTATTTAGAATAACTGTATCAATGCACAACTCATTTGTTACCTTTTAGAAATTCCTATGCTCAGCCGGATTCGTTTTCCCCCCAGACCTGGTGCATTCTGGCAGTCTTGCAGTGCCCTCATCTGATCACCTTGCTCACCAAATCTGACATAGGCATACCCTCTACAATTTTCAAAAGGGAGAAAACAAATTCTAGTATGCATAACAGTTACAAAACTAATGAATTCAATTTCTGTCTTCTACAAAACAGAAGATAGCAGCTACTATAGCTTCTATTATCTAAGCAACCTCTCTGACATGGGCACACGCACAGAAGAGGCTTTCACCAAATTAAAAACTTGGGCCAGAAGCAAAAAGCTTGTTCCTTGATAGCATTAAGATGCAACTCACTGAGAGCCAGCAAAACAATACATTAATTGCTATCTGCGTAAGTAATCTGATTCCATATTTCTGCATATACAGCAGTTAGTTTATCAGTTAGTATTAACCCACTCCTACCACTGCATAACACTATTTTTTTTTTTTTTTATCTGCTTTCTCTTAAATGTCTTGAATTAGTCTATTACAGGCAGCATTGTCTGAACAGCAAGCTTACTCATCCCTGCTTGACTCACTGCATGGCCAGTAGAGTTTCTGCTAGGCTTCACTTACCACTAACATTACTAGGTTCCATCGCCCAACCCCCTAAGGTTTGCCAGGCCTTATGCTTTTCCCCAAATGTAGAGTGGTAATTATTTTGTCTTCAGTATTGCAGATGACTAAGTAGACACACAGCAGCGCTGACTTCAGTGCACAGCTCTCCCTTCTCCCAGCATCTAATTTTTCATGTAGATATGAGGATGGCTAGGTTGAAGCTTATCACAGTAACTGCTTAAACTAACCAGAAAGTTTTTAGAAACACAAGGATCTGTGCTATTAAGAAAAGCAACGCTAAAGACTAATCTCACACTTCCTGCCCTAGAAAAAAAATGAAGAAACAGTTCCAACACAAGTTTTTATATATTGCTTATAGAAGCAAACATACTAACATTACAAATTTGCACTGGAATTACCTGGAATATCCCAGCAGGTCTGTTGCTATTTTGCAGTCAATACATGAGGGATACCTCTTTAGGAAATAGTCATAGAGCTGGAAGTCATCCACTTCTGGAGTAAGCTCCCCAACAAATATTGAATAATCCGGTCTTTAAGAAGATAGAGAGCAATTTTAAAGTTTGAGACTAAATTAGCTGATTCCCAATATATTAACAGCTAGTTATCACCAGACAAATAAAGAGACAAATCTGTAAGGACAATTAAGTGCAGAACTCAGTTTTGTACAAAACCGCAATGCCACCACTCCAGCATAAAGTTCTCCAGTACTCTGGGTCTATTCTACTGCTTTAGCAGCAAGGACCCATTTTCTGAAAACTTTTAGAAATTTATTTCTAAAAGAAACAAAATTTATTGTCTGAGCAAGAAAGAGGCACAAAAATACCAAGAAAAATTAACTCAAACCACAGCCATGATTCAAAATAGCTAAGACTATTTTGCCACCACTTCCCAGTGATCATGGGAGAGAGCAACTACAAAGAAAATTATCATTTATGGAAATGTATTGCCAATGCAGTATTTAGCATATATGCACCGCACCAGCCATTTCAGAATTTTAAGAGTGATGGCATTCATTTGTCACTATCAATTCAAACAGAAAAGGAGTCAGAGCTCATTTCATAGAGGTTTTTACCTGGCTGAACTACTACTACTAACAAACTCTATTCTTCCTGGTTTTATTTTGTTCTTTTTCTTTCGTTTTTTCTGTGGTGTTCTCCACCAGCTGTAGGCCTGGAGACATTCTCGCTTTTTCCCAAGCAAGTCCTGTTGGGATAAAAAAAACACCTCTATAGTATTTAGCCTCATTTACATTCCTCCCTCCCACTCCCCATCACCACAGGTGATTTCCCCATATTCACCTTGCCCTTGAAAGAAGCCTGGGGTCCCATTTCTCCCTCCGCCTCCCATGAGGGAAAGCAGCCTCTGGGGAAAACGCCTGGCAAAAATAACAGAGCCAAAGGATTGTATGAACAGCCATATTCCCCTGACTTGTCAAGCTGGCTAAAGGATTGACAGCTTCCTCTTGGAATTAGGAAAAAAGCAGTTAGCCCTTCGATGCTGGTCAATCCTAAATGTTAATTAGCTTCAGGACTGGATTGTGCTCCATTTGAGCTCTAGGACTCAAAAAAAGCCTTCAGTATCACAGTGAGTGATGAAGAGGCAGAAAAATATCACTCCTGCTCGGAAGGAATTTTATCTGTCCCTATCTCCCCTCTCCTAGGAATTCTTCTTGCTTACGTGAGATGCCTCTCCTCACTACTTAGCTGCCAGTCACTCTCTCAGGCCAGGAACAATGACAGGAGGCCCATTAGTGGAACGTAAGGAGAAAGCAGACCAGGAACAGGCACTAACTTGGCTGAGGGGAAAACTCAAAACCCAGATGCAAGGCCAGGAAGAAAGAGGCATAAAAAAGCACCTCCAAAAAAAACCCGAAAAACCACAGTTAAAAAGGAAGTTGGGTAACTACACAAAAGAGAGAAACAGCCGTATTAACACAGGTTGCCTCCCTCATTTAATATTCTGAAGAACAAGGATTTCCAAAAATAAGAATGGTATTTTTCAGTAACTTTTACTTACGCAGGCTTTAATGTTCTTCCTCTAGAACACCTCTACATAACTTACATAGAGAGTGTTACTCGCAAGATCCTTCAGAAGAACTCATGCTCAAATAATCCAAACTGCAAAGCTTAATGTTATGCCCCCAAACTGCTTCGGTTGTTATGATCAAGCATCCAGAGGACAACCACCAATTACCAGATTACCAGAGGAAATCATAGGACTAGAACACCCAACTCAGAGTGAGCTAGCTATTTCAGCTTTACATTTACTAGGAATTCTGAGTATGGTTCTGGTATCCATTTAGATACTACAAACCTGGATTTCTCACCAAATGATCTTACCTGGTTTGCCATGGTTGAAAAAAAATCTGTCTTCTGCCTTTCTCAAGGAATACAGCTGCACAGGTTGTTTATTGCAATTCTTCAGCTGAAAAAAGAAACATGTGAGGGAAGGGCAAGAATCATCTTAATTTTGAGGTCACTTAAATTCACAGGTGTTTACCCTGTCTTACATTTTTAATATTATTAATTCACAGCTTAGGAATTTAAGTTCTGGTTTGCCATTGCTAAAGTAATGGAGATAAAAAGGATATATGGCCAAGGGGACTACAGCTAGAAGTCATCTTCACTTCCTTAAATTGCAGTAGCCCACAAAGTTTCCCCATTGTCCAATGCACTATAAAATTATTGCAAGCTTTTAAGTCAGCTACACCTTACCCTTATTTCTAGAAAAGATGCAATTATGATAGTTCCATATTCTAAAATAATTAAAAACAAGGCAACAAAAATACAAACATTGATGTTTTCTACAGACCCTTGAGGTTTTTTTCCCCCCCAATTGAGCCGAATTAAGAGTTGTATCTACTTGTGGTAGAAATTACACAGCTGAAATCAAGCAGTGGTACCTTCTACATGCTAAAGAAGCAGAGAAGTAAAAGACAAAAGGAGGATACAGTACAAATAAATATTATCTTTCTCTGCACCTTTTCTTAGGCACATGTTCTGTCTTCTGCCTCCTCCATATACTCATTTCACTCACCACCAGTGTTAGCAACAAAGTGACCTTTATCTACTATTACTAAAATCCTGGATACAATTCACCGAAGAGATACATACCTCTTCACCGACTGGTAACCCTTTTAAGGTTTTTCCCAGTCATCCATCCAATACAAGTCACCACAGGAAATATTTTCATTTACAAAATATTTTGTATCACCTTGCACACAACTGTTCACTAACCACTGTTTCCCCCCCC
>VXAA01001102.1:700658-716310 GCA_013399115.1 Anseranas semipalmata
GGCCCGGCCCGCGGAGGCGCGAAGGGATCCCGGGAGCTGTGGATCCCCCGGCTGTAGCCGGGCGTTGTGCGGAGCTGAGGTGAAACAGCTGCACGGGCGGCGCCACGTGGTCCCCCGGGGGCCGGTGCCGGGTGGGAGGCATGTCTCGAGCCTGTAGCGGTGGAAAAAGGGCAAATTGCCTTCCTTGGCCTCGAGGTTTGTCTTTGTGCAGGTGCTTTGTCACATACAGCTTCATCTAAACCCAACGCTGGTTGCAAGAGGTGGTCTGGACGCTTAAATCATTCGGACTAATCTCATAACAGCACGTTAACGCAATAGGATCCCATTAGACTTGTGGCTAAGTAAAATTTCTTTGCATTTTACATGTACACTTTCTCAGGTTTTGCTTAAAAAAAAAATCTTACCTGTCAATGAAGCTGAAGTGATGAAGATATTGATCTTTTAAAAAGACCTGTTTACTTTGTGTTTCATTCACAGTCCTGGACAGTTGTCCCTGATTTTACACATCATGCCCACACTGCCTCATTATCGGCGGTGGCAGTGAATAACAGATATGTGGTCACTGGGAGCAGAGATGAGACAATCCAAATCTATGACATGAAGAAGAAGATAGAACATGGGGCACTGCTGCAGCACAATGGTAAGGGAGCTTTTCTTCACAATAAGCATTAATGATAGAAGCTCATAGCTGAAATGAGCAGAAGAAGAAAATTTAAATTGTCCTGCTTTTAATAAGGCTTTAGTCTTTAATAGTGATGGTGTTGCAGCCATGATGGTCTGATGATACAAGCAAGGTAAGCTTTTGAGCACAAAAATCCAGAAATTATTTTGGGCATCAGCCCACAAATATAGCTGCTTCTTCCAATTATTTTTTTGGTTGTAACTGTTTCAGAAGTTATGGCTCACAAATGCCTCATGAACAATTTTTGTTCTACCAGGACAGTTTATCTAGAGCATTCCTGCTCCCAACAACCATTTTTCCCAGTGTCCTTGTCCTGATACAGACATACGTCAGCCACCCAAAAGAGACATTTTGTGTGTAACAGCAGGCTTGGCCTTGTACATTGCCTACTTTGTGTGCCTCCTAAATTACAGCTGTGGAAACAGCAATTAATGACAGTCCAAATAAACATGTTTGGGTCATCTGCGGCTTGATCCTGATTGTCCTTTTTCTCTTGATAACCAAGAAGCACGTGGAACTAGACCGAACACGGTACCTGCATTCAACTTATGTTTGGTATATGTGGTGCTTCTGGGAAGCAGTATGTGCAGTAAACTCAGCTGTGTGTCAAGAGCAGGGCTTTGAGGTTAGAGCACTGTGTTTCAGTGAGAGAAGCTGTGCGTCACCTGCACCACAGTGGCTGACTACTGCTATTTCAGAGAACAGAAGCTCAGACATGTATGGCTATAGGGGTGCTAATAGAGCACATCAGTGACTGAATATAACATGAAAGTTTGTTTGTTTTTGTGAAGAAATACTTAGGAAAAGATTTTCCCAAGAGTAGGGTACTAGCTGGCATGTTTTGATGCTAGAAGCATCTCTGTTAACTAATACGTTAACTGATACGTTCTCTGTGTGGTAACTGTTCAGTACATACAACACTGTTGACAGCTCTGGTTTGGATTTGTAGGCACAATAACTTGTCTGGAGTTCTATGGTACTGCACATCTACTGAGTGGGGCTGAAGATGGACTAATTTGTATCTGGAACACAAAGAGATGGGAATGCCTGAAATCCATTAAGGCACATAAGTGAGTTTCTTAAATCTGCATATTCACATGAGTTTTCCTATTTGTTTTCCTTGTAAATAATATATGTGGCTAATACGTTGTTTTGTTTTTACCAGAGGGCACGTGACATCTCTTTCTATTCATCCCTCTGGGAAACTAGCTTTGTCAGTAGGAACAGATAAAACATTAAGGTGAGTTCAAACTGATGAAGAAACGCTGAGAATCGTAGTTCAGTAACTCCTAGTACATTCTGTTATAAGCAACAATTCCATGTTGTGACTAGACTGTGCAGCACTGATAAAACATATTTTAACATGAGATCATTGGTTTGGTTTTTAATTTCTGATACCAGCAATATTTTAAAGTCTTTTAAAAATGGTCTTTGCTGTTCCTACCTTCTTGCTGTGCTCTAACTCCTTTAGTCACCTCTAGCTGTATGAACGCATTTGCATTTTGGAACAAAATTATTTAAACTTCTGAAAGCTGTCAGGTTTTGTTCAGCGTGAGAAAAGTAATTTTTAACTTGGAGTGTGTACATGTTGCTGTACATATGTGTTTTAAGCATATACGATGCTATATTACCAGGACAGATTGGTATTTGGGTTCCTTTTGGGCTCTACATTGCAGGCGGTGATTTATAAAATAAATATTACAAATTCAACCTTGTAGTGTGCAAGCAGTATATCAAGTCGTCAATTTCTCCTGCATTAAGGAAGGCAGTGAAATACATAGAGATGCTTAAAAGCTTCCTTCAGATGCATCATGTCAGCAGATAGGACTTCAGTTTCACTATGCTGTTTTTAACTGGAATGCACATTATCTATTGTTGTCTTTCAGAACTTGGAATCTTGTAGAAGGACGATCAGCTTTCATCAAAAACCTGAAGCAAAGTGAGTTTGTCAGTCTAAATCCACTAAAAAGTGGAATTAGATAGTGTTATTTTTTGTGTAAAGAAAAACAGATTGCGTTAATCAACAGTCAGTTAATTGCAAGCTACTTTCACAATGTCTTTTTTACACCTGCAGGCAAGCACATGTCCTTGATAATAGTTATTTACCAAAAGGAAAACAATGAAACTAAAGTAAAAATCCTTTTTTTTCACCATGAAGTTTGATGTCAGGACATTTAAATAAATGTGTGTTTTCTTCCTTTATACACTTCTGCTAATCAGAAATGAACATTTAAGAGCATAGTTTTACTTGTTTATTCTGTGTTACTTGATTTTTTTTCTCTATTTTTCTTAGGTTTACCTAGAAAGCAGTGTCTAGTGGCTTAGAAATATTTTTACTTTTAGATTCACATGCAATATAGAATGCAAAAAAACATGTACATGTGTATAAAAATGTTCTTCCGTGTACAGATGCCCACATAATTAAATGGTCCCCTGATGGAGAGAGGTATGTGACTGTGATAACAAATAAAGTGGATGTCTACAAACTCGACACAGCTTCAATCACCGGCACTATCACAACAGAGAAGAGAATTTCTTCGCTTAGGTTTATTACAGTAAGTACAAAAGAGAAAGGTGCTGGGAAGTTAACTGCTTTGAAACACATGAATTTAATCACACTTGCATTTTCTTTTTCCCTTTCCAAGAATTCTATCCTTGCCATAGTTGGAGATGATGAAATTATAAGGTTCTACAGCTGTGACTCTCAAAAATGTCTGTGTGAATTTAAAGCTCATGAAAACAGGTATTTTATGTTTGTTCACTATTTAAATATTTATGGCAATGCTGAGTACTTAGTATACTAAGTTCAATGACTTGCAATGTTCAGCATATTTTACTATTGTTTTTGTTTTCATATAGAAAGTAAATTTACTTATGTGCTAAATTCGAAATTTGCTTTTTTTGCTTGCTTTTTTTTTGCTTGTTTGCTTTTGGTATAAGCACAAGTACTGTGCTTTCCACACACGTTACAAAAACAACTGTGTATAGAATTAGAAATATTACCGTTCTTACGATCTAAGTGCAGTATAAAATATTTAGATCTTAAATATAAGATCAGTATAGATCATATCTAAATATATGTCTTAAATATAAGATCTAAATGTACCAGTATGGCTCTATGTTAATATTTTTTTAAGGAGGAAGATTATCTTCCCCTTTCTCTCTCCCCAAAGCTTTGTTGTATCCAAACTGATATGCCTCTACAGCTTATAATACCAAAATCTTCATGGGACCATGGGGTTCTGTAGTGCTTCTTAGGCAGGAGATGAAAATGGCTCTACAGGGTTTCTACTTCAAAACTGGGCTATGCTGGACCTGCAAATTTGGTAATAAGACATCTGGTGGTGTCCTACTCTCTTATCTTGGTCAGTCCTCATGATGGTTGCCCCCTTGGCAGTTCTGAGCCTGAGTTACCCAGCAGGCTCATCCCTGCTGCAAGAGCTGAAACAGAGCCCCCACGTCTGGCTGGTGTGGAGCTGCTCAGAAGCCACTGGTGTCACTAAAGCCGTAGGCTGGTCACCCTGGTGTATCAAAGCTTTGCAGTAGAGAGCTGGTAGGTAGGGAGACCAAAACAGGAAAGGTTCTGCTAAATTATTTGGATTTATATCAAATGCATGTTATATATATGTAATATGTTTATATATATATATATATGTATGTATCATGTTTTTATATATGTATATATATATATGTTTAATTGTTCTCTGTGTGCTCCATGTATTTTATGTATTTCTGAAATTAGGCACTGCAAGACTATCTAAAGAATGTTTAGCCTTTACAGTTTCTGACTCTATAGGATATTTACATAAAACAAACCAGTTGTACTCAATCCAGACAATAGAAGGATAATCACATATTCTCTGTTGTTGTCAAGTACCAGATATTTGTCCAAGTGCTGATTTTAATTCATCAAAACACAAAAATAAGAGCTATAATATCATTGATGTGGATAATAGCATGTGCTTAAAAGTACTGAAGTGTTCTGAATTAAATCCTAACTGCCTAGCAAAGGCATGTATTCCTACTGTAAACGACAGCACTCAAAACAGATTACCTTTCGAAGTTCCTGCCTGTCATTTGGGTTTTTTTCTGTTCAAATTGATTTTTACACTGTTGCCTGTTCATCTTTAATTGCTGTCAGTTTACTGTTCTGAAGTGAACTGTCATGTTATAAAGTAACCAAGTATTACATTTGCTTCGCAGAATAAAAGATATCTATAGTTTTGAAAGGGAAGGACAACATGTTATTGTTACTGCATCCAGTGATGGTTACATTAAAGTGTGGAATCTGGATCTTAATAAGGTTGGTCTATTAAACTGCTTGGTGCATTTATGAAAAAAAAACATCAGGCAATCAAAATTGCAAACTGTTCTGTTATGTATATGTCTACACATTTTTTTATGCACTGGTATATTTTTGCATCATTGTATATTTATTTTTTTTTAACAAGCTATAAAATCAGATGAAAGTATGAAGCTCTCCTCTTTACATGAAGTCATGCTTTTCTTCAGATGGACCTGGCCAAACTGTCTAAACAGTTACATACGCTCTAAGGACTGCTATGAATTTTTGTAGTGCTGTTGACTGTTGCTGATCTTTTAAGAAACATAAAATCTATGGTTTGGGGGTGGTAGTTGTTCATGTAAGGCAAAAAAGTTGTCCTGATGAAAAATTCAAATGCATTAATATACTGGGTACTTTTATTTCCTGTATTTTCAAACAGTTCTGAGTAGCACAGTTTAACAAGGAATTGTGTCTTATCTTTAAAGTTTCCCATGTTTATTGTTTTGCTCTGGGCTTTGTCTTTTAAAATCAGAATTAGATTTTATTTTTTTTTAATTTAATGCCTAATAGTAAGGGATCTGCTATATTCCACTATAAGTATCGTAAACATTTCAAATAAATATCTCTTTATATTTCTAGTCTGGATTTGCCCCTTTTTAATTTCAGACCCCTTAATGATTTTTATACTTTTAAGTGCAATAGTGAAAATCCCTCTTTTCCCTTCACCTGAAATCTCAGTTCTGTTTGTACATGATTGAAATAGTGATCAAGGAACTCTCTTTCTCTGTAACATTGTCTTTACTTTGACCAAATGTGTGTTTTTTTCTTTTTACTATGTAGGCAAAATTTTGTAAAACCTTGAGTAACTGTCTGGGCTGCTCTGTCCAGCTCTGTGAGGTAGAATATCCTACTACAAATAGTTTCTAATAGTTTGATGCTGCTATTCTGCACCTGTATTTGTGACACTTTATCCCTGATAGCTGTAATAGGATATTTGCTCAATTATTCCCAGACCTGACTGATAGAGGTGCAGTTAAGCAATTTGAAACACACTACAAAGGGATTACTTTTAAACAGCAACCATGTCTTTGTGAGAGAGAAAAGGAACCTGATGCAATAACTTAAATTATTGTAAATTAACTGTACTAAAATCACCTGTTACTCTGGAGAAACTTCTGAAACCATTAACTTTTTTTTTTTTTTTTTTTTTTTTTGTGGGCCTGTGACTCATCTACGTATTCATTGTGTTAAACCAGCTCTACATGCCTGTAGCCCACTGATCTCACTTATCAAGATACGCTCTTAAAGCTGCTGGGAGTTTTTTATGAAACCAGTACTGAGGAATTGTACCAGGAACGGGACTGTAACCGTGTGACCGTTAACCTGTATACAGTCTCTGTTCTAAACATTGTTAAGTATCTTACCGTTCTCCAGAGAAGAAGTGGGAGTTGGGCAGTAAAATACTTTCTTGGTTTAAATATTTCAGTAAATTTAAACAGAAATGAAGTAATGTTTAATTAATCTTTTTTTCCCATATTATCTTCAGATTAAGGATGCGCCATCTTTACTGTGTGAAGTCAATACCAAAGCTAGGCTGACATGTCTTGCAGTGTGGCTTGACCAAGCTTCAGAAATGAAAGAAAATTGTGATAAGGCTGCAACATCATCTCAAGGTGATATAATTGTCTGTATTTTCAGTTGTTAATATGACTGTGAAATGGAAGACAGTAAGCGGGAGGTTTTTACTACATACCTTGAAAAAGGTTTTCATAGCTTGAAGAATTGGAGATACGACACTGACAAGTGGTATAGATATCCATTCCCATCTGATAGTGTCTCAAGCTTGCACATAATGCCACAACTATGGAAACTAGTGTAAAAAGACAGACACAGGGACTGAGTATGTGGAAACTTACTACACGATATATTCCGACCTAATTAGAGGACATAAGCCCCTTTTCACTTCTATTATATGAAAGTTTTGTTTCTCTTTACTGGAATAACATACTGAGGAAGATACTGAAACTTTTGAGACAGATAAGAAAAGAATAAAGTTTGATAGAACTGCATGTCTTGTGCTCTATGAACAAAACTAGATCTGATGCCAATGCAGCTGGGCACACTTAGGAAGTCTGGATTAGTTTTTTTTTTAGTTGGTTGGCTTATGTTTGGTTTTTGTTTGTTTGTTGTTGTTTTGTTGTTGTTGTTTTTGCTGTTGTCATTTTCCTGTATAGTAATCTACTTACATACTTGGTCTTTAGGTATTTTCATGTCACAATCAAAAGTAGCATAAATTACATGCTCCACTGTACATAAAATATGTTTTATTGTCCCCCTTTTTTAATGGGACATACAAATAAATCTCTGTGCCATTTTAGACTACAAACTGGAAATGAGTATCAGAGTGAATAATTTCTTGCTTTTTTTTCAGCAAATGAAGATGAGAAATCATCAGAAGTCAGGAAAAATAAAATTTGTTGGACAGATAAAACAGCAAAAAGTGATAGAAAAATTACTCCGGAGAAGCGAAAATTGGAAACTCCACTGCAAAAGAAGAAAAAGAAACGGAATAGCTCAGAATGAAGGCAACTACTTTCTCTCCTAAATAAGAAGTAAATGATGGTGTTGCTCTAGTTTTTACAAGGATGTAAACCTCTGACAAGACGAATACCTCTGAACTGATATGATTTTTAAAAGTAATTAGTTTTTTTACCCAGATAAATTGACTGATCATTCTTGGAAGTAGCAAAAGAGGTGGCAACTTTTCCTAAGAGAATGAAGCAAAAGTAAATTCATAGTATGTAATATTTATATTTTTATCTTTACAACAGCATACACTTTTTAACTGACTCCGAAATAGCCAGCTAAAATGATAAAAATAGTCACATCTGTCTCAGTTACATTTTTGTGTCTCAGCTAAATGAATATTAAAAATGCCTACAATTTTTCATTTTTGTGTTGGAACTTTACTGTTTAGTTCACGCAAAATATGATCTGCCTTTGTCATGCATTACTTCTCCTACTGTAAGAAGAAACATTAAAATTACTTTAAATATGATCACTTTCCATTCATACATTCACAAAAATCTGCTTTTTAGTTCTTGACATGGAGTTATACATAGAGTTTATAAGCAGAATGTTTGTTTTTTACCATACACTCCATGCATTTAATTATTTTTTAAAGTCCTTGCGCCCCTACATAAAGTCTAGGTCCCTTTTTCTTCCAGGAGTTGATTTTCCTGACTCAAATGAACACTTAAAAAGTGTTTACAAAAAGTTTACATCATGTACTTTCAAGAACTGCCAAAATACTGATGTTAATGAAATATGGGTGGATTAGTTTTATGGGTTCACATGATTGAAATCTTTTGGTCAAAATATGATACATCTGTTTAGATAGAAGAGTTTATGTCAGTAGGGTTTTACCTTCTCTACTCCATTCCCATATTCTTTCGAGTCCTTGATCTGAGCCATGTTGTAAAAAAAAAAAAAAAAAATTATCTAACATTTGAAATGTTTGTCACTCTGATAAAATGTCAGCCATCTGTTTTGCACTTGAACAAAAAGTGAATTCCTGACCTTCTCAGTCAGTGGGAACAGGATTGTGTCCTAAGTCTTATTACAAATACACAGTGGGAAAAACAAAGTTGAGCTGGACAAGGTCAAATAGCTGTACAAAAAGTTCTCTTTGTTTCTTCTAAAGTAAGGCATTTTAATGTTCTTTTCTGTACTACTGGAGTAGTCATTACTTCTTCTGTTTTCAAAAGGTAATTGGAATTGGGCTTTATCCTGATTCACTTTAATAACAATATGCTCTTTCTTATTCGTGTAGCTAGAGAAAAGGTAGAGAAAATCAAGAAAAAGAATGAGTCTGGAGACAGGAATGCAGTCTGTCTTAGGGCTGTAAAGTAAGATATAACTCCAGTTTAACTCTGTGTATGCTCAGACACTTGAAACAAAGTGAGCATCATCTGGGCTTTTACGAGATTGTTCATGTGGCAATAGCAATATTCTCTTGAAGGTAGATGTCTGTATTTATAAATATTAGTCATTTGTAAAAATCCAAACTCCCTTTGTAGTAACAATTGTGCATCTCATGGGACTCAGAACAATTTGTGAACAGAGGACAGAGAAGACAAATGCTAACAGCTTTTAAGGTGAAATGCAGAAACAGTCCTGGGAGCAGAACTCATATTTCATATACCTTGAGTGAATACTGAGCTACTAAACAGTGCTTCACTTTTTTTTTTTTTTTCTTCCCTGGTGCACGTGATCCTTTTCAGAATCTTTTCCATTCTAGTTCTCAAGGAACTGGTTAGAATGATAGAGGGGAGGCAGCACTGCAGAGGAAGAGATAGCAGTGAGAAAGCTCTTCCTGTGTCAGAAATGGTGAGTGTGGATGCTACTGGTAAAGAAGATGGAGCCATGGCTGTAAGAAATGACAACCTAGCAAGCAGCCTCTCAGGTGAGTTCAGCAGCTCCAGCAGCATTGGGTTTCTCCCAGTTTCCCTGTATCCCCTCTCGGGGATCCCCAGTGCTGGGTTTCAAATCACAGCCCAGTGAAACTTGAACCTCATAGCCTTCACACTGCTTCAACAGCAAAGTGAACCCCATCCAGGATAGCTTAGATCCATGTTGGTTAAGGCACTGTTCTGGGAAATAGATCTATATTTAAACCACTTAGGCCACAAAGGGAATTAAAATGCTACTTTCTGACCATTCGGCTAATTCACAAAGATCAGAGAATTTGTGTTCTAGAGAAAGCTGGATTTTGCAGAAAGCACAGACCTCTGATGATTCCTGTTCTCTGTTACGGGGAGGTGCTGAAGCCCCTCAGCTCAGGGACCCAGCTGGAGAGTGCTATTTCTTTCTATATGGCTAAATGTATGTGGGAGGTAAGTGCACAGCTGACTGGAATAAGTCATGCAGCACTGCTTAAGTAAAGAAAGACAGTTTCAGCACTTGAAAAAAAAAGAATTTGTCTTTGTAGACAGTTACAAACACCTCTCTACATTTTTTTCCAGATTTAACAAAACAAAAAAAAAAGGCAAAACATTTTCTTTACAAGATGTTTTGCATCTTGTAAGGTGCAGAAATCCTCTGTGTTTTCCACAACAGGGCTACACAGGAATTACTAATCAAAGCTAACAGCAGCCTGTGGACTATATAGAGATGTGGCCCAAGTGGCCCCAAAATCCAACCCCAAATTCTCAGTCCCAATACCCCCACTTCCGTTACAGGGAGCGCAAACAAATGCAGTTACAAGGGAGCTTGGCCCCTCGCTGAAGAAGCGCACAGAGCCTCCCTGGGGAGGGAGAAGTCCCTCCTCACCTGCGGGCACTCGGGCTTGCTCTGTGCTGGGGCACCCTCAGTACCCGCAGCCCCGCGGGTGGACGGGAGGACACCGATGCTTTCTCCTCCAAAAGCCCACAGCTGCGGGATGCACCCTAGCCGGCCCAGGATTTTTTTGGGGGTGGTGGTGGTGGTGTGTGTTTTTTTTTTTTTTTTCTCTCAAAACAGCCGGAAAAGGGAAGCTTTGGGCGGTGCGCTGCTCTCTCACCTCCCCTTCCGCAGCCTGCTCCGCCCCGGGCTGCGNGCTTGGCTTTGGCTACGCCGCCCTGGTGGCATCAGGAGGGCTCATTGGCTATGCAAAAGCAGGTATGGTGCTGGAAGGTTATTTCTACCCCCCTCCCTAAATTTGTGCGAGCTGGGTGGCTTCCTATGAAAGCCTCCTGTCTCGAAGTTCACGCAGAAGTGAAGTTTGTCAGTTTGTGCCATGTGCTGATAGCTTGGGGCTGTTAGGGTGTGGTGCTTTTGGGGTTGAGCTGTGCTTTGGGTTGATAAGCCCACGGTCTGCTTTGGGTGGGTGCTGATAGCCTGTCTCTGCATCGTGCTCTCCAGATGAACTGCCATAAGTTTGCTTCAGAAACACTTTTCCCCTGCTATTTTAAATATAAACATTCTATAAATATTCTTTACCTTTAAATGACATCACCATTTTTTCCATTAGAGATTTATTCTCATTTTAATGTTTGATGGTAACAGTATCCTGCAAGCTGCAGAGTGTTTTCAGAAGGATCCTTTCTCTAAGTAGAGCAGAGCAGTGCAAATCAGTCCTTAAGCTTGTTCTTTCCTGGGCTCCACATCATAAACTTAATCTCTGGCATACTGCTTTCACTTCCCAATCTTTTTTCTCTGTTTGCCCTCCTCCAGGCAGAACTGTGGATTTCTCCCTGCTGCAGTACTGTCTCTTTCTACTTTGCAAATCCTTAAGCCATTTTAATGCTTGTAATATGAAGGTGTGTTCCTTCATTGCTGAAGACAATGAGAAACTTACCAGTAGATATGACTACATAGATGCTAATACCTGCTCCAGTCTGCTTTCTACTGGCTTACTTTATCCTTTGGGCTGTGAGTGTAGTTTAGGGCAGGAGGGATGCTACTGTGGACTTAAATAGCTAATTTCATCTGTATTTCTCTGAGGCCATTATGAAATGGTCGATATCTTATCTTCTGTTCCCAGATGGGAGGACTTGGTCATGCTGAGGCCAGAAAGGAATTTGGGTCACTGGATTTTTGAAGGGGCAACAGGAGCTTGTATGGTGAGATGTAGGGAAATTAAATAAACAAATAAAAACCCTATCATATCCCTACCAATAACTTGGAGAAACCAAAAGAAAATTGAACTTTCATCAGTACACCTGAGGTGATCTGCTCTTTTACAGCCAGGTCTGTTTACCCACACAGAAGCCAGCAGTAGGTGCCTTGGGAGGAATACGAGAAAAGAGCAAGAAAAGTGTTTTTTGTTTTTTGTTTTTTGTGTTTTTTTTTTGTTTGTTTGTTTGTTTGTTTGTTTGTTTCTCTCCCCTCTCTTCCTTTAGTGAGCTCTCTGGATCCCAGTGTTTTGAGACTCGGGAACTTCCTGAGCCAGAGGTAGTATGGTTGTCCTAGTAAGTATAAGTGCTGTAGGTGCTTAAACAATGCCTTGAGGTAAAATTCAAGGATATGATGGCCATCTGAGCGCTCCCAGGATGCAGAAAGAATTGTATTTACCACAAGTTGGTTGCTAAACTGTATTCTGTCCAGAGCAGCCACTTACTAGTGTCTGTCTTTTCTTTGCACATGTACAAAAGTGTGATGCTTCCCATCATCTTTAGCTCTTGCTTTTTGTATCAAAAGCAGGATCTGAAGCAATGTTACAGCTGCCCTGTGGATGACTGAAAAATTATTGCTTTCTGGTAGCAGTATGTGTTCCTCCTGTAACAATGATAGGAGATCTTTATCAGCTTAGCTTTGCAACCTCGGGTCCTTTTAAAGGTGACCTAAAAAAAATTGAATATATAAAGGACCACCCTCAAGTAGCAGTAAGTCCTGAATTTTGCATTAGCCTTATTGAAGGCATTCACCACTCACAGTAGTCATGCCATTTCCTTACTTGATGTCATCTATAAATCACCAATCTTCTGGTAGCTCAGGATCATCATTTGTACTGAGGACTTGATCCAAAGTCAGGGTATTTGACTCCTATCTCTTCTTTGGCAACTCATTATTTGTCTGAATGCCCTCCTGCCCAGTTCACTTCACATGTCCTTTCTCTGAGCTTAAACCCTTCCTATTTAATCTCTGTACTTAACTGCTTTTCAAGCAATTTTGGAATCGTGTTGAAACGATGTGCTTTGGTCTGCAAAAAGACGACCTAATTCTTTTGCTTTTCTCACTATAGTCTTTCCATCATAAATGTATTCATGACTTTGCTGTTAAAGAATTAAATACTGATGCTATTTGTATTTTGTGAGTATTTGAACATGGTTCTTGGTTCAGATCAGTGTGGTCTTAAAATCTTAAAAGACCTCCCCAATCTGCTTATAATAATGAATGCCATGTTTTTTGTTGTTGGTAGTGTTTTACAAAGCAAGTAATCTAATGAACAAGTTTATTTCTGAGCTTCTAATAAATGTGTTATCTTTTATTTATTCAGGTAGTGTCCCGTCACTAGCTGCTGGCCTCTTCTTTGGGAGTTTGGCTGGACTGGGTGCCTATCAGCTCTCACAGAATCCAAATAATGTTTGGATTTCTCTGAGTAAGTCTTCTAGAACTTTAGTTACGAGGGATTATGTTTACCCTAAAACAACTGGATGCTAGAAATAAGTACCTGAAAGTCTTTGCAAAAGTGTTAAACTGATGGTGTTATAAACTGAGTTTAAATCAGATCTTTAAACTTGTGTTTAGTGAAAATCTCTTTTAGTAGTCAGACTCCACTGTTCTTCCTGGAATGTGAACTGTTGGCATTATTTAGATTTTTTTGTTTTTAAGAGTGTAGTGAGAATACATATTAAAAACTGCTTGTCTTGTTGTGTCTTGCTTAGCGATTTCTCACTACATTCCTGCTTTCCTGCATGCCTTTTTTTAAGAACTAGAAAGTGCTTTGGGTGATGTCTCAGATTTTTGCTTCTCTTCTGCAACAGGAGATGAAAATACCTGTTGTTCGTCATTTGAGTATGTCTTCTGAACGTCAAAAAAAAACTACTGTTAGTGAAGGAAAATGTGTGCTAGGATAAAGTGAAACTTATGTGGTTAAAAACAAAAAATCAAACCAAATACCATTATTTCACATCCTTCAGCAAAAAAAAAAAAAAATCAAATAAACATGTTGTATTTAAAAGTTTGTACATAATATGGCTTGAATCTCCAAAAGGCAATTTTTGTCTTTCCACCATTTACCTTATAGAGCTTAGGGTTGTGATCAAGTTAGGACAAATTAGGTTATTATCACCTATCACTTTAACCTGGGCATGCATAAAGTTCATACCGTTTGCAAAACAGCATGACTTGAGCTTTTTTCTTTCACTAATAAGTTAAGGTACCTTGCCATTTAAGTAGGCTGAGAATATACGTAGATAATTCCAGCATCATAGATGATGCCTGTTAGGCTGCTATATCTCAGATACTTGTGGGCATCCATTGTGTAATCCTTTTGCTAGTACTTGTGTTAGTAGTATCCTAGTATCCTCTCCTCTCCATTCCTCATGTGTGGAAGACATTGTTCCCACAGTGTATGACAATTCTGTAGCGCTAGCCATGGTGCGGTCCCCTGGCTTGGCTGAATTGGTGGCTGTCACCATGCACCCATCTCATACTGGCGTATTTGGAGGATTGTAGTGCAAGGGAAATTCTAGTAAATTGATGAAACCTCTGTGTGTGCTCTTTTGGCTGGATCCTATTTTCAGCTGCCAACAAGAGGCTGCAGCACTTCAGGAAGAGCAATTGCCCTGCAGACTGCCCATATCCCTAGCAGGTTATTTTATTATTGCTGGAAATGGTAGAGATTGTGATTGACTTATTTTTATGTATGACAAAGGTGTGGAATTATAAAGGTGTTGCACATTTGGGGAGACTTAACAGAGAAGCAAGCTTCAATAATGAAGTTTCTTCTTCCTTCTCAGAACTGGAGCTTCCCTTCTCCCTGACTTTGAGAAGCTAACTGCTGAGAGTTGCTGCTTAGTCAGTGCTTAGAGGTGCCACTGACCCTAGCATTCATTTGCTGAAGCTGTGATGTAGCACCTAGCTCTTTGACTTATGAAAGTCAGAAGTGAAAGGGGAAGGTCCAGCATTTCTCTCTGCTTTAGCACTGTCTCCAGGGCAGCCCACTTTCACTTCCACATCCACTGGATAGGTCAAAAACTGTGCATGGTCAAGCCTCCGTAACTGGCGTGAACTGTGAACACAGAAGCTTAACAGGATTGAAACAAAGTGTTTTCCCAAATGTGAGTGACAGCCAGATACATTTCTATAATTCAGTAACATGCATAGGCTTTTCCTCCTCCTTTTCAAGCCTTAAGGTTTTTGGAAAAAGTATGTTCTACTGCTGTTTTAGACAAAATTGCATTTTGTTTGGTGTGCATTTTTTGAATGCTGGTTATGGATCAGAGCTTGAGGCATTTGGATATTGAAATATTTTAGTTCTTTCCTGTGTGTTGGATTGTGGGCCCAGTGTTGTACACATCTACTTACATGAGACTTAGATATCAGTGGCAATATTTAGGATGATGTTAGGGAGCAAGGATGCCATGGCTAGGGTTGAAGGTGATGGCTGGTCCTGCAAGAAGATTTAGTTCATACCACAGCAGTGGTAAAAGATAACATGTTGTTCCAACCACCAGTTTTGTGTGTAACTGTTACCACTGAGTAACAGCTACATACCAAGGATTTCATCAGTATGTTTTCCATATAGTTTTCTAAGTATTTCATCTTTCTTTGAGATACAGTGTTCTAGAGATTGCCCTTTCTGTTTTACTGGCTCAGTGAAACTACATAACTTTTTTGCCTCAATGTTAAGCAGTCTGGGTGGATAACTAACTCTCCAGTCCTAGTGGAAGGTGATGCAGAGCTGAAAATGGTTGGTAATGCCTAGCACTTACATAGCACTTCCCTTTTGAAGTCTTGCAAATATAAATCGGTTAATTCTCAGAATGTTGTCACAAGTTAGGCAAGAAAATGCTAATCTTCCTCTTACAAGAAGTGGGGGAATTGCATGTACAGGTTTAGTGATTCGCTGGGAAGGTTTGTGTTCAGGGCAGGGTAGTGGAGATTATTTCCAGTCTCCAAAGAAGCACATTCCAAAATGTAAACAACTTATTGACTATTTTTGTCCAACACGTGAAATAACCCTTTTTTTTTTTTTTTTT
>VXAA01001102.1:716333-737772 GCA_013399115.1 Anseranas semipalmata
TTTTTTACTTGATGATACTACTTATCTCTGTTCTGTTAGTTCTAAATTGTAGCACCTCTCTCACACACATGCATCTCTTTTGACTGGACTCTGTAATCTCTAATTTAAGTTACATCTGGAACATTGACTGCTGTGATGGGAACAAGATTTTACAACTCTGGAAAATTCATGCCTGCAGGCCTAATTGCTGGTGTCAGGTACAACACAATATACTTTTTTTTTTTTTTTTTAAACCTCCTGTGTGTGATTTCTTTTTTTTGCTTAATTATACTGAGATGGAGTAAGCTGTATTTTGTGCATCTTTTTTGTTTCGGTGCATCAGTTATGTGAGAAGTATCTGAAAATGAATTGGCAAGTTGTTATTATTGTTTAATTCTGTGAACTTACCAAGTGTTTTTCCCCTTATACAGTTTGCTAATGGTTGGAAGATTAGCATTGAAGATGCTGGAAAAGCCCCATGAAAAGTAACTGTTCATTTTACAACTTAATGTCTGGATAAGGAAACCTAACAATGAAGCCGCATGAGTGCAGAAGCAAGAATATGGAGCAATTTTCTACGTGAAGACAGTTGTTTTTTTTAATGGGGAGGAGAATGATGGGGTGGATAGTTTACATATGAGGTGCCATTTATTTCAATGATCTGGTAGAGCTATTACTGTGTAGTGAGAAATTGGTCCTGTTTTTTTTTAAACACATTTCAGTGTATTTTAACACTTCCAATTTTTATATTCCAAAATATACTCATGACATGTATGAAGTACAGAGGACCTTTAATTTAGAAAGTACCCACAAAATGTTACCAGGAGAAATTGGCTCAGTACAGCACCATATCTCATACCTTTCATACTGAGTATTACAGTATGCTTTACCTGCTGTATTCTGAGTTGGTGCGTTATGTCTGTATAACACCAAACAGATCCTACCTTTTTAGTGTGAAATGATGCTAAAATGTTGCTTTTCTACAAGTAAAGCCTGTTATGAACCTTTATTTGATGTCTTTCTGTCTTCTTTTCTTCCTTCTGTCTGTTTGGGGACAAGGGTTATCTTTATTTATTTATTTTTTACCTTCTTGTTCCTACATCAGTGTAATTCTGTGCGGTGAACTGCTATACAAATGCTGTCTCTTGATGGTGTTTAAAAATCACTTTTTAAATGGAGGAGCAGAAAATTAAATTAGGGGCCTTCATTAACACATTAACTTAATTTATAGCGACTTACAATAATTGATATACTAGGGTACTTACGGTTTGTAACTCATATTCTAACATGATATTTTACATAATGACTACTTAAGATTTTACTTTGGGACCTCTATGCCATGGGTGATATCAGACCTTTGTCAAGCACATAACATATAAACTAGGTTTAAATATAACTTAAATTTTCTGCATAGTACTTCCCATTTTGTAGTGCAGAAAGGAATTTGTAACAATTCTCTCAGAAACTGCATAAAGTTAATTTTAAAGTGCATAATTGTTCTATTTCATTGGTCACTTCAAAGTCTGTATTTCCTGTTCTGAGCATACCATTTAACAGTATTGAGCCAGAGTGACATTTCCATTGTCTTGGATCAATGGAAACCCATATGGTAGTAGACTGAAAGTTGTTATTGTAGAAAGTAATAATTAAGGCAGATCTATAGATGCTGGGCCAATTGTGCAGTATGTTATTAATTCTCTTACCCGAAGTTATCAAACTAATTCCAGGTTTTTGAACATATTTCATATTGTGACCTCCTTGTTTCTGGGCACTTAACCTATAAATAACCAGATTTGCAGGGAGCAACACTGAAAACATGTAAAAACATATCTGAAGTTCTAGTCTCAGTTAAATCGTAGAATCTTTTGACCCTGCTGTAAGTAAAACCCAATAGAATTTTTGTAATGACCTTAAAATATTTTTAAACCACTGTAAGTAATTGAATAGAAAATTCCATCCCTGCTATAGAATTTTCTAGAGCCATTCAAGAATTAAAGACATTACTACCTTTTTTTTCAGACTGTGTGTGCTTTTAGGCTGAGTGTTAGGTAATTCTACAAATTTTATTTCCTATTTTATTGTGTAGGGTTCTTTTTTTTTTTTTTTTTTTTNTTTTTTTTCCCCTTCCACTGAGGGTGTTTTTTTATGTCAATTGAGATCATTACTTTTGCATTGAATTCACTATACCCATACCATGACTTCAGGGAAGCTTCATGCTGTGAGCCAGATTTCATCTGGATATAACATTTTGAAAGTTATTTTTTATTTTTAGGAAATGAATTGTTAAAATAATTATTAAGTTAAGGCTAGTCTTTTCAAAGCACATTCTGAAACTAAAAAGTTAGTTTAATATTGCTAATAGTATGAGCTATCAGCATGAGCTGGAAAGAGTACTGCTTTTTTAGAGACACAGAAATGGGAAACCAGGCTGATGCAACACAGACTGAGTTACCGAGCTTCAACAACTCAGAGTTTAGTCATGCCTCCAGAACTCAATATATTATAGTAATGACAGAACAAGAGAATTTAGGTTAGCAAATCCTTATTCCCCAGAGTGAAAGCCCAGGCCCTCAATTCCACATGCTATTGTCAGTGCCTGGTGGAAGCTGGGTGGCAATAGGTAATGAGAAGTACTTCACCCCTCTCTTTAGGGCCTCATTCAAGACTACAAGAGGGAATTTCCTATTCATTTTTGTAGATAAATGATCTCTTGAAAGTAGGAGCTTGCCCTAGACTTGGTAGAGAGGATGTACAAGAATACCAGTCTTTGTAATAGCAAGTTTTTCCCGTAAGTCCTGGAAAGTGCAAGATGTTGGGCTCCCTTCAGGTGCCCCTCTGGGTGGTTGCAAGCCCCCTTCACAGGAGAGGGCCCTATGGCTCAGGCCATGGGCTGTCCTACGTGGGGAATATCGCCTGGGGAAGCCACCACAGCAGAGAAGAGAGCACAAAGTGCCTGGGACCTGTGGGAAGAGGACCAACTATTTTCTAGTCTTCTTTTAAAGCTCAGTAGTAACTGGCAAAATACAGAAACGATCCTGAGGCTGAGGAATGGAACCTGGGGTGCCCTCTGCTAGGTGGAAAAACCATCAGACAACCTAAATTTCACCTATGTTTTATGTTTACTTTGGGCTAGCCACAGGTCCATTCCCATTCAGGATCTTACATGTGGCCTCCCAATTATTCCTCAAAGCCTTTTGGTCGTGCCTTGCTCTTCCCATTGACTAGACACAGACCTGACACAGACCTTTAGGTGGAGTCCTGTTGCTGAGTATCTTCTGGTTGAGGTGCGTTGCTCACGCTGGGGCAGTGCCAGGCGTGAATGGGCTGGCAATGTTGCAGACCACCCAGCTGGCAGTTTGTAACAAAGGTTTTTTGGGGGTCGAAATCTTGTACACTTGGATGCCTCAGTTCTGCCTTACTCTTTATGGATACAGGACAGAGACCTCGAATATGACAATAACGTACTGAGGTTCAATTGCAGCATTGATTTGAAGGGAGGAAAAAGCAGTCCTTTTACTCGCCTATCAATAGATGTCACACCCTAAGCTGTTCTTTCAATTTATGTGACTTTCACAGCCAGCAGAATCCCTTTCACCTAGTACAAATATGTAATGTAGTGTAAGAATGTAAGTAAAGTCACACCAGTAGTACAGATGCCAGTCTTTTAAAATAGCAAAGGAGAATGAGAGGAGGATGGAAAATGTTTCAAGTGAAATGGTTTAGGGGGGAAGTAGTCATGGGCTGTCCTACTTTATCCCTTGTTCTAAGAATATAGTACATGACTGTTTTCAATGCAAAGCATATTCCCTAGCCCTTGTTCTGCTGCAGGCTTTGAAAGTGCGATTTGCCACGTCCCAGTTCTGTCAGTCATTGTGCTGGGAGCTGTTGGCACTCTGTCATCCCTGGCTGAGGGTCGGTCCGTGCTGAAACTAATATGACCTGAAGTATTAAGCAATTATCGTTCTGTGGTGTTAAAATTCCTAGCTTCTTGGCATTGTATTCATGCTTTCTGACTGAACAATTTAATCCACCTGGAAAAATGGGAGTAGAAAAAAAGGTCAGAGAAGACCTCTAGGCAGTTACAACAGAAGAAGGAAAGTCTTTGTTCCTCCAGAATCCCTGCAAGAAAAAATTGCAAAATGTTGCATCAATAGTGACCCAGAGACATCTGGACATATCTCCTCTCCTGCTTCCTTGAAGTGCCATGATGGAGCAGATCAAAATCCTTAAGCTTTTGTGCCATATCCCTAGCTCAATCAAGTGCACAGGTGACTTTGGATGTTTTTTTAGTCTTGCGCCTTTCTTCTGAACCTGTGAAATGGAGATAATGTTTTCTTTCTCCTCCCCTTCACACACAGTTTGTCTTCTACATCCCTGTCTTTTACTGGGTGCTTTTACAGTGCATGGCATAACATGTTCCCTGCCCCAGAAGCAAGGATCAGTAGGTTTGATGCAGTTTTATTGCTGGTAGTTAATACAGTCTGTCCTTGTTTTAACTGGATCCTATTTTAAAAAATAATGGAACAATTACAGTAGGATAAAGGTATTTCCCTTCTATCGTTGCATTAAATCTTAGCGTTTGCATAGTATTTTGAGATCGTCTTCTGCAAGTACTATAAGATGAACTGAGTTTTAGTATTAATACCTAACATGCATCTTAATTTTCAAAGACGAAGAAAGGATTCAGGCTTTTGGAAGTGAGATTAGGCAGGTGGTTGCTTCTGTTAGCCTTATCATACAAAAGGTCAACAGTGCTTTCCGAAAGCACTGGTTCCCAATTTCCTTGTTGCTTGGAGTTTCTTCCACATTTTTTCCAGGGGCTGGGGAGAGCCCCATGCTGGTGTCTCCCAATCCGCCCATGCAGCCGCAGCAGAAGGCCAGGCTGATGGGGGGAGAAAACTGTGGGAAAACCCCTGTGCCTTCGGGAGTGCTGAGATGCAAACACTGTGTTCAGCTGCAGACATAATTCAAAATAAAGTGGCGTGTTCCCTGTATGCCTTTGCTATCTGCTCTTGCAGTTTTATCATTATTATTATAATTATTAGATATTATAATCATTAGATATTAATATTAGTAGATATTATAACAAAAATTCGTTTTTATTTTTATTTTTATTTTATTTTATTTTATTTTTTATTATTGTGTGTGTGTGTGTTGCCGGTGGCTGCCGGCAGAGGGCAGCCGTGCCGCTCCGCCCGGGACAGGGGGAGGCGAGGATGGATGAACAGCCCCGACCAGGGCTCCCCTGCTGCAAGCACGGGTTTTATTGTGGCCACCAGGCCTGCAACAGCACCACATGCTCGCTCAGGCGAACCCGAGGGCCTGGCCACTTCCCTCTCGCTTTCTCAGTGAAGGGACGTGGTTATGGGGCGCACAACCCTCCTCGCCAGGCACGTTACACAGTCCCACACCAGTGCTGCTAAGGAGCTCAGAATAATCACATGAAGAATGAAAATAAAAGCCTCCAGCCACTCTTCCTATGCCCTCCAAAGGAATCCACTTCCTAAGTGTATTTGAAGACCAGACCAGCCTCTCTCATGCACGTGTTTACATCAAGAAACAAAATCTGCGGGTTCAGTCAGCCTGAAGCACATATAGAGGGGATTTAGCAACACAGGCCTCCTTCTTCAAGCACTTATGATAAATTTTATCCATTAAGAAGCAGATAAACATCATAGCTTTGCAGTATATAACCAGGGAGAGGATGTTGGATGTGTCTTTGAAGGTCATGTGCTTGCAGCAGCAGTGTAGCAATAGGAAATGGCTGTATCTGCTGTTACCTGAAGGCATCCCATAGGTAGGAGAGTTATTGGACGTGCTGAAATTCCCTTCCGCTCCTCTGTTCTCCAATAAAACCGCACGCAGCTTCCTCCAGGGATGGGCCAGGTGTTGCTCCATCAGTATGCAGCACCACAACCAGCAGGGCAGAAAAACACACACCAGCAGGAAAGAAAATAGATGAAAAGCAGCAGGAGCAAAGTAAATGGTTTCAAATTCTGGACAGAAATTTCCCTTCACTGAGGTGCCCTTTAGTCTGTGTGGTTGTGACAAGACCTAAACTATTCTGAGGTGAGAGTGATGCTGGTCTGTTTACCCAAGATCTGCCTTCGAAACAGAAATGAAGCCTAAACTGGGAGGTAGAGGAGATATTTGTGATGGNCAAGAACCATGACAATGGGCACAGCGTGGCAACCCTAAAATCTTCCAGATGTTTCATAACCCATAAAGCTGCTGTGAAAATGATCTTTCTGGTTCTCTGGCTACTTATGCATCCCTGGCATTGAGCAGTGTGCTAGACGCTCCACCCTGCACGCAAGCAAATATTCCCTATGGTCAACAGTAAAAGGCTATAGACTTTCTGAGGCAGAGGTGGCAGCAGCCTGCAATTATTCCTGTTTTGCTCAGCTGCTGGCATTGGAGTACCTGCTTCTCTAGGGAGTGGTGTGTTACAAGGAGACAGAAAACAGCCATAGATTTTGTTAGATATGACTGAGTTATGGAATATACCCCACAGGACTCCCCACAGGATCTGAACTCACCTCAGGAGTGCTCCTCACATGTGAACATGACACCCCATGGTGTCACCTATAGACACTCGGTTTTCCTTGGACAGCAAAAGACCTGCAAAAAGAGGATGTTGAAAGCACTCAAATCCTTCCCTGTCAACTGTAAACAGGGTGTGATGTGTATGTTAGAAACAGAAGGAAAGGGAAGAGTTAGCTATTTAAACAACCGTGTTAAGTCAGACCTAATTAGAGCTAATCTCTCCATTCCATTTTTTTTTTCCTCAGGAGCAGTAAGTACCCACAGAAAAAGGAGAGATTTGGGGGAAGAGGGGCAGGAGAGGTCAATCTACTCTTAACTGTGTCTTGTTTGGCTGGGTTATTGCAACTGACCCCATTCAAATCTTTAATTGACATCTTGGTTTAAAATCCAGGATGGCAACACCATGAAAAGTTTGTGCCCACTCTGAGTCATTCGTTACCCTCTCCTTCTTTATCAAACATGCATGAAAATTAAAACTCATCTGAAAGTTAAAATTCAGATGTGGTGTGGCCCAGATGTGGAATGAATCTTGTATTGCCATGTCCTGCCCAGTGATGGGTTGCTGCACTTCACTTTACCCAGCAAATTTGAGGATGGAGAATGCCCCTTCATCCCCATTGAATCTAAGGGGAAATAGGATTGTGCAGCATTGTTGGGAGGAAGGGAAAAAATTGAATGCCTTGTGGTGACATTACAAAAAGGAAGAGCGGAACATCTGAAGTGCTGTGAAGATGTTGCCCTGGAAGAAGATGAAGGTTTCTGGGAAGATTCTCCTGCTGACTGGTGCTGTGCTGTGCCAGCTGCCCCCTCTCAGTTTCTGTCCTCCTGTCTTTAGTTTTCAGCTTTTCAACAGAGGTATCTGTCAACAGGATGAGTTTTGAGGGCTGTGATCAGCAGTAAATCTACTTGCAGATCTTGCCAAAAAAACTCTCAGAAATCCAAGTATTGCCCTACAGAGGAGAACATAAGGAGAAGGTACTTTTGTGTTAATTTCTCTTGAGGTTCTCTGAAATTTATGGAAGAGGAGAAAAATGAGGCAATGAGCTTTCCTGTAGGTGCCTCTGGAGACAAGACTGATTCAGGCTTAGTTTAATCACCACGCCTAGGTAAACTAATATTCACTAACCCATTCAAAATTGTTCTGTGGAAGGGCTGCACTTACGGGGCCCTCTCCCGGCAGACAAGGGGTCCTGAGGCACCACCACCCAACTGCCCCAGTGAGGGGTGTGAACCAGAGCAGCCAGGGATCTCGAGCTCTCCATGTCCCTTTTCTTCTTGGTCAGGAAACTTTCCCAAGCCCCCGGAGTTCCTTCTGTATGGGAAATGATGCTCAGCGTGGCTTTGGCTTATGGATTTGCATAGGGCAAGACATACAGGATAACTCACCAGTAATTTTAGGCTGAGAAAGACCCAAGTGCCGTCACGCATTGGTTACGCTTTCTCCAGCCCCCCAGACTGGGGATTAGGCACCAGCTGTGGTCTTTACTCTGTCGTGGTTCATGTGGTTGTGCCACGTCCACCCAGCCGTTCGCCTTTCTGGCAGAAGTTTTGAACTTTCTGTCACCTTTTGCTGATTTCCCAGAGAGATAAAAAGTTTCAGCAGTTTCAGTTCTTTAAGATTGTTGAAAATCATTAGCTGGATGACCTCCAGAGGTCCCTTTGTACCTCAATCTTTCTGTGATTCTGTGACTATAAACACATTTCTATCAAGAAGAACGATTGTATAGCGCTGGGATATACTTTGCTGCTGCTGTAGTGTTAGTGTTATCAAACCACAGTGGGGTCTAGAGCTCCTAACGCAGATGGAGGTGGCAATTGGGCTGGGTGCTGGTCCTTACCCAGAGATCTTTCACCCTGCAGAGACCTCAGTGATGGAAACCCCTTCCTGGAGTTCAAATCTCCACTGAATGATTTTGAAATTGCTGTCAACATATTTACTTCCAGATCCAGAGAGGATGAGGTGCAGTTTTAGGCCTGGGTGAATCCAGCAGGAAGCCTAAGAGGAGCTGAGCTGAAAGAATTGTCCATTGGAAAGGGAGTTGTTATTGTCATGTTGTGTTGGGGAAAGATGCCTGTTTCATGCAAGCCTTAACTTCCCTTTAAGGCAGTCTCAGAGGAGGCAATAGGGCTATACAGCATTTATTCACAATGCCCTGATGTTCATTTCTGCCGGTGTTTGCCAGGGCTGCTTTAGGGTGAGAAGCTGGCAAAACATCGAGATGCTGAGCCCCAGAGGGAGGAGACATTTGTAGTCCCATGGATGGAGAGAGTCCTGGCTGGGGACCAACGGGAAAACTGTGCGCAGCATCAGTGCATTTCCTGGCTCACTGCAAATTCTGCAGTCATGAGCATTAAACTTCATTACCACGGCCTGCTACCGGAGGGGGCTCTGAGGCTGAAAACTTCATCAACGCAGCCCACAGAGCCTGCGTTTTGGCTGGAGTGAGTTTTGGTAAGTGGTAAAATGTTCTAGAAATAGGACTCCTTATAGAAATCCTGACTCCTTGTTGTAACTCATCTCAAAAGCCTTTTTTGTATAAACTTTTGGGAAAGTTTTGCACAAGCAGCAGCAACCCATCTCGGCAATAAATGAAATTCAGATGACAAAATCAAATACAATTTCTTTCTTCAGAATCATAAGATGCCACGACAGGTGCAGCATGGTGGAACCACTGTAACACGCTATAAACTTAAACAGGAGGTGATGTGGGGAAAAAAAGGGAAGGTGGTTTTGTTCAGGTCATGCACCTAATGAAAAATAAATAGCAATAAGCTTGCTTTTAGCAGGTTTGATAAAATTTTAGATTTCTAGCTGAATTACTATATGTATATTGATAAAAAACCCATTGTGCCCTGCCAAGTAAATAGCTCCTTCCCATCAGAAAGCTGCGTCTCCCCATGAGCTATATTTGACAAACAACTTTCCATAAACTATGCTGCTCTGATATGCACCTCAGCAATCAATCCAGGAGCTACATGTAACCCTGTTTAAAAAAAAAAAAAAAAAATCACCAAAACCTCCTCACAGAGAGGAGGTACGGCAGAAAGCAGGCTGCTCTCACCAGAGCAATTAACTCAGATTAATAAAATTAATGCGGGATGATTAGTGTCGCCACCTTCCTGAGCCTGCTGTTGCGTGACCTGTCCGTGGCTGGGATGTCCCCCACGTCCCCTGGGAAAATTGCACCTCGGGGCACGTTGCCTCTTCCAGAGACAGTCCAAGCTGATTAGGGGAGGTGTAGGGAAAGAGGGCTATATAGGACAGGCTGCTGCATTGGTGAAATTGGCTATATAGGGCAGGCTGCTGCATGGGTGAAATTGCTCTTGTCGGCTCCGTAAAGTTCCCAAAGGACCCAGAAGCAGTGTGGGTTTGTTGCAGTGCTGCTGGCAGCGCACAGGTTGCTAAACGCACTCCACCATTATTCCTTGTTATTTTGGCTGTCGTTCTGGATGCCTGGTGCAACTCAAGATGTTCACACTTTGCTCCTCTGAGGCGCCCTGTTACTGAAGATGGGGGTGTGGGCAGGAAGGGGCTGGTGGCTTGCTCAGGGGTGAGCCACATCCTTGGTGACCGCAGGGCTTGCTGGCAAGTCACACATGTTTCCACTTGTGGAAATAAACCTGTGAAATCCCCTGCTCAGGCCAAGGCTTTGCATATTAAGATGTTTGCCAGAGGCACCTGGGGGGAAGAGGAATGGGAATAGATGCTGGAGCTGCAGCTGCTGGCTCGCAGAAGAAGACACTGACCTCGCATTTTCTGTCTTCCTTGCTGTTTGTTTGTATTTGCCCTAATGTGACCACATCATGTATACAAGGAGATGAGCTGTATTTTAAGGAAACATATCTCTGAGGAGAATGAAAAAAAGCCTTTGCTTAACAAATCATGTCTGTTTCTGAAGTAAATCTCTGATCTGAGGCAAGGAACCCTAAGTATTTAAACTTAAATATTATTTTTCTATGCATAATTAACATAAAACTCTGATGTCTTTGGTATGGCTTCTCCTTCTCCTTGCAACCTGCTTCATAACTTCGAGGGAAATTTCAGTGCTCTGTATTGAATTGTGGCAGAGACAAAGGAAATTTTAAAGGACGAATGAAGGATGCGTTGAAACCCGGGGATGTTAATTGGTGCTCTGCTCCGTATTGATCTTGCTTTCTGCTTCTGAATTTAGCGTGGGCTCTGAAACCCTACCACAGGCAGATTGCCATTAAAGAGTTTTGTGTGCATTAACCCAGCAGCATCAGTCGCTCTGCGGTTCTGATATATACCTTGCAATATCAATCTAGCATCACAGGAATCTGCCCGTCCAACCAGTCTACTAAAAAATGTCCAGCATTCCCTGCAAAACAAAACAAAACATATGGCTTGCAAAGCGTTGCTTAGCCTTTTTGCACTTCCATGTTTCATTCTGCAGAATTGCTGATAGAGTTCCAGCTTCAAGTTTCTCCACATTAATTGCAATGATATTTTCAGTCTTTTCCTGCCAGCCGAGCTGCTGGCTTTTGATCAGAAATCACATGTGTGCTAGGAAGAAGTGGATTGCTGTCAGCTGGCTCCAGTCTGCTTTGCCATGGAAGAAAGGGTGAGGTGCACAACACCAGGTTCTGCAGCCAGGGAGGGAAAGGGGCATATTGACATGCAGATACCCAATACATGTGAAAGCATGTGGTGAATAGGGGCTTAAACCCCTCATAACCCTTACAAAACATTGGGCTGGGATCAAGTAGAAATGGTTTCTCTCCCCAGACTCGCTGCTGAGCTGGGACGGAGCTTGGGGTGCCCACCTCCCCGTGCCTCGGGGTGCCCTGGTGGGTGGGAGGCGAAGGGGCCAGCCCTCCCAGCCTTGAAGACGATCTGAAATAAGCAAATCATCCACTTGAACCAGGCTTTCAGCAGTCAGTTGAAGGAGTGCTGAGCAGCTGCAGACACACAAACTGGCAAGATCTCAGTTTTGCCAAGCAAGTTGCTATTTGATTAACGTGGCAATTATTTGACAGGAAATTAGGAGAGAGTTTTGAGACTTAGGAGAGGAAATTAGGCCATTTTTTAAAACTTCAAGAACTCAGCAGTACTCCTCCTCACTTGGAGGTCTATGAACATGCAGGCAACTTCTGCATTTCATCAAGAAATTGCCTGCACAAGGGCTAAAAATATTTTCCAGGGGGAGTGGGACCCAATCTTCATGTGATAACAGACCAGAAATTCAGCATCTTGGTTTGCATACTCCAGATCCTCAGCTGTGTACACCACTTTATCCAGTGCTGAGGTCTAATTTAGAAGCACTCTATAGCATCAGGCACTGAATATGCCCTAACCAGCACCTCTGGAAGTCTTCTTGACCTCACAGGGATTTCTCCATAGCTTGTGTCGTCTATCCAGAGTTAATCTGGATTCCCTCCAGTGGAGGGAAGTGGACAATACATCTGAATGACATGGAGAAGAAGAACCACGTGGAGAACCACGTGGAGAACATGGCACAAATCATCTACGAATCCTGGTGGGAACAGGGTGGTTGTAATCCATGAATTACAAAAAAAAGAGAAACCTCTTCCTTGCAAACCATAAACATAAACCAGCTCTGCAACAAGTGTAATTCAAGAGGAGTAAACTTGAAGTTAGTCAGCAGTGTCAAGGACACCTTGGAGGCTTCTTGATGCTGGGTCATAATGAAGTTTTTGCTGGGATCTCAGGATGTCAAAACTGCTTTTCTACCAGACACGGGAATGCAAAATTAATACAGATGCAGTAAACATAGCCCAATGGATAGGCTGTGGAAAGAAGATCTGGTTTCTGTTTTGGGATGTGCTGATTATAACTTGGAAAAATACTCTGCATCAGATTTAGGATAGAGAGATGGCTGCTTAAGTTTAGTATTTTTGGCAGTCACAAAATCACGTTTCAAACTTCTGTGCTCCCACTCTTTCTGTGCACTTAATTTCCCAATGATTGGGACCCCAGGGCCAATGCTCTCTAACCTCTAGTCTGGAAACTACTAATGGTCTATAAGATATCAGAAGGTGATCTGTGGAAGAACCACAATTTAAAAACAAAGTGAAATTATCAGGTATGGAATCACAAACATACAAAAAGGGGAAAATACAGGTACTGAACATCACTAATTGTAGTTGGTTGCAAATAAAAGCTATTGTGGTGACTGGACAAAGTAGCCTGTTGATTTTTTCCCCCAGAGAAGTAAGTTGTTCTGGATTTGAGAAGCACCACTCTCAATGCAAGGCTTTTTGCTGCTGTCCATGCAGCTGACCATACACATCTCTTGACACGGCTGAGCTGCGTGTCTTGTGTCTAACTAAATGCCTCCAGGGTGCCCAGACTGGTGCTTCCCAACCTGCTCTGCATCTGGAGCCTTCATCAGGTCTATGTACATCTGACACTTGACACTCCACCACCCCAGCAAGTGTGGAGGTGATTGGCATTTTCCCTCTGATGCACAAACTCTGCAGTTAAGGCATTCATTCAAGTTGCAAAAGAATCAAATTCAAATCCCCAGTTGCCTTGGTGGAACATGAAATCCCATCTCCCACCTTTTGGGAGGTCTTGCATTGAGGCTCCCGCAGCTCTCAGCCTCCCCCTTCCAGTCCTCCCCCTCGGTGTGGGACTTCTGCATCTTGCCTAAGCTAAGTGCAACTTTGCAGCTCAGGAGACAGGGCACTCGGTTGTGAGGAGGAGGGAAGACCTGAGCTTCAGTCCTTGCTCGAAATAAAAGCTCAGTGTTTTAGTAACACATTTGCTAGCAAGGCTTTAAAGAAGGGCAGAGCACTGAGTTGGAGAGCCAAGTCAGTAATTAAGCTCCTGGAGCAACCATTTTCTGAAGAGATGAACAAGGCTTTTTTCACTTGGAGCCTTTACTGCAAGCGAGGAAAGCATATTTCCTTCATTTCAGTGTCTTTGGTTTAGCTTGGTCAATGACTTGTTCATGAGAAATGAGAAATTAATTAGAGGTGGAAAAAATCTGGAAATTTATTTTTCCTACCCACCTGGTTAACAGATTATTTCATGAGTGACAATTTTCTTTGTTTAATAATTCAGCTGACTTTAAATACAAAATGTGCTTTGATACCTTCTTCTTCCACAACCAAAGCATTAAATATGATTTTATTCAATAATGGAGAACAATGTTGCCTTTTTGTATGTTGTTATAACCTAATTTCTATCCAAAGGCAATTCAACAAAACTCCTAAGTAAAGAATTGAATTACCTAGTAAGTACAAAATATCATTTGCCATTTTCTGATATAATAAAAGGTAAACATTAAATGTTTGAATAAAAACTTAGGTTGTTTAAGTATTTAAACATATCACACACTAAATTAGCAAAACAAGAGAGTATGAAATACAACAAAAGGCTTCAGGCGCTGTAGAAGAAATCCCAGTGGTTGCCAACTGGGAAAATGATTAAGTACAAATGCAAAGCATGAGTAGAAGCAGATCACTTTAACCAAGGTCACTTGCTTTCTCCTTTAAGTGACAATTAAAAGACTGCTCAAATCCCACGCGCATTAATCTCTCCACCCAGCTCATTTTTCACAGCAGAAGGCAGCAAGTCTACTTGTCTGCGTGGTCACGAAAGAGGAGGAAGGCGACACATTAGCGGTGCCGCTGCGGGCTGCAGTTTCAGCTCACCTTCATCCATTCCCAGCCCTCCTTCGCCAAGGGCTTCTAGCAAGTGTACTTTTTGCCTCACGTTTCCCTCTGCTGCACTTCTGAGAAGCGAGGCACCTCTGCTTGCTGCTTGGCCTTTCCCCTCTCCAGCACCCACCTCTTTACCCTTGTTCATCCCTTTCACGTTCCCCGCAGGTCTCACACGCTGGAGAGATGCTTGTGAAACCATCACATGCGTGTGACCGGAGTCACTCCAGCATTGCACGTCCTGCCCGGATTTCGTACTAAGCGGACCCAGCCCATGTGCAGCGTAGTTCCCCTGCATGCCTGTGGGAGAGTTCCCAAATCGCGCCGTGACACCCGCTGCAGCCAGACCTTCTCCCAGCAGCTGGAAGGGTCCGGCTCTGCCCCATTCCCAGGGGGAAGCACTGCCCAGGGGAGAAAGAGAAATAGGAGACGACATTTGGGCCGCTGAAACGTGTTGGCTACTGGTTAACGTTACTGTAAATGTGATGCGGGGGAACTGACGCAAGGCAGGTTTGTTTGCCTTGGATGAAAGGCATAACTGCAGGATTGTGAAGCCTTGTGCCTGCACTTATTTGAGGAGTCTAACAGAGAAGAGCAGGATTTGCATCCACGCAAGACTACTTGGAATCTAGAGTGAGGGCATTTTCTGTGGGAAAAGAGTTAATGTTTCTTCCTCCTTAACTGTCATGAAAATGAGTCATAATTTAATTCTGGGCCATTTTCTATGCCAGATGAATGGTGCAGTGATATCTGAAATGATAAAAACAATGCAAAGATGAAAGTGTCACATTCCAGCATTCAAATCACAGAGCTCTTCCTTCCCTTCATTGTGTTCTGCATTTTTTCAAGTGTGAAATGAATAAAACAAAATTCAAGCAGCTCGCCTTTCAAGATGTGCATGATTTCATGGCAAGTGCTCTGTGCTTATTTGTGATTTGTCTGTGAATCTTGCCCATCATGATATTTACTACATTTAAAACCATTTCTCTGTGGGATCAGATAAGTATGAAATCTGAAGGTAAATCTGCTAACCTGGATTTGCAAAATGCTTTGCAAATGTGATTAAAACCATTCTAGCTTTTCATGGTAAATAATAAAAGTTATGCATTTGACAGGGATATGTAACTGAATGCTCCCAGTGAGTGCACTGCTACATTAATACCCTCCTTTGTCCTGCTTCTTACTAGAACAATAGGAGCGCAGACGTACGTCTTAACAGTGTCCCACATACAGTATGTGGGACACAGGCTGATGTGTACTGTACTAAACTCCTGATTCCATATTGTCCTTAATAAATCTGCCCTACTTTCTTTGTTGATATGCTCTTCTAATATTAGAAGTGCTGAGCCCTATAACACAGACATATTAATACTCAAAGAAATATTCTCCTATTACTCAACAATCCTCATTCCTCCACTTTTGGTCATTTGCCCTACATTACAAGGTGACGTGCCCTTGAATATCCAAAGACACATACGCAGCTGGAGCATACATTACCATGTGCACTATAGGGGAGGTGTGTGGCAGCAGGAAGCTCCCTGCTGCAGCCCTCCCTGCGATGAGAAGTCATGAAGTCCATTCATGAGGGTGTATTTGATAAACCACAGTTGCTGCACCAGTTCCCAAAATAGTAAGTATCTGTATTATTCCCGATGATTAATATCCAAAGCCTGATGATATGTCGTTATCTGAGCTGTTAAAATATTTTTGAAGAAACATTCTCCTCTTAAAAAAAGCTCCTTTGAATAAGTGCATTTTCATTTCAGGAGGAAGATTAAGCCTTGCTTATTTATTAACAGGAATTTCTAGTGTGGAAATTGTTTATCTTGAGTTAGGAGTCAGTCTTCAGCTGTTATGATTTGAAAAAAGGCAACCTCATTAAATCTGGTGCCTTATTGCCTTCCTCAGTTTGCAGATTGCCTGAAAGAGCAGCTCTGTCCTGATCGTCTCGTGGGTGATAATTCAGGTCTGGGTACCAGAGACTGCCAGCTCTCACTGTGCTCCTCAGGGCTCACGGGGTGAGGAAGGAACAAGCTACAAAACGCACACAACCGATGCTGAATGACGGCACATGCTGGGCAAGGCGAAAGAGGAAGGGGAAACGATTAATTTCAAGAAGGAAGTCTTCAGCTTTGAAAAAACTATGAAATGCCTTTGTTGACTCGGAGGACAAGGATTAAAAAAACAGCTGGCTGCTTCTTTGCGCAACCTTCAGGTGGGATTATGCGGGACTAAAGCACTGAGGTGGTCTATCGCTTCTGTACAGCACTCAACGATAGCTGTGGCAAACAGGCACCGCTTTATGGGGGAAGGAGAAGTCTTCCAGGGTGGAGAGGTACAGAAGGCGCGTAACATCTCCTTCAAATTAATGCCCTGAGCTATTATTAAGGAACCAGTGCTGTGAGTTCGCGGTGCCCTGAAGCACCCCACAGCATACCCTCCTCACCCCATGGATGGGGGTGGACCAGCCGCCCTGCTCCCACCAGGAGAGGCGAGTGCCCTTCTGAGGCAGGCCACGCTCACCTTCTTCACTGCTGACACTATGCAGTTCAATACTCGCCTGGATCTAAGAAAGAGCCTCTAGAAAGAACCCCAAATAATGGTTTTACTATTTCAGCTAAAGGAGAATTTGTAAAGAGCCAGTAGCCTAGGAACTGCATGGGATTAAATTTACCCTTTGCACAAATAAAGAACACATGATTGACCATTATTGATTAATGAAGAAAGGTCACAGACCAGGTAACACAGGCCAAACTTCAACACGTTCACATCAGTACAATTGGCAAATCTAAAGCCTCATGTTTAACCATATTATGGTCCCAAAGAGCATGACTTTAAGGAAGCAATAGCGGTGCAGAGGCATGCAAATATCTGAAAGCAAAGCACACAAATCCTGTTCATGCTATGGTACTGGAGTAGACCTAACCAATTATTTTTCTTAACATTTTTTTCTCAATGCATAAAAAAGAAGGACTCATTGACTAGCTTTTTTTCTTTCTTTTTTTTTTTTTTTTTTCTGTTCAGATTAAAAATAGTCACAGTACCAAACCAATTTGTGTGCCATAAATTCAAAATAGAAATGGAAACAAGTGAGGAAGGCTGCCTTGGACGATAGGCTCGCACTTCAGGTTGGAAGGGACTCTCCAGGGGCAATTAGCTGGGTTCAGCTATTCCCAGGAAACAGATACTCCTGGGACTCAGTATCTTCTCAGCTCACACAGTGCCTGGTCTTGTTGCAACAAGTACAAAGAAATTCATGCCTACCCGGGTTGAATCACTGGGCCTTTGTCAAGCAGCAGCAGGTTTTCCGTTGTGAAGTGGAGCTGATTTGCAGTGTGCTGGAGGGCTCTCCAAATCTGCAGTATTTAACATGTGGAGCATTAAACAGCATTCCTGCAACAGATATATTTTCCTTTGAAACCTGTCCTGTGACTGTCTCCTTCAAGGCTTCTTGCAAGTCCCATTGAAGTCCTGGCCGCTTCCAGAGAGAGGACACTTGATGAGTGGGTGACTGCCTGACCGCAGCGCAGAGCATCCTTGCGCTGCTTTCCTCTACCAAAGCAGGTTTCCACTCGACTGAACTCCTTCAAAACACGTGTTGCATAGGAAGGCTTAGAAGCCTTGAAATTGCACGTGATTGCTGTCACGCACTCCTGCGTGACTAATAAAGTGATGGTGCTCTGCTCTTTTCATCCTGAAGAAACATCTCAGCTGCCATGCAAATGGTGTGGAATGTTCTATTGCTGGAATAATAATCACTTCTGCAGCACATTACAGCTATTTGCACAGGGCTTAACAGGTGTGATGTGGCACAAACTACTGCTTAGGCTCAAAACCATTTTTCAGAATTAAGAATTTCAATATGACTCATTTGCTCTGTTATTTTTTTTGTTGTTTGTTTCAGCAAAGTACCAATATGAGAATCCCCTTCTTCATGAGTCTACTTATGTATGACAGGAGTGACGGATTTGCTAAGGCAGCTTAGTAAGCTTGAGCTACTGCTGCCCAGCCCATTGTATCTGTCCGGGGTCTCTGGCTGCCTGGCAGGAGCATCTGGAGCAGCCTGAGCTCTCCAGAAAAATGGCCTCTTATTGACCCGTGACTGGTAGGAGCTCACAAAAGTCAGCTAGGCCAAAATTGCAAGGGTCTACTAGCTGGGTGCCCCATTTTGGTCTCAAGCACCCAGAAAATGAGGACCCAACAGAGAACGTTGCACTTGTTTTCTCTCAGCATCAATTTCTATGCACATTAAATGGGAATACTCACACTTGTCTTCCTTCTTAGAATGTTTATATGGCGCAAGAGTGGAAACTGTACTTGCTTAGGTCCTTCTCTGTGCCTTAATGAACAGAGTAACCATGCTTTCAGAAGTGTCTTGTTAGCGATGTAGATTCTTGAAGCCTTGCTGTTTTTCTTGCAGCCCATCCACACTCAGCATACGTATCTTGTAAATAATGGCTTTGGGAACTGGGAAAGAATGAACTCTGAAAATGTACTGAATGGGCTCAGAGAGTCTAGGTATGGCCAAAACTCCCACTGACTAGACTGATGGATGGCTGAATGCGTTATGAACTCTTTGCTAGCACGTGCTCTACATTTGTCTAGTGCTCTCCATTGCACTTTGGACCATTTAATACTATAAATGTTAAAGCTGTTCCCACCCTTATATCCCACAGCAAGAACCCACTGTGGTTTGTCTCAGTGGAAATGCATTCAAAGAGACACTAAAATGAAACATATGGCTGTCTGCAAGATCAAATTTAAGTTGGCCTGAGAAACTGCAAAGTGCATGGCATTAGATGTAAAAAAGGACTTGAGCAATGCAGTTCACACGTCGTTTCTAATGCTGTGGATGACTCAGTAAGGCTGAGTGGGAGAACCAGAGAGGTCTGAATCACCGCTTTTTCTCCTCTCTGAAGCACTATTATCTCCATGCAAATAATTTCCAGTCTCAAAGCTATAGCAGCCCAGTAGTGGAGAACACAAACCTCATACCCCATCAGGAGCCAACTGGTTAATGAAAATTCACAGCTGCTTCATGTTTGAAGACACAGATTTATGTAGAAGGAAATTAGTTAATTAATCTTACAATCCTGGGATTTGAGAAGTATTTGGAGAGACAGTGAGTTCTATTTCATGATTTTGCAGAAGCCATGTATTATTCAGCTCTTTCCATTGTTCAGGCTGATGTATGAGACGTTTGAGAATGCAGCTGTGGAGTCTGACAGTATAAATGTTAAAAAAAATAGTCTGAAAAAGAGCAGGTTTGAAGTACAGAGAAGTAAGAATGAAAGAGTTTGGGATCCCAATGCTCTGTCAGACGGATCTACATCTTTCTGGTGAGTTCAATGGGCTCTGCACAGAAACATGTGCAATATGTGTGATGACCTTCACACATTTGAAAAGTAGATGAGGACTTTTGTCTGCTAAGAGCTGATCTGGAAGACCAGCAACTTTCTGCATTTTACTTAAGCCAACTGATAACAAACATTCGCACATCACATATGCTTGATTGACACTTTTATACCTTGCTATATCTTTTTATATCTAGTACTTTCAATTTACTTGCTAGGTTGACAATAATAAAACTAAATAAAAAGCTAAATAAAAGTTGAATGAAAATAATCAAATAAGTAAAAACCTCAAGGATTTCTGATTTTTATAATCTCAAAATTTAATAAAGAAGAAACCAACACAGTTCTACAGAAAGTACCACAAAATATATGACATTCAATTGAAAAGAATTGAATTGAAAAGTTTCAAATCTTTGTGAACAACAGTATTGGAATTCTGTAGAGGAGATATTAAGTTACGATTTCTCACATAAAGTTGGTGATGTACCTAGATGTACCTTGTACAGTAATAACAACCTGGAGCTGCAAAACTCAACTGAAATATGTAATAGGAACAAAATAGTGACTGCAACACTTTTCTTAGTTCCCTGCTGGTTGGTTTCATTTACAGAATTTAGAAACAGAAAAGGGACATACGAGCCTGTTGAGTTTTTTCTCCACATGGAACTTTATGCTTTATGCTAATAATTTATTTCAGGCTAAGAAAAAGAAGATCATAGAAGATCAAAATGATTCTCTGTCAGAGAAATCCATGTGTGTACGTATTCCTTGAAGGAAGCTGTAGCAGCCATAAGAACAAAACGCTGGCTCTCTTGATGGGACTGGCAGAATTAGAAATGGAAAGATATCGAAGATATATGCAACATGGGAGGCTTCAAGGTTTGTGGAAGACATGCAGCCCAGGGAGCCTCGGTCCTGGTTAGATGTGCTTTCGAAGCAGAGCACTTTGGTGCTGCCTTAACACAAAAAGAATCTTGCCTGGATCTGATAGTACTTAAAGTCAGCAGAAAGCGGCCACTACAAGTAGCGATATGGATGTGAGCACAGATTCTGCCGTCACTGATGGTTGCAGTTGCACGCATTGCGGCGAGGACACAGTCTACGTTACTCAAAAGCTGGTCGCCCCGCATTGGCTTCCCTCAGCCCTTCTGGGTGCTCGTGGGGACAGGCGAACCCAGCGTGCTCGCCCCACTTCACACAATTAATTGAGAAAGAACCGCACCTCGCTCCCGTACAGGCCGGTATGGGGCATGCCCACAGGAGTCCCTGCAGCAAACGTGGGGGAACGCAGCCCCAGCCATTCACACTCGGAGTTGCCGTGCGTTCAGGCTTTGGCTTGGCTAACCGGGGCTCTCCGAGCTAGGTGCTGCTCGCTCAGCGTCACTCTGCAAAACCGTGTCAGAAAAAAGTGGGGAAAAAAAAAAAAATTACAAAGTAAAGCAAGCAAAAATCCTCCCTGGGAAAGCAACGGACTTGGCGGAGTGTAGCAATTTCATTCCCTAGTCCTTAATGCCCATTCTGTCTGCCTTACTGAAAATGTCTCCCAACAGTGGCCTGATATAGATCGTCATCAAGTGGCTTGTGCTTACCAAAATAATAAAAAGTATGCAATTATAAGTAGGCATACGGCATCTGTTTCTGTTCGGCCTTCACCTATCCACCCCGCCCCTGCAGCCCGGCGGCTCTCCGGGGCTGATCTGGAGCACAGAGGCAAACCAGGGCGACACCCCAAACTTCCCCTCCCGGGAACGCCCCCTGCGGACAGGTCTGGGCGCCACACGGGGAGCCCCGACGCAGCCCTTGTGCGCCAGGGAACGGCAGCGCCGCTGCCGCGCTGCGCTGCGCTCCGACAACCGGCCCGGCACCCGCCCGGCCTCCGCCCGCCGCCTCCGCGGCGAGTGGGCGCCCCGCCC
>VXAA01001102.1:738018-751514 GCA_013399115.1 Anseranas semipalmata
TCCCCCCCGGGCCGGCCGGCGCTGAGGGCCGTCGGGAGGCGGCCGTGTGGGCGCGCCGCCGCCATGCTGCCCGGCGTGGGGGTGTTCGGCACGGGGCTGACGGCGCGGGTGATCGTGCCGCTGCTGCAGGCGGAGGGCTTCGCCGTGAAGGCGCTGTGGGGCCGCACGCCCGAGGAGGCGGAGGAGCTGGCCAAGGAGATGAGCGTGCCCTTCTACACCAGCCGCATCGACGAGGTGCTGCTGCACCAGGACGTCGACCTGGTCTGCATCAACCTGCCGCCGCCGCTCACCCGCCAGGTGGCCGTCAAGACGCTGGGTGAGTGGGCTGGGGGCCGGCGAGGAGGAGGAGGAGGAGGAGGAGGAAGGGAAACGCGGTGGCTGTGGCTGTTCCCGGGGGGCCGGGAGGAGTCCCCTGCTTTGTCCCTCTCCGAAGGCTCGCGGCTGAGGAAGGGAGAGGAGGGGGAAAAAAAAGGGAAAAAAAAAAAAAAAGGAAAAGCTGGGCGCCAGCACGCGCGGAATTTGTGAATGATGCTGACACATCGGCGTGCCGCCGGCTTGCTGCTGCAGCCTGCTAGCGGCAGGCTGAAAGGAAAAAGGAGAGGAGGAAAAAAAAAAAAAATAAGAAAGAGGTGTTTTCTCCCCGCCGGTTGGGACCGTGCCGTTCGCAGTTCCCCTTCACCTCCGGTTGGTGTGGTTCCCCGCTCCCCGGGGTTAGTCACTTGCGGATGGTAGAGGTAGTAAAACGTGTGAAAAAAGACATGGGGTAATCATTAAATAGTGATTAGACACACCGTAAGGTGATAACCTGCAATAGGTGCCATTTTTTTGGAGTGCATTACTTAAAGGATTGTTATTTACATGAGCGATCGATAACTCTTTCCCCCAGTTATTTCAGAGGTAATTTTTTACCGCTGGATTTGTGAATTCAAGCATCGGATCCGTAAAAACGAAAGTTCTTGGCGTGTCGATGCAGATGCAAGCAAGGGACGAGGGCAGCACTTCCCAAACTGCTGAGGGGAATACCTCGCAGCCCTCAGCGCCTTCTCCTGGTCCAGCTTTGTGCTCCGTGGCTTGGGAACTGGTGCGCCAGGGAGCAAGGATTTTGCTTTAATCACTGGATTTGACGTTTTGAGGGGAGGAGTGCAATGGCATTCATCAGGTGGGGAGTTCAAAATCCTCTGGTAAGCGAGGTCAGTGCTGTCCATCGATTGAGGAAAACACAAACTGGGAGAACATTAGTTTCTATGATAAGGAAGGGATGAGTTGTTTTTTTTTTTAACGTTTGTTTGTTTGTTTGTTTGTTTTCCTCTTGAGGTTTCACACAAGAAGCGTTGTATGGCAGCTGGTGGTAGGACATGGGCAGAGAAACCAAAGGTTTTACTTGTAGAATGAGGCTTCAGGAGGACTGAAAATGATGTCCTGCATTGCAGCAGAAAAGATTGAGGAGAGACGTGGGTTATTCGTTGATACACCCTGGCCTGGATTCCATGTGGAGAGGCATATCTAGCCTGGAAAGAGATGGGGTCCAATTTTTTTTTTTTTTTTTTGCTAACCTGTATTTTACTTTTTAAAGTGACTTGTTGCCAGAAGCTCCATTTTCATGCAGGGCAGTTTCATTATCAAAAAGTAAAAGCGCGGGGAAGCAGTTGCTGGTGTTTCCATCATGTGCCTGTGTTTGCACTGTGAATATGCAGCGCCTTCAGCTCTCTGGCCTATTTCGGGTGCGGATGCTGGAGGTAGCGGTGGGGCCAAGCAGGTGTCCTTGCAGCTGTGCGGGCTTGGACAATGCCACAGGAAGCACGCGGTTGCTTCGTTTTCGCTGGTGCATCTGACATGCAGGCATGTATCGCTGCTTTCAACGTGGTTTTGGCACGGTGGCCCATCAACCGCTGCTAAAATGCAAAAGCGTGAATATCAACCCCAGCTGAGGAAGTCCCCAAACCGTCCCTTCCTGGAAGCGGGGAGGGAGAAACTGGGGGGAAATATGGCTTTAAACTTACCCCGGTAACTGTTCCTCTAGCGTCTTCTGCTCGTCTCTGTTAGAACCAGGCTCCTGAGCTGGATCTGGCTCTGTTCTGCAGTTCTTAGCAGCGAAGCCAGCGCTGGGCACGTATCTGGAACAGGCGAAGTTCGGGAAAGAACCCGAAACCAGGCTGGTTTGGACAATGACCCAAAGCACGAATAAAACCCGTGGCATTTTATGTGAAGTACACTGATGGTCTCTGCCACTTCTGTGTGAAAGGAACCAAATTCCTGTTCACTTTTACAAAATGGGGCTAATTGAGCCTTTCCCTTTACTGCCTCTGGTCTATTCAGCTCGCTTAGGAGTTACTTTATGTATTGCTGTTCAGATTCCCTGTAGTTGTGGCTGCTGGGTGCTTGTATAATATAACACAAAGCTAATGTCCCAGCTGACTTACTGCTTGGTGTCCAAGAAATATTTGGGTGAGCGTAGAAAACAGTCTGAGTGTTGAATAAGGGTATTTTCTCACTGAGCAGAAACATTTGGCATGTTTGCTAGTGGTGGTCTGCTTTTCTCCTGCCTGTATGCATCAGCCGTACAGCTGTGCCCCAAGCCTGACCAGGAATGGGGGATGTGTTTGCAAGCAAAGACAAAATGTGTCACCAGAATCCTGACCCGTGTTTAGCATCGGAAGAGGCCATGGTATGGACGATATAGACCCTGATTCACCTCATGCAAAATTGTCAACACGTGAATTTTCTCAGCATAATCCCTCCTCCTGCCCCCATTCAATTCAATACAACTTCAGCTCCTCACTGAAACTTGCCGTGTGACTAAATAGCTGCTGCATCACATGAAGTGATTTGCTGCAGGTGGTGCTGAGAAGTCCTTGATGATATTGCATCTTTAAGTTTTAGGGGAAGTTGCAGCCCTTTCTGTGTTTCTGGTTGTGTTGGTGCTTGAGTCAAGTCAACTCAGCTAAAGAGAATTTATTCCTGAGGTTCATAAAAATGTTTCTGGGGAGCAAATGTTTTGCTCTTGGGGAGAACCGAATACCAGATGTTCTTCAAGCATGTTTCTGGAGATGTTACCCTGTTGACTGTGGTTTTGCTTCCTGTCTCATCTTAAGTTATGGACAGAAACACTGAGCTATGTGCTGAATATTCACTGTACCTATTCTCAGCCATGTCTACATAGTGTTATTTTTCGAAATGTTTATATTGTAATAGTGCCTGGTAGGAGTCCCTTCTGGGGACTTTGCAGGCAGAATATGACTTTCCCAGTCCTCCAGAGTTTGTTCCTCTTAAGAGCACTTAAATTTGTTTGCTGACTGATGCTTCTATACTTGATCGTGGTCATGAGGGAGTGTCTCTATTTGGAGAGGAACGTAAATTGAGCTGCTGGGATCCTCACCTTCCCATCACACAGACGAGTAGTACAGGCCTGTTGTCTGGAAGGCGTTTGTGAGAACCCGCTGTTAAAACACTGGACCTGCCCCTGAAGTGGGAGGAACATTAGCTGCAGTGAAGTAGTTCAGGGGTCTGATGTAATCTATAATTCATTTGCTCATTGCTTTGCACCCATACAAATTGTTAAGAGGTTACAGGGTTCTAGCTGTGGACCAGATTTTGTAAAGTGATAAGATGCTCTATTAAGGTAAAATACTATCAGGATTATTTATTATTAATAGCAATGCAATATTTGTCCTGCAATATTGAGTTTAAATTTGACCTACCAGCAGTGACATTGAGCAGAACAAGCTCTTGTGCTTGGAAGGGAGATGACTTTGCAGCATATTAAACGTGAATTATGGACATCTTATTGCAAAGAAAGTCAGATGAAGTGCTGTCTGTCTTTAATCTGCAGAGCTAGGAAAGGCTATGATGTCTTTTTCGCACATGGCAGACATGCGAAAGTGAGTCCAAAGAGCGTGCTGGCAGTCAGCTGCAAGCCTTCATCCCACTTGAGTGATGACCGTGTGCATTTTAATAAAAGCAGAAGATAGCACCCAGCTCTTTCATTGCCTTTTTCTCTCAGTACTGCAGACCTTTAATTCCAGTGCTGTTCCTGTAAAACTCCTACTGAGATGCTGTGGGATAGAGACGGTTAAGATAAAGAACGCTGTTCAGGTACTGTGTAAAATGAACAAAATAAACCAAAGAACTTTTTTCCTTCCTGGCCTTCAGATCAAAGGCACTTCTCCATTTTTTTCCCAGTTGTCCCGTTCTGCCTGTATTTCATGAAAATAAATGCCAGTTCAGTTGTGGCGGTAGTGTAGGCTGGATGCCCATTACGGGGCAGACTGGGGGTACTGGAGTGCTGAACTTGCTCGGCGGTGACACACCCAAATTTACCTAGACTAATCAGCAGCCAGCAGTGATCAAAGTGCTTGCATTAAGCCAGGTGAGGCTGTGTCAGAGGGTACCATGCCCTGTAGCTGCCTTGGCTGAAACAAATGCCTGCTCGAGCCTCGGCCATAGTCCTCCCTTTGAACAGCAACATGGGGTGCTGGGGCATGGGCACCCTCCTTTCATCTGCTCCGCTACTGGGGCTCTGACCTTCATGCTTTGTTCATGGGAGATGGTTTTGCTGTTCGCAGCCCTTTATCCTAGGGAAGGCTATTTCAGTTAGATCCTTGCCAGCCATGCCAGCAGCTGTGCCTAGAAGAGCTGCATTGCTCTTTCAGCCATTTTCAACACCAAACCAAGACACGATGGCATTGGTAATGCTCGCGCACTGCTGTTAGCGCTGACAAGAATGCCCAGGAAGGACCTGTGATGGAAATAGCACTAGTGTCCGCTAATCTCCAAACAGCAGACAGCAGGAAAAATAGGTGTCTTTGCCACCACTACTAACACCAACACTAAAAGCGTGCTTGTCCTGGTGTAAACATACGTGTCTATTGGCACAGCTGTGTGAGTGAGGATCACCTCTTGCATTTTTCATTCTGGCACAATTTGTAGAGTGGCTATCACACAGGCAGCATGTTGTATGATTCACTTTCTGGGTGAGCCATTTTTTGTTTTGCCATACTAAGTAAAGAGTTTAGTTGCTGTTCTGAGCTAGACTGCTAACAAAATAGAAACCAAACATGTAGAACAGCTTTTTTTATTCAAAGGGTAGCTTGGTGTTTTGCACAGTTAATTGAAATTACAGAAAAAGTTGTGCTTATTTCAGTTGTGTTAAAAGAGGGTTGTACAACCATGTCTACGCACAGAATGCACCAATATGGTTAAAATGGGACCACAGTACTGTGGATGCAGTTGCACAAGCAGAAAATGTGTAGCATGTTTTTCTTCTATGAGAAGGTGTGTTTATACAGCTACAGCTGTGCCTGGGCTAAGTATTGTAATTATTTAACTTCTGGAGTAAATTATTGCGTCCCTAGCTGATGGAGCCCTATAACATGGAAAACAGCAGAAAACAGATCTTTTATGATTATTTGTTCTTATTTGCTTGGCTTTGTGCCTTTGTTCTGATCTGTAGTGGCCACTGTAGCACCTGCTGCGGTACTGGGTTGTCTGGCCCCTGTCCATGCCGTTACCTCAGTGACTTTCTTTCATGTTGCTGGGTTTTGGGACTTGTGTTGCTGGGTGGTGTAAGTCAAGGATGAGGAATTTTGTTGGAGTGAGAGCTCTGCAGCTGAAGGACTTGGGTCCTGCCTCTGTTGTTTTGAGCTTCAGGAGAATGTTAAATAGAGGATTTAAGAAAGAATGTGTAGATAAAGGCAGAGAAAGGAAAATATGCTGGGCAAAAAATCACAGATTTTTCAAGCTTCCCAGTGTTGTCTCTTCTCTCTCTTTCTCCCTCCTAAAGCCCTCTTATGTTTAAGACTGACACTGCGTAACAGAGATTTGCTGTGTGACTCCAGACATGGGTAGCTGAGCCAAAACTCATTGTACTGTCTGCTTATTTGAGAGCTAGGTAAATCGTGCTGAGGTGTATTACAACTTACTGTCCTTTTCCCTGTACGTACGGTAGATTTTGGCCATTTAGCAGTAGTGGTGGCAAAGCACTGAGGATTAAAATGGAGTTAAACTCCTAAGGCAGCCAGGACTGGTGTTTTCCATGGGCCGCTGCAGTGCAACAACAGCCTTCACTCTTAATATCAGTTTGTCACAGCGTTATCCGGAGTTGCTTAGAAGTGTTCTGGTTTCCTCAAACCACCAAAGCAGAAGCGTTTACCCTACTGTGTTTTGTTTATTATTCATATAATAAGCCTGTAGCTCATATGAGTGAGCTGTCAAAGTCAGAGTCTTAATTTACATGGTCAGCACGCATGCATGTAACAAAACCACAGTCCTTACAGAAAATGATCTCAGGCCTTAAGTCTTGATTTAAACAAATTGATTTAAATAGCTATGTAATTAAACAGGAACAATCCCTTGTGTAGGTTCCCTAACCTGATTTAAGGCCAGGTCTGCACATAGATTTTGTACCAGTATAATTATGACTGCGAGGGGTATGATTTCTTTAATGTAATAATTGTTGGATGGCCATTAGAAGTCCAGCTGGTGTGAATGCTGTTCTCTAGGCATAACAGTTACTCCCTCTCCATGCAGGTGCAAATTGTTGGTTGCATGTACATGTAGAGCATCCAGCTGGTATAAATGTGGCCGTGTTACAGGTGTGGACCAGCTCTAGCTTTACTAGTACATTTTAGGGCCAATTCTCTTCAATGTTTTTATTAATTTCTGGATGCTGGACTTGAATGCACGTTAAGTAAGTTTGCAGATGATACAAAATTAGGAGAAGCTGTTGACTCCCTTGAGGGTGGAGAGGCCTTGCAAAGGCCTTGACAAATTAGAGAGCTGGGCAATTGCCAACCACATGAAGTGTAACAAGAGCAAGTGCTGGATTCTGCACCTGGGAAGGGGCAACCCTGGCTGTACGTACAGGCTGGGGGATGAGAGGCTGGAGAGCAGCCCCGCAGAGAGGGATCTGGAGTTTTTGGTCAACAACAAGTTGAATATGAGCCAGCAGTGTGCCCTGGCAGCCAGGAGGGCCAGCCATACCCTGGGGTGCATCAGGCACAGCATGGCTTAAGCTGGTCGAGGGAAGTGACTGCCTGCTCTGCTCTGCGCTGGTGCAGCCTCACCTCGAGTACTGTGTGCAGTTCTGGGCACCACAATACAAGAAGGACATGAAACTATTAGAGAGCATCCAAAGGAGGGCTACAAAGATGGTGAAGGGTCTAGAGGGGAAGACGTATGAGGAGTGGCTGAGGTCACTTGGTTTGTTCAGCCCAGAGGAGAGGAGCCTGAGGGGAGGCCTCATGGCGGCCTGCAGCTTCCTCACGAGGGGAGCGGAGGGGCAGGCGCTGATCTCTGCTCTCTGGTGACAGCGACAGGACCCGAGGGAACGGCATGGAGCTGTGACAGGGGAGGGTCAGGCTGGGTGTTAGGAAAAGGTTCTTCACTGAGAGGGTGGTCGGGCACTGGAACAGCTCCCCAGGGAAGCGGTCACGGCACTGAGCCCGCTGGAGTTCAAGAAGCATTTGGACAACGCTCTCAGACATATGGTTTGGTTTTTAGGTAGCCTTGTGTGGAGCCAGGAGTTGGGTTTGATGATCCTTGTGGGTCCCTTCCAGCTCTGGATATTCTGTGATTCTATGGGCTGTACTCCATATAAAGGCTGATGATGCATCAGTTTAGGTGATTTATTCTTGTGGACATTGGGAGGAATACAGTTTAGCTTTTGGGTTGCTGTGAGTTTAGATGCCTTTGAGCAAAAGCTCACGAAGGGTTTATAATGTTTTTCTGTGATTGTTCAGGCTGTGTAGTGCAGTGTGGCTGCACTAAGAATGTGATGGGGAAGAGCAGGGGAAGCTGAGCCTCACTGTATGGCAAAACTGGCACTGAATGCCCTCATCCCTCCGGTGTTGCACAAGACTAATGTGTGTGGTGATTGTAAGCATAATGAAGCTAAAAAGTCACTCTCTGTCCTTGAGCACCATGGGTGCATCCAATAGCTGCAGTGGAACTGGCATCCACGGTAGCAGAGATACAGATTTTTAGTAAAACACGGGTCTGCAATCCGACTCACAGGCTAACAGGAATTTTATGGCATTGTCATGGACAGGATCACGGGAGAGAACGAGGGTGTACCCCCTCTTCATTGGAAAGAGCAGCCTTCATTTCAGCACAGCCAGGGCTAATGATGAAAGTTATTTATCAGGCATGACTCCTATGTCTGAGTATGGTGATGAGCACAGAAAATGAGAACATGGTGAGAGGAACTTGCAAATGAGGCAAGTAAATGGGTCTAATGGTTGGTAGTAATATAAGAATAAACATAATGATTTAACACAGGGAGCAAAATTATTTTGGTCATTTGCTCCTGTGGCAGAGTTTAACTGCAGGGTAAAAACTGGTGCCTTCAATTCCGTCGCGGCAGCAATCACAGCTTTAGTGAAGCAGATGGGGGTGAAAAAAAGGTAGCAGCTTTGTTTTGCATTCTGATGTTTCCATGGCTTTTATCAGCAATAAAGACCCTTGTTTTGGCACTTCCTTGCAGTGAATGTTTGGCAGCCTCTAGCTCTTCCATCTGGTCATTATTTGCCAGGAAATGCCCAGAAGGCAGGTCGTGGTTGAATTAAATACTGTCTCTAGGGTACTGGGCTTCACACAGCTAATGAGAAGCCTTAATATAGAGAGCTTTTCAAAATCCAAATAGAGTCAAGCAAGGACAGAGAACCATAAAATAGTAGTTATCCTTGCTGTGCTGAAGTGATGATGCTTGAAAATGTGGAACAGAAGGTTAGACTGAGCACTCACAATTCTTTCTCTTGGTATCTATATGTATGCATTATGCACGCGTGTGTGTGTGTATATATATATATGTATATATATAGTCATAAAAAATTAAATAACATTGAGGTGAAAAATATTTAAATAATTCCTGGAAGTGCCTCCCCTTCCTTCACTTCCTCAGTCCATAAAAGACAATGCAATTGTTACTAGTTTATGCGAGGGTAGGAAAGGGGAGAGAGAATTGCTTAGAGCACATCTGGAAAGTGATTAGGTGTCCACGATGCTAGCCAAGCTCGTGCACATTAAAGTAAATGGCAGAAACACTCCTGTGAAAGATGTATTTAACAGCTCAGATTTGAATCTTGCTTACTCCATTGTGAATGCTAGTAAAGCTCAGCTGGATCAAAGGAAATAGTTGAGGTTGATGTTACTGAGAACCTGTGGTGGTCTGAAAGAAAATCTAACCACGCAGCGGGGAGGGGAGGTTGGCCTTGCAGAACTGTGTCCTCTGAGCAAAGACACGCGTCCGCTTAGGAGGTGATTGGTATTAGTTTTGGGACATGGTCCTGCAAATCTTTGCTTACTTCAGTAGTCTCCTTGAAGACAAAATCCCTGATTCCTTACAGGGAATGTTTGTTGGGCGTAATAATTCATGTAAGTAGGAATTTGCTTGCAAACGGCTTTTGCACTAGTTCAGCAATAAAAACAAAAAAAAACATAGCTACATCTGTGCAATTCCACAGCTCAGTATGTTTGTGCTTGTATAAAATGTTATGGTGGCATTTCTGTAGGAGTCAAAAATAAGATGGCCAGTATTTGGAGCAGAGGTGTGTAGACACTTTTGCCACAGTCTCCGAAAGTCAATTGGTGAATGAGTGTGGTGGGACTTGCCAAACTTTTTTGTGACTTGTTCTTGCTTTGAAGGAACTTGAAATTTTAAGGTTGTGAAAGACGTTTCATGGTTAAACAGGATGAGATGCCTTGATAAAGACTCATTTATAGGGCGGAGTGCTAACTGTACTCCCCAAGATTAGCTTGTGGAAACAAGATATAGCATTGTCCAAATTCATACAAAGGTGTAAAAGTTTTGTACCCTTGACTTATGGGCAGAACTCATTACTGATATTGCTGAAGAATTCTGCTTAAAAATCAGTGTTATAAGATGCTCTGTTTGTGGGGATGACATCCTACTTTGCTAGACTAGCCAAAGTATATTTGGATGTGGTCTGTGACTGTTGGCATAGTTTGAGAGGACCGAGGACCTGAAATGTTAAGACTGGCTGTAATTTTTGCAGGACCCCATCATCTAATCTATAGGAAAGTGTGTTTTGATGCATTGTGTGCCTAAAGTGAGGAAAGTCTGATGCTCACAAGCCATCTCACTTGCACACAAGCCCAGGGTACAGCTGGCTTTCTGCCCTGGAAGTGCACGTTGCCGCTCATGTTGAGTTTTACATCAGCCAGCTCCCCGATGGTTGAAAATAGGGTCAATGCTTCTCTTGTTGCTGGCCCTTTTAATGTGCGTGGGGCAGCTTTGAAGGAACTGCAGGAATTTTGGAGGGACTTCCTTCTTTGGGGAAGATTCACAGCTGGCATTCAGTGATCTGTAGCTGTGTTGAGTTGTAGGATTGTGTCTGGCACTGAATATTCTGCAGGTTGTTATTGAAAGGCCCAGTGTTGGGCCTTTATTTAACAGAGGCTACAAAAATCTTATTAAGCCAGCTTGCTATGAGCAGTGATGGCTCAGCAGCTGGGAGGTTTGTGTATTTATTTTTAATGAAGTACGAAGTTTCACTTTGGTTTATGTTATGACTCTCTGCATGCTGGGAAAACCTTTTCTTTTCTTTAGCAAACAGGTCGGGCCTTTCTGGGCTGGTGGGAGGAGCTGCTTTTTTTGGAAGACGGACAATAGCATACACGTACGTAATGTTGTTTGCAAGTACAACCTTGAGCATTGTCTTAAGCCAATGTGAGCAAGTTCAGATTTGCAGCTGCTGTTGAGCGGTGTTCAAGTGCACAAAGATATTTATTACCACGTCTTGGCATTTTTCAGTCCTGTCCTGTCCTTCAAGACTGCTTGCCCAGGGCTTCGTAGTTTGAACGCAATAATCTGAGAGTGCTGGGCGAAAACCAGTGGAGTGCTTGTAGTTACTGAAGCCTCTGCGTGTTGTAACTGTGCTTACAAGGAGTTTGCACCAAGCAGAATTGGGCTGCAAGGAGCCACGTGCAAGGCCTTTCCCTGTCTGGCTGCATCTGCATGTCAGCGCATTTCATTGGGTCAGTAAACAGCCGAAGTGGTTAAAACCATTCACGTCACTTGGTGCTCGAAGGAAAACTGTGGGGTGATGCTCTACCCATTGAATCTGGTTTTGGCAAAACATTAAAGGTTCCCCTGAAGTGTCTGAAACGCACCACAACAAGTGCAATATCAACTGACCTTGTGAGCACTGCAACGTAATGAGTAGGGGGAAGAAGTGGATTTTGAGGCTTTGGCTTACTTTGAGGAGGAATTACTCTCGCACATCTTTTCACTGAAAAGAAAGATGCATAAAAATGAACTGTATGGGAAGTGCCTAAGCTGTAGGGTTAATTCAATAGCATGAAAGCATAAAGAACTTTTTTTTTTTTTTTTGCTACTAAATAATGTATTTTACCAAGGCAGGACACGCCTTTCAGCCTGTGTTCGAGAGGACCGTGTATTTACAGAATCCTCCCAGCATGCACACATGCTCATACAGTTTCCTGCGTGTCAGTATTGGGTGTTTGCACCGCAGCCCAGGACCAGGGCGATCGAGACCAATACTTCTGGGTTTTTATAAATACCTTTCTGATCTAAGTAGGCTAGCCTAAATTCCATGTGGGTTGTGTGGTGCTTAAAGCTGGAAACCGTGTGTAGGAACAGATCAGGTCACGTGGATTATAGTCTTGTGATTATAATGAGTGCAAATATATGTGTGTATTCCTATGTGGATCAAAATCTCTACTAAGAACGCACTTTGGATTGGTTGTGTGCTGCAGCGTGAGGCTTGTGAAGTCACGGCAACTATTAATGCAGGAGAAGTGGAGAGGACCATGTTCTCCAAAGTCCTGCTGACAAATAAAGATGCATGAATTTGCAGTTGAGTGGTTTTCAGGAAATACGTATCTCTAGTAATAAATATAACTTTGCAGTCTCTCTTTTCTTTTTTTTTCCCCCTCTATCTATTCTTTTATTCCTATAAAATCTGTTAGGGCCTGAAACTATTATTAGGGAAATTAAAGGTGTGGGTATTGTGCTATTTCAGTTTGCTGGCAGCAAACAGTGGGTATAGTTTCTTAAAAGAAGATGTTCACAGAGGAAGAAAAGTCAGAAATTGAGCTTCAGACTAAGACAGAGTCTTTGTACCTCTGATTGGAAAACTGTACCATGAGCCTCAGTTTTGATTTAATACAGCTGTGCTGTCCTGTCTCTAAACCTGTAATTACAAGACTATGTGAGATGGATTGATGTGGGCAGTAGTTAGGATATTAATTAAAATACCATGGATGATATGGGAAACAATATCCCTTACATGCTTTATTAAAGAAGTTGGAGAAAAGTTCGTTTGAAATCCCAGGAGCTGTTGATCTTGGATCTTGTTTCTTCTTCTCTTCAGCATTCAAGCAGCTGTGAATTGCTTCACAGGGTGCAAGGTAGTGGAAGTTCAGGGCCAAAAGACAAAATAAGGTATTTATAGTCAAATATTCATCTCAGTAGGATTAAACTACTTTCAACTGGCCTGTTGCTCCTAAGCACCGAAGGCGTGCTTTATACTTCTAAGTGCTGAAGGGAGAACTATTTAGAGGCTGTGGCCTGTCATGCCATGGATCTGAGCTTTGGGGCCTCCTACTCTTGCGGACTGCCTCAGTACAGTGGTGGGTGTTTCTGGTTAAGTATAGGAAGGATGTGGTCTGCTTGGGTAGGATAGGCCCATAGGCCCCTTGACCCCTAGACAGCTCATCCCTGTCTCTTTTGGTGAAAAGCAGGGGAATAGATGCAGTTGTCCTATAGGCAGTCAGTTGGCTAGTCATCAGTGCCAAGATGACTCTTACTTGGTGAGAGGTGTCCAGGAAGACTCCAGCAGACATGCTTTAAAGGTCACATCCTAGTAGGTCTGCAGCCCTGGAGAGCTCATTGTGTCTACTGAAACTTGTAGTCCTTCTGAATCTTCCAAGTTTGCCCACCTAGAGTTTGATCGGTATTGGGAGTGTGTCAGGACTTCCAGGCACGACCCTAAACGAACTTCCACATGCTTGAGATCAGAAGACCTGGAAGCCTTTTGATTTGCTACTGGCAGAATGTCATCTGTTTGAAGTTGCTTGCTTTCCAGCAGTTACTGTTTTGTCCATAACTCCCCCCCCCAAAATGGTCTTCTACTGAACACAGCATTAAAAAAAAAAGGGAAAGCCAAACCCATTCAGTTGCATTGTTTTGGGACTTCTGTGAGATTAGGAAAGAAAGGCCAGACCAAGTTTTTTAAACAAATACTTTTGTTGTTGTTGTGTATTATGATCGATCATGAGATGGTGGAGTCCAAGATCTGGAGTGGAAGAAGTAGGGCAAAAAGTGGGATTGCTACCCTGGACTTTCGGAGAGCCAACGTTGATCTTTTCCGGGACCTACTTGGGGGTATCTCATGGGATAGACTGCTAGAAGGCCGGGATGCCTGTGAGAGCTGGGCAACATTCAAACAGCACTTCTTCCAAGCTTAGGATGGGTGCATCCCTAAGAGTAGGAAGTTGGGGAAGGGGGGCAGGAGACC
>VXAA01001104.1:0-39822 GCA_013399115.1 Anseranas semipalmata
CGTCCCCGCAGCCCCCCCATCCTGCTCCTGGCCCAGGCTCTCGCTGCAGCCCGGGGGGCAGGGGGGCGGCAGAGCTGCAGCCCCCTCGCAGCCACACCCGGGGGCCGCCCCCACGCCACGGGGCCGGGGGGGTGTCAGCACCCCCGAGACCTGGGGGAGCCGCGGCACAAAGCGGGGGCGCTTGGTACAAAACATTGGAAGAGTTTTTATTGTCTTTTAAAAACACTTAAAAATCGCTAATAGCTCTGGGGGCGAAAATGGAAAGCGGCCCCCCCCCCTCGTGCGGGCAGCGGTGCCGAGCCGAGCCCCCCAGAGCAGCTCCGTGGCCCATCGGGGACCGGGGGGCGTCCCTGCTCCTGGGGGGGTGGCCCCTGGGCCAGGGCGCTCCTTCACCCTCCCCGAAGCATCCTGGCGCAGCAAGCTGGTTCGCACCCTTTATTTACATTTCTTATATGAAAATAGGAGACGTGTGATATACAGCGGGGGGGCTGCCCCCGCCCCGAGGCCCCTGCCAGCGCAGGGGGTCCCGGCAGCGCCGCGTCCCCTCCTCGGGGCCACCCGTCCCCGCTCGAGCAGGGGAGAGAGCGGGCAGGGGTTGGAGCCAGGTCCTGCGGCCCGGGGGGTGCACGCTCCAGCCCCCCGCTGCCGCCGTTAACGGGGAGCGAAGAAGTCCAGTGGGGAGGGGGTTGGCGTGGAAGCACAGCGCCCGTGGCGGGGGCCAGGGTGGCCCCGTCCCCAGGGGCTCCGAGGCTGGCGGAGGGGATGCGGAGAGAGCAGGCGAGGGGCCGTGCGCTCTCGTTTCCGTCCTGGCGATGGCTTTTGTCCGAGCGGTGCCGGGAAGCCGGGGGCGGCTGCGGGACCCGGCGGCAGGGCTGCGCCCTCAGTCACTGTCCGAGCCCACGGCCGAGGAGCCTTTTCTTTTCCGTTTGGTGGGTTTGGGCTTGGTGTCTTCCTCCTCCTGTGCAGGGAGAGGGGGAAGCGGTGGTCACGACCGTCGGAGGGGTCCCTGCCGCACAGCACCCGGACCTGCGCCTCCTCGGGGTGGGGATGCGGCCCCCCGCGGCCCCGCACTTACCGAGGCGCTGCTGGAAGCCGATTCCTCCTCGTTGTTGGCCGGCTGGGCTGCGTTCTTCCTGCTCCGGGGGCTGGAGAGGGTGGCTTTTCGGCGGCTCTTTGGGGGTTTGGTGGAGGAGTCTTCATACTCCTCGGCCAGGGAGAAGAGGTCGCTGAACCTGGAAGGAAGAGGGGACGGGGTCAGGCGCTGCCAGGGGAGGCGTCCGCGCTGGGATGGGGCGCGCCGCCGACTTACTTCATCTTGTGGGCTTCGTCACAGCTGGCCTGGACGTGCTGCAGGGCTTGCAGGATGGGAGTTTGGCTGAAAACTGTCGAGGAACGAGTGAAAATGGGAGTCAGGGACCTGACGGCGGGTGCCAGGCCTCCCCCACCCACCCAAGGCAGGTTTTTGGCCTCCCGTCTGGATGCAGGGGGTTTGCGAGCCAAGGGGCTCCCAGCATCCCAGAGCATCCCAGTCCCCATGTGGGATCCGCGCGCAGTGATGGGGACGGGGGCAGCGGCCGCAGCCCCGGGCGGCGGTACCTACAGTTCTGTTTGGTGTTGGTCAGGTTGAGGCGGAGGCTGTCCAGGTGCTCCAGGATCTGCTCCAGGGTCAGCTGGGCCAGTTTGCTGCTGGAACTGCGCAGGCTGGGGGCAGAGCGGGAGCGCCCGTTGGTCCTGCGGGGTCGGGAGCCATGGACCCGCTCCTCCAGCCCACCCCAACCCGTCCCTGCTCTGTCCCCCCAAAGATGGGCTGCAGGAACCCTTCCAGTGGATGCGGCGCTTATGGGAGGACCAAGCACCCCCAAATCCCCAAGCAGATGCAGGGCACCGCGCCGGCTGGGATAACCGGGCTGTCCTTCAATGTGGGGCCACTCTGGGGTGCGGGGCCAGCACGTCCCCCTGATCCTGGGGATGGGGATGCCCTGGGGCCGGGTTTTTCTGGGAGTAAGGGGATAAATCCTGCTCAGGGTGCTCGCTGCCTCCATCCCTGGTGGCCCTGCAGAACGCTAAGTGCCCCGTGCTCAGCCTCAGGACGCTGCACGGTGCCAGCACATGGGGCATTACTGACAGCCCTGGTTAATTAGCAGGGATTAGACCTGGCTACAGCCCGGATCCCGGAACAGAAACACAGTGAAAATAGCTGCGTTGTTCAACTGCGAAAGACCGTTAATTAACGTGGAGGAACAGAAGGGAACAGATGAACGTGCAGACTGCCCCAGCAGCCTCGTAAGAGATGGGGGGACCTCACGACGCCAGCAGGACGGGGACGCTGTCCCGGTGCCGGTGTGCAATGGCGAAGCTCTGTGCCGGCTGTCTGGGCGGCGGGCAGCGGTCCTTGGGGATGTGCAGCCCTCGTGGTGCTGCTCTGCTTTCCCAGGACACTAGGTGTCCTTCCTACTCCAGCAAAGGTCTGCACGGCCCCGGCCTGGCAGCCCTGCGGAGGACCAGGGGCTGCCGGAGCAGACCCAGGCACCGAGGGGCTGTGGCACGGCCGGTCGCACCCGCGGTGCCGTGGAGGGGCACAGCACAGCGAAGGCAGCAAGTGCTGGTGACCGCTGCTGGGCACCGTGCAGGCTGTGGCCAGGGGAGAGGCTGCCTCTGGGTTTGATGTTTGCTTTTGAGGCTGGATGAAAGGCTGGGAAAGCGCCTGGGGAGCAGAGTGGAGCAGGGAGAGCTCCTGCAGGCTACAGCTTCACCCAGCTGCCTCCTCTCACCCTCCTGCACCACTGGGCTCTGACCCTGCCCACCGCAGCGGCTGCAGTGCCCCAGGAGAGACCAAGCGCACCCCGTCAGCCACGTCCAAGAGACGATTTGCACCCAAAAACGCCCCAGAAACACCAAGCTGCTTGGCAGGGGGGCACAGCGGGGCCAAGCAGAGGCCGCTGACGCAGCAGGGGAGCGCCGCGGCTTGGCACCGCGCACACAAACAGCTGAAAGCTCTTCCCCAAACAGCTCGGGCACTGGGCTCGGAATAAAAGGGTCCTGCTGGCGGGATGTCAGCGCAGGCGAGATCAAAGCGCAGCCTCCCGCCCGACTCTGGAGCTGAGCTGCTTGCTCGGGGCTCTGCCCACGCGTGGGTGGGCAGCGGCATCGCCCCAGCCTCGAGGGTTCAGTGGCGTAACCGGCAGGACGGGCTGGCGTGCCCGTGCTGCGCCGACGGGAGGCGGCGTCCCACCGGACCCCTCAGCAGCCCGGCACGGAGCCGGGCACCACAGAACCCACCCTCAGGTTCCCGGTGGCAGCAGCCGGAGATGCTGCGCCGGCCACGGTCCCTCACCTTTGGCGTTTTCGCGGCAGGCTGTTGTTCTTGATGAGCAGTGACTTGATGTGCTCGGCCAGGAGGTCGTCGTGTTTGATGCACCAGTGCCGCAGGATGCTCGTGGTGAACTGATCGTCGGGGTGGCAGGGCCGGCTCAGCACCATCTTCACCATCTCCTCGCTGGGCCTGCAGGGGAGGGGGAAGGAAGAGGCCAGCTGGGTGCCCTCAGCTCCAGCCCTGGATCCCAGGGGCAGGGGAAGCCGGGCTGTGTTCCTGAGGCTGCTGGTAAATGACCCTCCCAGCTCACACTGAGCCCCCTGCCCGGCTCACACCGCTCCCCGTGGGCAACAACGCGCTGCCGCTGCGTGCGCACGGCCGGAGCTCGCCTCTGCGCTCTCTGCCATCGCTGGCTTTTCACTAACGCAATTTAGAGCTGGGATTAGATTAGGCAGCCCCATGCACTGCATTAATGAAAACAGATAAAGTGTTCTTCACTCAGAGCAGCGGGATGCAGCCGATGCATCCGAGCAGGCAGGGACAGCATAGATCAATGCCAAGGCAGCTCTACCAGTGCACCCCGCGGGAGACAGGTGACAGCCTGCTCTCCATTAAGCAACGGGCTCCAGGACGTGCGGGGTGACAGACAAACAGCCCATCAGCACTCAGTCCCAGCAGGCTATGAGCTCGCCCTCGACAAACGTCGCTCCCGGAGCCAAGCCACATCAGGGAGCTGCTGCCTTTGGGAAAGCTGCTACTGCAGGGGTGACACGTGCCACCCTACTCTGTCCCTAAGAGGATCCAGGGCAAGGACTTGCACGTGGGCGCTCACAAGAGCGAGCTGGGAGCCATTTGGTGCCAGCAAGAAGGGTTTTCCCCCTCTGCTGTTGCACGGAGCTCATGGCCAGAGTGGCATCTTGTTGTCTCTGTCGCACCAGTGCTGCTCAATTAAGTCACCAGCCACAGCATGCTGGGGGACAGCCCTGCAAACCTTCGGCCACCGGACTCTCTGCAGAGCGACGCTGAGCACGCACAGCACTTACTTCTCTCGCCTCAGCTGCAGCAGCAGGCAGGACAACGCCTCGGGATGCTCTGCAAGGGAAAGCGCGTCCTCAGCACGGCAGCGCGCGGCTGCGGTGGCCCAGCGCCGCGCCTGTCCCGCGCCGGGGGACGGCTCACCTTTGTACTTGAGGTGCTGCAGGATGGGGATGATGGTCTCCAGGGGAATGCTGTGTGCCAGGAAGAGCTGCCAGGTGCAGTACTGCTCGAAGGTCTCCCAGTCCAAGCTTTGAACTAGGGGGAAGCACAGGAAGGTGAGGGGAGCTGCAGGGTGCTCGGAGGAATGATGGGGACCTGCCAGAGCCACCGCATGCAGCTCTGCCGGTCCCTCTGTGAGGTCCTCCAGGGACATCGCTGCACTCCCTGGCACGTTACACCCACTCCTCCAGCCCAGAGCAGCGCACCCAGGAGGGCAGAGCAGTCTTTGCGGTGAAATCCCGGTGCATGTGCTGGGCTGAGCAGGATTTGCACTGTGCCGGGGCAGCTGTATCACCAGCACGGCCAGCACCGCGCCAGGCCCGCGCGGGGTCTCCAGGACCCTGCAGTTGGCACTGGCACGGGCTCTGCCAGCTGAGGCATGGGCGGCAGAACAGCAAAGTCACTAACGCAGCTGCTCAGGGCTCAGAGGAAGAGAATTAACGAGGCTGTGTAATTAATGGGCTTAAGTCTGCTGCTTGCAGCTTGTGTAACAGCAAAGCTGGATCTAGGCAGCCGTCGGATCAAGGTGATGGGGGATCTCTCTGGAAATGTTCACTGGCCCCCGTGCAAAACTGCCCCAGCCCAGAGCGCTGCGGTCTTGGCCGGCACCGACCGGGGAGCCACGGGGCACATGCAGGCAAATCGCGGCACTGGCTGCAGGTTTTAAGGGCATTTCTGCTGTAAAGCAGCCAGTGGCTTGTGTGGATGCGAGCCACGGAGCAGCAGAACACTCCCGAGGATGCCGAAGTCCAATTAAAAAGCAACAGGAGGAACTGGGTCACCCACTGGTGATCCTGGGGGAAAGGCAAGAAACGCTGCTAGGGGGAGGTCGCAGGCACCAGCCTTCTCCTGCACAGCTAAGGGAACCACAGCTGGGTGTCCACCCGAGGGCCCCGGGAGTGCTCCAAGGGCCAGATTAAACATCAGCCAAGTCCCAAATGTTTGCTTTCTCACTCTCTCGGGGTGTCACAGTCACCAGATGACGGGAAATCCCAATTACAACCTTTCTGACCACCGGCCCCCTTTTGTCATCTCCTCACGGCTGCCCTCACCCCTGCAGTGCTGGGAGCAGAGGCTGCAGCCTCCCAGGAAAGGCCTGGCCTCCAGCACCGCCCCAGCAGCACCCAGATGTGCTGTGCTGCTGCAGGATTAAACAGGACCCGGTCACATCCCCGGAGACCCAGCAGCCGGGACCACGGGGGGAGGCTGCGTGGCTGGGGGAGGTTTCGGGACTCTCCTCTCTCTCCATTTTCTCTCTGCAGAGCCCTGGATTAGGCTTTGCCTGGCATTGCAAAGAGCCAGGGCTCCTAAGCCGCCATACAGCCAGCCTGGCAAAACCCATTAGAGCTCACAGCTTGGATCACACAGCTAAAGCTAACGATCCGGTTTAGGGCAGTGATCCTTTAAGCAGTGGCAATAATATCATGAGGAAATCCAGACCTTGGCATAACAGGGCCAGCAAAAGCCACTCTCGGATGCTCCATGAGCAGCCAGAAAGGGCAAAGCCTTGGCAAAGGCTTTCCAGAGACCGGTTCTCTTGGTCTCTCTCTGCAAAGCCCATTGGGGACCAGAAGGTTTGGGGGTGCCTGGGAATGGCCCCGCTTTCACCCTTGTGCCTGCCCTGGCAGCACTACTCACTCAGGATGTTCAGCACCGAGTCTTTCCGAAACATGACGAGGTTCCCCATCATCACGTGGCACACCAGCTCCTGCAACTGGGCGGCAGAGCAAAGGGGGTTAAGCGGGATGCTCGGGCTCACAGAAGCCCTCTTACACGGGGACGACCGGGCCTGGAGAGCAAGCAGAGACGCTATCGCTCCGCCAACACCATCTCAGCAGGAGCAGGGATCCAACAGAGAGCCCCAGAAACCCTGGGGGCTGCAGGTGGCTCATGAATCAGGGCTGGTTTAAGCAGCTCCGGGGAGAGGCAGCTGCTGCGAGGGACCAGCAGCGGCGGGGAAGTAACGAGAGGTTAATGGTTTCACACATCAACACCCAGGCTGGGGAGCAAGCGTCACGCAGGACAGACAGCAGATCCCCGCAGGCTGGGCCAGGGCGGGTGGGACCCGGCGCCAGGACGAGCTGTCGCCCTCCTTGCAGAGCTCAGCCGCCAAGCCAGCGCCGGGGACCGGCTCCGTGCGCTGTCAGCGCTCCGCTCCGCGCGCTGTGCTCTGCGTGGGTTCGCGGAGCCCCCATGGGCCGGGCGAGGAGGCCACGCAGCCAGGGCATCGCGGGGAAACAGATGAAGAATAACAGGAAGGAATGAAGGAATTGGAGAAGGGAGGGGAGAGGAAACGCTACGGGCCTCTGCTGGGAAAAACAAAACCTTCATATTGCAGAGCGCGGCGGAGCCCAGGAGCAGAAGCAGGGCTGGGCTGGGGGGTCAGGGTACCGCAGCTCAAACCTTTCCTGCGCCAGCTCCAGCTCCAGCTCCAGCCCGCCAAGCAAAACTTGCTGGTGAGGCGTTCTGGCCTCTGCGCAGCTGGGAATAGCACGGCTGGCCAGGAATGGTGTATAAATAGGGTGAGTTAAGGGGTTATCGGCAGATCACGCTCCAGACGAGCCCAGACAGCAGAAACACGCAGCACAGCATTCTTGCCGGTGCCCACCTCCCCGCCCCCAGCTTTCGCCAGGGCTATTTTTGGGTTGCTCGTGGCGGCTCGGTGTGACCGTGGGGAAAGGCTCCTTCCACAAGGGTCTAATGAGGGCTTGGCTCTCTGCTCGTCAGGCTGCTGAGGGTCTCCCAGCAGGACGGGGAGCTGGGCACGATCCAAGCCCCACCGGGCTCGCAGCACAGCAGGGACGGGCTCCCTGCATCCTCCCGCACCCGTGCCCATCCTGGCACGGCCGCTCCCCAGCTGCGCCAAGCACCTCCCGGCCAAGGGACTTAATCCTGGGCCCAGGGGAAGAGTCTGGAGCCCCTGGAGCAGCACCGGCCATCGTGGGCATCCCAGACCCAGAACGAGGGCACAAAGGACTCGGCAAGCAGACCATGCCCTGCGTCCTCCAAGGACAGGCCATTTCGCGGAGACAAGCGCGGCCACGTCGGGACCGTGCTGCCTCCCACCCCAGCGCAGGTCCCCTCCTTACCTGCGCCGAGTCTATGACAGCCACAATCATGTTGAGCAGCTCGCCGCTTCGCAGGGTCTCGTCTGGGAACTGGAAGAGTTCAAAAGCAAGGCAGGGCTCAGGAAAGGACAGGAGGGAGAGGCCAGCTGAGCGCTCCTATCCCCATAGCTGCGGCAAAGCTCCTCCTCAGCTCAGGCTTAGAGGCGCGCGCTGCTCCTTGCGAGGGGCAGCACGGCCCCGCTGACCGCCGGTTCTCGGCCGGCTGGACCAGAACCAGCACCACTTCCGAAACGCGACGAGGGAAGTGGCTGGGTGGGAAAAGCAGCCAAGAAAGTGCAGGAGGTTTGACAGGCCGTTTTCTGCAAGCAGGCGGGAGAGGGCAGGCTCATTCACGGCTCGAGCGGGCCAGCGGCTGCGGGCAGAGCTCTGCCAGGCTGCTGAGAGCCGGTGCCCACAGCGGGGCTGACCAGAGCAGCATGAGGAGCGAGGCTGCTTCCATTTTGGCTGGCAGAAGTCAGCCAGACCAGAATGCTTATGATTCCCCCCATTTTTCCTTATCCTTGCTAGCTTTGCTGGCCATTCCAGGCCCTCGTGCATTACGTAGAACTGCAAGCAAATCAAAAAAAATCAACAGACGGGGCAAAAGGCCAGGAAAATTGGCGGCAGCAAGCTCCCGCTGCACAGTTGGGATCTGGCTGTTCAGACGGGCTGCTCTCGGGACGTCCTGCCTGGCTTGTGCCGGTCAGCACGCCCACGGGGGTGGCAGCAGCCTGACCCCACTTCGGGTGAGGGCGTTAAACCCTGTGCTGGAAGGACCAGGGAGCGGATTCTGCTGCCGCGCTACTCCAGGATGCCTCCGGAGCATGCACCATGAGGTGAGACCTGCTGAGTGCTACGGTGCCTACTCATGCACAGGTTTTCCTCCCTTTCTTGGGCTGCTGCTGTGCTCCCTTCCCTACAGAAGCCCTCGGGAAACGCTCGTGAGGAACAGTGCTGGACAGCCGAACGCCCGGCAGATGTTCCTGCTGAACCAGCCAGAAAGGAGGGAGGAGAGGGGCCAGCTCATTCCTCCCAGGGAATGAGAAAGTACAGGCAGCACCGTGACCCCTCCGATGATTCCGAGTGCGTGATGTTAGCCTCCCTCTCTCCAACCCGCAGCACCGCTCCCGGCAGCCAGGCAATGGCCAGACACTCGTTGGCCGCAGCCTCCCCCCTGCAACCACTGCAAAGAAAAGGCTGGAGCATCGCAGGGCTGGGACAGCCCCGCCAGCATCCTGGCAGCGGGAAGGAACCAGCAGCTCTGTCCAAGACCTGGATGGGCTGTGAGAATTGGGACCGAGCTGTGTGGTGCGGATGCCTGGCTCCCCGTTCCAAACGCGCTCTGCTCTTGACTGCTGCAATAAGTCCAGCTGGCTCCAACTCAGCACCGAGTGCTGACAGCAATAAAACGTTTCATTGAACCCAAGGGTTCGGGGCAGGCAGCAGAACTCGCTCCAAGCGCTGCTTCCCCCAGACTTTGGGATGACACGTCTGCTCGGAGCCTTCACCTGCTGCTCTCTGGAGAGGAGAGGCAGAAAACGCTGTGCTCGGAGCTAAGCACGAGATGCACCTGGGACAGCAAGGTTAGCATTCGCCATCCACGGAGAGCACAAGGCTTTAACAGGGCCGTAAGGAAGCAGGATGACGGCTGAACATTGGTCTCGATGGCAGCCTGCTGATCCCCATCGCACTGGGCTGGGGGTGGATGGAGACCGTGCTGCGCTCAGCCTGAAGGAGCTTTTTCTAGGCTTGTCTGCTCCTCTGCTGCAGTGTAACAGCCCTGAATCTCAGAAGCAAACCGGCCTGGCCCCAGATCTGCCTCTGAACCCGTGCTCCTGGTGCCTGCGGGGTCCTTACCTCTGTGTAAATGGAGGGGGTGAGGTAGCAGAGCAGCCGTACATCGTCCTCCTGGCAGGCCTTCATGTCCATCATCAGACACGTGTGCAGGTCCCCCAGCTGCGTGGCCTGAGCGAAGGACTCGTACAGGTTCATCTTCCCTGCTGCAGCTTTGCTAGAAGGAGACGTGCCCGGGTGAGAGGGGAGCCCGCCAGCACCGTGACACCGAGCTGTCTCTGGGAGGCAGCACAAGCCAAGTGAAAGCCTGGATGCTTCCCTCCAACCCTCTCTGACCTACCTAGCTTTTAAATAGTACAGGAGGTGGTAGCCAATCTTGGGTTGCTTCTGGTAGAGCTCTGACAGGAGATCCAGCAGCAGCGAGAAGCCACTATTATCTTCCTGCATCTGGCAGAGGTTCCTTGGGGAGCACAGGACAGCCGCGTTACACGGGACGCTGCGCAAGAGCTCTCTGCTGCCGAGGACCAGCTGCTCGTGGGGACACCCAGCTCCAGGTCCCGGCCACCCACTGGGGCCACCTCTCCCAGCCCTGCTGTGGAGCACGACGGGACACGCAGCAGCCGAGGGGCTGGGACCTGGCAGACCTCAGTGATGTGGGAGAGACCCCAGGGATCCCAAGCTTCCCCGAACGACCAGATGAGCTGGGACTTTTCTGTAGTTTAAGTGTTTCTACTCAACAAAACACTATGCAGGCAGAATGAAAGAATAAACTCTTCTGATTGTGGGATCTTGGGGGGTGCTGGGGCAAGTGGGGGCATGGCAGAATGAGACCTATGGGGTTCACCCACGGTGGCCAGGAAGCAAACAAAAAAGTCTTAACTAGATTATTCAAAAATCTTAGAGCAGACATACCTAAATATTAGGTAGAGCGGCTTCCCCACCGATTCCTCCAGAGACCTGTGAGACAAATGCAATGATCAGAGCTCCACGTGCACCCACCTTCTGTTTTGGGGTAAATCACCAATGGCAGGGAAAAGCCCTGTGCATTATCTGCTGTGGTCCTCGGGCCATCAAGGGTTACCCCAACTGATGGGGAGACAAGAACGGTCCTGCTAACAGACCCCCAAACCTGTGAATCTAAGTCCTGTTCCAATAAAATCCAGGAGGAAGGGTGCATGGTGCTGGTTTGTGCAAGCACAGCAGGGGCAGGTGGAGTATTTCGTACCCTGCGTGCCCTGGTCAGCCACCCAGGAGCCACCAGAGCATCACCTAAACTGAGTTCTGACACAAGGATCCGCAGCAGCAGTCTCGTTTGAGCCCTGGATATAATTGCTGACCACTCCACGCTGACCGCTCGTGAACCCTGGATTGCTTCATAGGGCAAGCTGCTGGTTTCAGCACAGCCTTCTGAAAATGGTGGAAGTTTTACTGGGAAAAGCCCAAGTTTCAGTGTGAAAGGATGAGACAGAGAAAAATAAATCCTTACTCCTCTGTGATTTCTTCTGGCAAAACCTCACCACGGAAGTGAGCCTTAAATAGCTCCTGGAGGCAGGATGCGAGCACTGATAACTGCTCTGAGTCGAAGTCCTCCTGGTGGGGAGAAAGGAAGGAAGGAATGAGAAGGGAAAGCAGAAGCTCAAACCCTGCCAGTCCAGCACAGGTCCGTCTGGAAGGAGGGACGCAGCAGAGTCACCACTGCTGGCAATGCACCCCACGCTGCTCAGGAGCCATTGTGCTGCTATTTTGCAGTGACGGGAGCTGCCAGAGCTGGTCACCAGCAAGACGAGCCCCTAGCTGACGTCTAGCTCCAAAGCACTTCACAATCGCTGCGGTCCACTTGTCCTCGCATGGCTAGTAATTCACTGAGCTCAGCTCTCGCAGGCTAACAGGGACCGAGGGCACTTGGTACCGAGGATTTGCACCCTGCCAAGCCCTGTCCCCACGTTCCCGCGGGGGGATAAGCAGCTCTCCTATGCTAAGAGGCCACTTGACTCTAAAGGCGGCTGATTAGAGGGACGGGATGCAACCTCCCTGCAAGTGCTTAGCTGCTGGAAAACATCCACAGCAAATCTGCTGGGCAGGGCTCGCTGTGGCCTCTCTGGAGCACAAAGCCCAGGGCCAAAAGCAAGGGAGCGTCCCAGCTGCACGGCGCACCCAGAAGCCCCCAGCAGCTCTGCAGACACTACAGCAGCTGCGTGGGGTCACAGCGTGAGCACGCCTCACCCGGTGTCCTGTCTGACAAGGGCTACTGGGGACGTTCAGGCATGGGTTATAAGGAAGCAGCACGGATGGCGCGAGCTTCCCAGATCCTCCCAGCAAGCAGCAGCTTGGGCTGTGTTTAACCAGCCACGGGCAGAACTGCTTGGTGCCATTTTGAGCTCATTTATAATTTGAGTGTCCTCAGGCTTGTGTCCCATGTTCAGCCGCAGCTCTTGGGACAGAACCGTGCGGGCTCGGAGCTGCCTGGCCCCTGTCACTCCAGCTGCTCTCGTTTTACAGCTAGACAGCAGCACTGCTCCGGGTCTGCGCTGTTACCTCCAGGACTTGATCCACGATTTCCTGCATGACCTCACACTGAGCTTCCGTATCGCTGGAGCACAAAAACAAGAGGAAATCCAAGTTACAAAGGAAGATACCGAGAGCAGGGACAAGGGGGCTTTGTGCTGAGCTGGCTCTGCTTGGGAGCCCCCAGGACCTGAGAGTGGGGGTGGCCCTGCTTTGCGCTGGTGCCAGGCTTAGAGGAAGGCACGGCTCCGAAGCACAGACTGCAGAGACCCAGCCCTGGGAGAACGCGCTGCACTGCTGCGGCACCTACTTACAAAAGTGCCCGAGGTTGTCTGCAGCAAGACAAACAAATTAAATGACTAAAAGCATCAGATTAAATGCACTTAAAGCCATAAAGCCATAAATTACGTTAAAACAGCCCACTATGCCAAGGTTTGAAAAACAATAGCTCTTTTAACCTTCTTTAGATGGAGTTAATTCCAAGGTCACTGAAAACCAACAGTGGAGACGGGGAACATGCAGACAGAGGAACAGGTACATCTCTGTCCATAGAGAACATGCCCCATGCAGAGATGCACTGACAGCCCCAAGCAGCAATAGCCCCAAAAGCCTGCGCAGCCTCCCCTCATCAATCCAGTAGCAGGGAAGGATGAAACTCAAAGCCTTTTGCCTTCCTGTCACTGACTCAGAGAAAGGCTGTAGCCCCCAGCAAATTGCTGTTGTGTCCTGGTCCGAGCCTGCTCCAAGGGCAGATTATACAAGGCTCTTAACCCAGCGCTGCTCTAAACCACCTGGGCTTTTCCTGCAGAAACTGCGCAGAGGGACCTCTGTGGGTCACAGGGAGACAAGCCACAGGATTGCATTAGCTTTGAGAGAAGGGCTCCTGGAGCAAGCAGCATTGCATAACAGGACTGTAAGGTCTTGTGTGTCACTGCCCCAAAGACACCAACATGAAATGTGACCCAGCACCAACCTTCCCTTCTGCAGCTGCAGAACCTTATCCTTCAGTGACTCATCCAGTTGGTCCAGGAACGGCGTGATATCAACAGGCTCCTCCACAATGGTTTCTTTGATCGGATGAAACCTGAACTCCCTCTTCTTCCCTGCAACAAAGGAAGCAACACTGGAACAGCCCATTTTCCCAAGCAGCTGCATCTGAGAAGTACCAAGGCAATCTCTGCTGGGGCGTTCAGTGCCCCAGGACAAGCAGCGGGTCCCCGGGGCGCGGTCCAGCCTCTGGTCTTGCCTTCATCCCTGGGAGATGTGCCCAGGTCACAGTGAGCAGGAAGGTAGGATGGGATCTGAACACAGGGGTGTCCAGAGCTGTGTGTCCCACTCCGTCCAGTTTCCAAAAGTGATGCTTTGCCTGTGCCTCAACATGCCCAACAGACACAGCTAGCTCACAGGTCTCTCTCCACCCAAGGCACAAACGCTCGCATTCAGGATTCCAGCACTGAGGTACCCCAAATGCTTTTCCACACCCGTATCCTTCAGCATCATTCCAGGTCACAAAAATGAACTGCAGCAGAGTCCAGAAGCGCCAGGGCCAACGCTGAAGTGCTCTCAGGGAAGCTGTGACTACAGGATGGGACAAGGTGGCCGATCCCTTTTGCAAAAATCCTCTCCTCTGCATGTGGCTTCTGAGCCCGTGACCCTTCCAGGGCCCCAGGCAGCCGTCACGGTGTGTCGGGACTATTGAAGACAGTGCTCCAGCACAGCCCTTCACATCCTCTACCCCATCCTGGGCCTGTGGCCCCTCCCCACCGCAGGGGTAGCCCCCCAGCACGGCGGGAAGCCCAGGGGAGTCCTACCACCAGGGCTAGGAACAGCTTGAGACGCTTCCAGCTGCAGAGCTAGCAGAGGGGATTCTGGCCTCGTGTGGGCTCGTCAGCCCCATGGCTTTGAGAGGGACTCACAGAGGCCTCCAGTGAGCTTAATGAAAACCATGTGACTGAGCAATTAGAGGCCTGAGCCTCATTAGCAGCTGTCTGAGAACAGAGACACCCTGTTCCCAAACAAACCATCCAGCACAGCATCTGCCACAGGGATTCCCAGCCATGCAGTGCAGCAGGGCTTGACACTAGTCAGACATCTAGAGAGGACTCACGGGCAGGGAAAGCACTACATTCTAAGGTGCTAAGCTCTAGGGAATCACCACCCAAGGAGACGAGGCCCAGCGGCCTTTCCTTTGAGCACGGAGCTGCATCAGCCCTGCAGAGCCTGGCTGGTGGTGTGGGAGGCTGGGAAGCAGCAGAGCATCGGGCTGAGCGCCCTCTCTTGTAGAAGGAAGCCTAGGTATTGAAAACGGGGTCTGCCTTGAGTGCGGTAATCCCCGCTGCTCATGGGAAAGGGGCTTTGAGGGAAACTGTGCTTACAGCTGGTTTTCTGGGGACCCTCCCATCACGAAGGGACCTGTGAGCCCGTGGTGGAGCACTGGCTGCCATTGGCACTGCGCCGACACAGAGGTGCTCGAGAGCATCAGTGCCCAGCTGCCTGCACCTCTCACCTTTGCTGTTCAAGTCCTCTTCATCATCACTAAATGCGGCCTCGGCGTTGTCATAGCAACTGTCATCTTTGTCTGACATGTGATTGTCCATCTCCATGGAAACAGGTTCCTCAATTTTGACTGCAAGAACAAATGCAAAGGAGTCAGAGCAGAAGTGAGGTTATGATGGCTTCTGGCACAACCTTGGGGCAGGACAGGCTTTGCTGATGAGTCACCATCACCAGGCTCTGGTTAAAGCTAAAGAGCTCTGCAAAGGGGAAGAGAGATTCTGGGCAAGTGACAGACCCTGGAAAACGCATGCTGGTGAATGGGACTCCCCGTGACTCCATTTAACCATCCCCGCTCGGTGCAAAGCGTGGCAGGGCCAGGGCATTGTCCATCTGAGCTGCCCAGCATCCTTCCTGCTTCATCCCTCATCCCCGCCAGCAGCAGAGCCCAAGTCCCCGAGCAAAGCAACAGCTCGGGCAGCCCCGCGAGGCCGAGGGGCTCGGGACAGCAGGGTTTGTTGGTGAGATGGGTTCCTTCTGCCGGAGCAGCTGATGCAACGGGAAAAACAGACAGATATGGCAAAGCAGCAGCACTCTCCTGTTAAATACAGGTTAGAAATGCTTCCTCTTTGTTTAACCTAATTAAAGTTAATCAATTAGCCTACAGAGACGAAAGGGTAAGTAGCCCCCATGGAGCAGAGAGAGAAACAGGTAGTGAGCATCTTTAACACACTGCAGGGCTGAGATGAAGGGAAATCCCAACCATCCATAAATGCAGGCACCCAGGGCTCTCCTTTCCCTGGAGCCCTGCTCTGACCTTCCGACAGCAGCTATTGCTGCGGGAGAGCTGGGGAAAGCCCTGCTGCAGCCTCCCCTTGCAACCCACCCGCTCCCTACCTTCAATGGGGGGCGAGGGCGAACTGCAGAACTCCGGGAATTTCTCCCTCAGCATGGCTCGGAGCTCCTTGTCCAGCTTGGGGTTGTCAAAGAGAGGGGCCAAGTGGCTGTGTTGGGGGTGGGAAGGGAAAGGGATGAGAAACAGCTGGGGTGCAGCCCCTGCTTCCCTACAGAGCTGGAAACCAAAAGCGAGACCTACCAGACCCTCCAGCCACTACAGTCCTTAAAGCCCTTCCCTTCCCCAACTCCTGGCAGTCCCCCAAGGGCCACCCTCCCTCTTCCACAGCCTCATTCATCCAGCGTCTTGCTACCAGCCTAAAAGCTGTGCTTGGCTCTGCAGAGCCTCTTGCCCCAACCCTGCCCCTCCTGATGCTGAGGAGAGCAAGCCACGAACGCTTCTAGAGCGTGACGAGCCAGGGAAGACGCTCAGTCTGGGCCCTGCGTAGCTGCTCCCCAGTGCACATGCAAGAGGACTTCCTCCCTTGTGTCAGGGCTTTGACTTGCACTATGGACCACAACCTGCAAGGTCCCACCTTCTTTCCTGCACATCAGCTGGGGTCCCTTCACTTTGCCACCAGTGAGACCTGTGTCACCAACAGGCGCACGGGAAGGGGAGAAGAGGCTTTACCAGGAGAGGGGAACGTGGCTGCTGCAGTTGTCTGCAGGCTGGAGCACCACAAGCAAGGCTGCTCTGCTCAGCTCGGTGACCAGACAGGTGGAGTGGCTGTGGCTTTCCTAACCCACCGCATCCCCTTGGTTCAAGGGACTGCTCTCAGGACAAGCCTCAGCATCAGAAAGACACAGCTATGGCTTATTCCATGGTTCGTACGCAATACGAATGCCCTTCGCAGCTCTTGCAGAGCCTGGAGTTCATTTTGACCAGGCTGGTGAGACTGGGGCCCTGAAAGACTGGTGCACAGCAGTTCTAGCAACATAGTAAAATTCAGGGATGTCTTACGCAAGGACTCGCTTCTCCACAATGTGGGTGAGGGAGTTGAACACGCCTTGCCGAACGTGAGCCTCCAGCGGGGGGTAGAAGTTGGGAATGATCTGAAAGCAAGAGAACGATCACATCAGTGCCACGAACCCTCCTGCCTTCCAGGACACAGCCAGGACCAGCTAAGGCCACCAGTCAGCTTGTTTGGGTCACGCTCAGAGCGGGAGAGCTCTGTGAGCGCAGCATCTCGGGAATGGTGCACAGGAGGAGGACCAGCCTGTGCCTCCGGTTCCCTACCCCACAGGACCAGCTTGCACATCTTCCAGGGATGAGAAAATCGCACAGATGCTGCCTCAGGAGCTGAGAGAGGCTCCAGGGCTTGCCAGAGACATGCTCCAAGCAGCAGCGGCTGCTGCGGGAGCAGCACGAGTAGGAGATGGGCACCCTAAGCAACATTCAGCTCTGTCCATGCACAGTCCTTTGCTTCTGGAGGGAGAAAGACAACTCCTCCCTGAAATCTGGGTCATCCCAGGAACCTTCCACCCAGATCCTCTGCCAGAAGCCAGCAGCTGCTTTTGGACATGGGCAGCCCTGGGACGGAAGCGCACAGAGCGCGCTGTGAGGGAGGAAAGTGATGCAATGCGCAGCTCTTCCAGAGCTCATGCCATGGAAAGACCCCACTTCCAAGAACTCCATCAGCCCTCCCTGGGACCAAATTACTGGAACCAGCACTCTTGGCACCGCTGCCCCAGCACTGAGGGGCACGGCCAGCTCTACTCCCCACAGCCACTGCCCAAGGAGGGCCTTGCTTTGAAAGGGAGACGATGGGTCTGACTGGGGACCATGGCAAGCAGATTTTGTTTACCCCCAGGGGACGTCACTGGGCCAAGCATTTCGTTAGGTACTAAAGGGAACAATTCAGAAGCCTTTTTCCTACTAATGCTCATCCTTCTGGAAGAGTTTATTTGCAGAGATGGGAAGTTTTACATACGTTCCCCCAGTGGCATTCCCATTAATGAATGACACATGGGCCCAAGGCTCAGCACTCCAGAAACAGCCTTGGATTTATCAAGAGACCACACGGACTCACAGAAGCCTCTGGTGGCTGGTTTTAAGAAGCAAATAATTTAGCTGAGCATCCGCAGCAGTGTGCCTGACTATGGTCTTGGCAGATCAGCAAGGGGAAAATCCCTCCTCAATTTAGCATAGGTAAGGGGAGGTTAAAAGGGCGCTCAGGCTGCCAGCAGGCACTGAGCTACTCTGCAGGCTATTTCGCAACCAAGAGGCACAGCGCAAAACCAGATGATGCACCGAGGAATGCAGGAAAAAAAAAAGAAGGGGGAACAGCTTTTCTTTGTTTGTTTCTCTGAAGAACGGGCAGTGAGATGACACGATTTTGCAGCTCGATTATCACTGGCTTTAGGGATTTATGAAATGCCCTTACTGTGGGACGCAGCAGCAACTTGTCTTTGCTCCAGTAAATCTGGGGAGTGAAGGCATCTGTCTCTCTTGTGCCTACATTGTTGGTGTCTGCCCTTTGTGACCAGCCAGCGCAGAGCAAGGGGCAGCTCGCGGGGAGCAGGCTGGGCAGCAAACCAGTTTTGGCACTGGAGGGAAGGCACTGACCTACCCTAACACGCTAGAGCACCAGCGATGGGCAGTGGGGACAGCTCAGAGGAGAGCACGGCCAAAGGACCTGGCTGCAGTCCCTAAGGGAGCAGCTCCTGGCCAGCACACTTCCACTCCTGTGCACCAGGGACAAGCAGACGAGGGCAAACCAAGCCCCAGGGGCTGATACAGTGACCAGCAGCTCTCTTTGGAGCGTGACTTCTGCACAGCTGGGTGGTTTAAGCAGATGGGAGATGGCCTGCTTGGCCGCTTCCCTCCTCACTGTCCTCTGCAGAGGAACCACACGGACCCCATTGATTGCTTTCAAAGCCATCAACCACTCAGCCCCGATCATGCAACTCATTTGGCAAATCAGGGAATTCCCTGGAGAGCGAGGGGTGGCTCACCCGGCACATGAAATCCAGCAGCGTGGCGGTGATGGCAGGGTGAGGCTTCATGGAGTGATGCATCACAAGAATGGCAGGCTCTGGAAGGAGAGAGCAGGGAGCACCATGCTGAGAGCCCCAGGGACACCCACACCACAGACCTACCCTTCTGCCCCCTGAGCACAGAGGGAACCCCCTTCTTTTGGCTCCTCCGCACCCCTGCCCTCATCTATCTCCTAAAGAACACTTGGGCTTCAAGCACCAGCCAGCACCAAGCTCCCTGCAGGCAGGAGCAGGGCTCCCTCAGTCCCTGCTCGTGTGCCCCGAGCCTGGGGACAGCCCTGCAGCCAGGCAGCCTGCGCACAGGGAGGGACGCTCTGGGGCTGGCCGCTGACCTCAAGGAAGAGGCTTGCTGCTACCACGTGGCAAAAGCCACAGTTAAAAGTGGCTCCAACAAGGCAGCTCCCCTGCAAGCTGCCAAACCCTGGGAGTTCAGGGCAGGGGAGGGAACTGATGCTCTTTGGAGATAATCTCTTGGGCTTTCCCCACCAGACCCCACTATCTGTACCAGCTCCGGAAGCCGTTAACCCCTTCTTTGACCCCTGCCCATTCAGGGAAAGACTCCCCGCAGAGTACCTATATTCATGATGCTGTCCTTCTCGGGGTTGAAGAAGAGCCAGTCATAGAATAGGGCCAGTTTGGCATTTGAAGCAGCAACGTTGGACTAGAGAAGGAAAAAAATAATAATAAAAAAATTAATTGATGAGTGCTGAGCACTGGTCCCCTCTGCACACCCAATGTGCCGGGCCCTGCTCCTGCTGCTGTGCGGGCAGGGGGTGGTGATGCTCTTCCCACCCCCAGCGCAGGGCAGAGCTGGCACCAGCTCCCACAGGCACCTGCTGCTGCTGTGGGTGTTTTCAGAGCGGGTGGGAAATTCTTGAGCAAACCTGCCTGCTTTGAAAGCAGCTCGAGCCAGGACAATGAGCAGAGCAGCAGAAGGCAAGACAGCCCGAAGACTGGCAGATACACGCCACGCGCTCTGTCTGGCTAAAACCTGGAATTGTTTATAATTGGACTCCGTGTATCATTCAGCATTATCTGCCATGCATTCATGGGCACAGCAACCGTTTCCTCTCCAGCTTCTGCTCTGTTTGACAAGCACTGCAGACCGCAGTCCTGGGTGGGATAAGGAACGAGCGGCTGGGAGGAGAGAGCAGAAGCGAACGAGGCTGTAAGGACGCCTCGTGTTGCACGCGCTCTCGCATCCCACTTGAATAGTGGAGGCCCCCAAGATTTGTACGAGCACATAAAGCAAAAGCAAGGGGCGTGACAAGTTGCAAGTGAGAAGGTTTGGGAACTACAGATTAACGGCTACTTCCCTTGCTGGAGAAACTCGCTCCCCGAGCTGCCAGACAGCAGAAACAGCTGAGGGTGCCTCTGGTCCTCACGACTCACCGTGCAGGTGGTGAGCAGCCACCCGATGATGGCCCAGCGCGGGAGGATGTCGGAGCTGAGCACCTCGTTGGAGGGGTGGACCACGCCACAGATGTAGCGTATGAGGTCGCAGCGCAGGGACTGGCTGTCAGGGGTGGACAGGTACTGCCGCTGAAACCAGTCCTGGTACCGCTTCTGCTGGCCGAACCGCACCTGAGGGGTAGGCACAGGTTTTGCTCAAGGCTCAGGGAAAGTTTAGAAAGACCACCAGAACCACCAGCAGGCCAGCCTGCCATCCTAACAGCCGCCTCTTTTGGCGGACTCCGCTTCACACCGTGCTCCCCACCAGCCCCGCACTGGCAGCATCTTCAGAGAGCATGAGGAAGCAAAGGGGCCGTTGTGCAGCGCGCTGCTGTCTCCAGCCGAGCGGACGGGACCACACGCCCCGCGCGCAGCACGCGGCGCAGCCCAGCCCAGCCCAGCGAGGGGGGAGCGGATCCGCCTGGCGTGGGAGCACAGATAAGGGTTAACCCCCGTGCTGTCGCCGCGCAGCTCCTGGCCTCTCTTGAATAGTGCTGCAGTTGTCGGAGCTCTGATAACCCACCGCATCGCAGCCATTCAGAGAAAGCGCTTGCCTTGGAAAGCGGCCAGCCAGGAGCAACGTTCCCCTGCAAAGCTGTTTTGTGCCTTTTAATGAATACCAGGGATGTCTCAGGCCCATCTACATCAGCTCCTGCTGGGCAGCCTTTCCTCCTCTTGTTGCCGTTAGATGCCAGAAGCAAAGAACACTTGCACCAGCAAAGCTCAGCCCCGGACAGCCCTTTCCTTTTAGCTGCTTGCACCATTTCACCCCGCAGAAACCTTCCCCGCTGAACCGTGGCAGCAGCAGGCGTGGGTGCTCTGCCCTGCCTCCCTGCGTGGGAACAGGGCTGGTACAGTGCGGACCCACTGGGGACAGGTGTCCTCCTCCCCCGTGCTGGCACAGGACCCCTAGGGAGTGCGAGGGACTCACCCGCGAGGTCATGAAGAGCAGCTTGGTCTCCATGTCAGGAGTGAGGCGACACGCCAGGAATTTGCGAGAAGTCCTCGACTGGAGGAGCTGCAGGACACCTGGGGAAGGACACGCAGGGGGGTCAGTGTCTGCACAGACCCACAGACAGCACCGAGCAGGATCTGGGCCGTGATTTACCAATGTCCTCAGCAGGTTTAGTTCAGAGCATAAAGCTCTGTTTACCCATGGCCACTGGCATTGGAAAGAGATCATGATTTGGGTTTGGAAAGGTCTACTAAAACATCTCCTGTCTGGAGCAAGTTTTGTCAGAGATCACTAATGAGGATGGAGGGGGGATTTGCAGCAAGGCAGGGACAAGATCTGGAGGAGGAATGAGGAAGTCCAGACACCAAGTCGCAAGCCATAACCAAGTCAGTACACTTCCCATATCTCGCCTGCTTGCCGGGGAGCACAAAGACGATCTTAGACTTGTCCCTGCTACTTGTCCCACCCCAGCCGATGGCTTCAGATGGAGCACTTGGCACCAAAAAGCAGGGCTGGCATAAAGAGCGCACATCCTGGGCTCTACCAGCACCTAAATCCAACCCCTCCCCTGGAGTAAAGGCACCCAGATGTGACAATGAAGACCAGACATAAGAAGAAACTTGTGCGTAGAGAACAGAGTGGGGAAAGCAGAAAGGGAGGCTGCAAAAGCCACTCATCATTCTCAGGCAGCTGGAAGAGGAGGAATTTATGACCCGAGCAGAGAGGCTTTGCTGCTGCTCGACAAGACCTGAAGGATTTACGGGGCAGCCAGCTCCGCCGCAGACAGGCAGGCGCCGGGGACGCCGCATGCGTGAGGTGCGCTTCGCTCTCCCCATCTGGGAGCTTTCGCCGCGCAGCCAGGTCTCACCTGGGGGATGGCTGGTGGAGGGAAGCTTCAGAGCAGAGAGAACAGATGCCAGCTCCTGCAGAGCTCAGAGAAAGGCTGGAGCGAGCTGCACGTCAGGGGAAGGGAGCCACAGGAACACCTCGCTGGTTAAAAGCTCCCGGCACAACGCAGCTGCTCGGAGGGACGGATCCTGTGCCTGGAGCCTCCCGCCTCGCTCGGTGCTGCTGGGCTCTGGCCCCAGCCATGGGAGCTTGGAGCTCAGCAAGTCTGGCTTAGATCAGAGCAACGCGAGGCTGAGCATGTGCGCCAGCAGCTGCTCGAGCTGACAGCCACCTTGCAGAGCAATTATGACATGCTCTCAACAGCCAGCAAGAAGGCAAAGAATAAGTCTTATGAAAAAGCCAACTGCAGGGGACATTATTTTGGGGAGCAGGCTCTGAAGTACGAATGAGGCGCAGGCGTTATCTCAGCTTTATGGATCGTGCCCAGGCGTTGTCTCACCTTTGTGCAGCATTGGGCAATGCCAGGGGTTGGTGGCAGCGGTGTCAAACAGGAGAAAAACGGAACCACGGGAGAAAGGGCAAAAGCCACCAGGAGTTTGCTACTTGTCAGCAGAGAACAAGTCAGGAGCGCCGATGTTAGGCCCAACTTAGGCATTGTTTTGCAGGGTCATTTGGTTAAAACTGCAGCAAACCAGGAAATCACCCTGACGGCTGCCCCTACCAGCGTGGGAAGCAAGAGAAGCTCCTGAGATGCCCGTTAGACTCCCCAGGATGCTCCAAGCATGGACACGAGCAGCTACGAAGATCCAGACAGAACTGAGAAATGCTTCTAGTAGAAATGCTTCTGGAAGAAGAGGCAGGGCTGAGCCTCCCTTAGAGCAGGACTGGGACTCCCCTGCCTCCATGAGCCCTGCAAGCTACCTCCGATACCCAGCGAGGGGAACTCGGTCCCTGCAGCCCTTCAGCTGGCAAGTCTCGACAGAGACCAGCAATGACAGGAGAGGTTCTGGAGATGGAGGAGAAGCCAGAGATCACAGAGCTTAAGGAGCATTTAATCAAATGATGCGCCGTGAGTTTCCCTGAGCATAATCTGAGATCTTTAAAGTGACGTTGACACGGCCCCTGAGAGCAGGCACTGGGGGTGGGGAAGAACACTTTAAAGCCCCATTTCCAAAGACTCGCTAGAATTGCTGCAGACAGATAATGATGTGACAGCCCCTAGAGAAGTGAATAATTTATAGCAATAAATATTATAAATATAACATTCTCTCCATCACATCTATTTTAACCCAGACTATGCAGAGTGCTTCACAGCTGAGTGTCTGACACACCAAGTGTTGAAAGCTACTGGGAGAAATGAAATCCCATTTAGAAAGCGTCAATTGCTGCATCTTCTGGACTCCTTGCTTTAGAGCTATGGAAGTTCCTTGAGGCCTTTTCTGAGAGTCTGAAGAACTAAGACATTTTGTATCTCTGGGCTCCTGCTCCACCTCACCTTATAAATCAGTTAATTAAGAAAACCAAACTACAGTTATGGAAGCGTTACATCCAGAACCAGCAATACAATCCCATGACTGTTGTTGTGGCCCAGGTGCATTCTTGTCATCTGTCCATACAATTGCCTGAACTATCTGTTCTTCAAAGCGCCCTGCAGCCAGTGCAAAGCTGATTTTGGAGGCGTCTCCTTCTAGTTAACGAGAGAGGCTCTGCAAACAGCCACGTGGGCCTCAACACTGATGGAGGTGGGATCACACGGTGTAATTATAGCGCTCGCTGCACGCTCTCCTCTAAGAGAGCATCTGGGAAGAACCCACACGCCCAGGCGTTTTGCTTCGTAATGGGCTGACAGCGGTCCCAGCCACCCACCAAAGGCACATGGGGTGGCCTGGGGCTAGCGGGGACGCGGCAAAGGCTGCTCCCTGCGTGCGGGCAGGGCAGGACAGATCCAGCCGCCCCTTCGGCCCCGTCCCTGCCTACCTGTGAACTGCGTGCTGAGGACCTGTGGGTTGTGGATGATGTCCTTCCAGAGCTGCTCAAACTCAGGTATCCTCGCAACGTTTTGCAGGAGCCGCACAAGGTCACGGCCAACCATGAAGCAGTCCATGAACTAGGGGAAGAAGAGGAAAAATCTCACCGAGTGTTTACCTGCTCCCGAGCAGGGGGAAGGGAGAATGCACTGGGGGGGCGGGAGGAGGGGAAGGGAGGAACAGTCAGTCCTTCAACCTTACCACCGGCTCCAGATGATTCACTCTTTGCACAATATCTACACTCCTGCCCCTGGCAGTCTGCCCCTCTTTTGAAGTGAGCAGGTTCTGAGAGGCAGGGTGACAGGCGGGAAGGTCAGTGGCTATTTTAAAATGTTCTCTCTCTTGTAAAGCAAACAATCAGCCCATAAATCTCACATTTTCTCTCCAGGACTGCAGCCAGTCTCTGAAGCTAAGACTTGACACTTGGTCCTTCTTGCCCAGCAAGGAGGAAGGGGAGAGCGGGCAGCGCTTGGGCGGGTGGGATGGGAGCGGCAGAGCCGCTGTGGCCCACAGGGCAAGGATGCTGAACACAGGGATGCCAGCTGGCACCCAGCGTTGGTGGCTTCTCCTGCATGAGATGGACTGAAGAGTTGCCTGGAGCTGGCTATCGTGTTCTCCATCAGCCTCCCTAAGGGAGGAGCTGATATTCCTGCAGCTATTTTAAGTCATGACAAGCAGCTGAGCAGCAGCAAGAGAATGGTTTCAAACCTTGTGGCCTGAATAGGAGACTAGAATGATGCAGCCTGCTCAAAACAGCTGCTCTCCCCCCTCAACAGCCCAGAGTCTGATGGCATAGCTGGTGGAAAATGGTTCAAAAGCTGTTCACAGCCTGCACTAGGAATGAACCACGCACCGTGCACGCTGGGGTGACCCTAAGGAACCAGAAAGTCTCACGCTTCCAGCTTTTCCTACGCAGGCACGGCACAAGGAACATGGGCAATGCCACACGCAGGCACAGACTGCCCGGGGAGGCCGGCCTCTCCTCCCAGCCGTCCCCCGGTTTGCTCACCCGTTCACGGAGGAGGGAGATGCAGAAATCCACCTCCTTCTGGCGAAGCACCTGGAGCTGAGATGTCCCGTGATGGTCCACGATGAGCCGCAGGTACGTGTACACTGCCATGGCTATCAAGATGCTGCTTTTCAGTACCCACTCTCTGCAAAGGAAGTAAAAAAAAACATTTTCAGCCACATCTTAGACAGAACCACGACAAGAAATTATATACAGAGAGAAACTCGGGCCAGAAGAAACCGAGCACAGAGGAAAGGAGCAAGGGCAGGGACTCCAGCCCGTTGTGCCACACTCCAGCCTGGAGAACGTTCAGCCACTGACTGTTCGCCCCTCCACAACCGCCTCCGTGCCAGCTGCTTGCTATGCTTCAGGGCCCCTCTTCCTCCCCCGTGAAGGGTCCCATCGCAGTTTGCCAGCCGGGGGCTCGGACCCAAGCTCTCTGGCAGGGTGGCAGACACTCACGGGAGGCACTGGGCAGATTTCCAGGGCCACGGAGGTGCTCGCTGGCACAACAATCTAAGGTATTTGCAACTGCAAGCGATAATGTGCTCAGGAGCGAGCGCAGGGAGCAGCTCCGTGAACAGACTTGGCCTCGACGCTACCACCGACTGCCACAAGAGCATCTTCACCCATCTCCGCAGCCACCTAGCAGCGAGCAAGAGACAACGCAGCAGGACGGGCTGCAAAGGATCTTCCTGCAGGGACGCGGCTCCACGCTGCCTGCCTCAATTGGCCGCTTGTGGAGCGGGTGCCTCGCACGCACCAAGCACGCAGCCAAGGCACGCGGCGCTGCTGAGCAGAAAGCTGCCCCTTCCACGGCCCAGGGGGAGCGACAGCACGGCGGCAGGGATGCCACGAAATCGGCATTTGGTCCTTTTCCTTGGCCAGCGCAGCACGTGCAGCTTGGGCAGCGCTGGGGGCAGATGAAGAGATGCTGCTGCCCCGTCTGAACCACACAACAGCACGAGGGGCAGAAGGAAAAGCACGGCTGCGACTACTGGGACGCTGGAAATGGCAAAAGGAGAGAAGTGGGGAGAAGCAGATGTGCTGGAGATCAAATACTTGGGAGACTTGTGAGAGGACGGATCTGGAGGGTCTGGAAACTGCAGCGGGACAGACATCGCAGCACAGGAATCCATCCCACCTCGGAGCAGGACAGAGGCGAGGGGACCCGGCGAGCCTTGCCAGCAGCACGAGTGCCTACAGCTGCGGTCACGCTCTGCTTTTGCACCCACGGAAGGCAAGGCAGCGCTCCGGCGGCTCTCTGCGAGCAGATTTGGTTCTCAGCCGCCTGGGTGGGTGCCGCAGCCCCGCTCCCGCGGCACAGCGCGTCCCCCAGCCGCTCCGGCTCCCGCGAGCGCCCGGCCCGCTGGGTGTGCCGCGTTCTCGCCCTCCCTTATCTGACCGCAACAATAAATACTCTCAGTCCATAAAAACGACCGAGTCAGCCTGGCTGTTTGTGCTGGATGCCAAGAACGGGCCAGGCCGGCTCGGTGCCTCTCGCGTGATTGATAACCCGCAGCATCTCCTGGCTCAGCGAGCTGTAAATCAGAGCCCCACAGAAGTGCCACCGCTGCGTGCAGCAGCTGTAACGCCACCGCCACCTGAAGAGACACCAGCCCAGTGGCAAATGAGTCAGCTGTCCTAAATCACTGGAGGGAGCCTGGGAAGACGTGAAAGTGTTTGCTTTCCCAGGCTCTCCTCGCTGCATCTAGCTGGATGCTAGGAGCTGATTAATTAGTCGGCTGGGCGGTTTGGCCAGGCGGCGCACGGCGCTGCGCGAGGTTACGTCTAGGGAGGATGTGGAAGTAATTAAGGCCGGGATCCCGGTGGGCTGTCAGGTCAGCATCTCCCCCTTTCCCAATGAGAGCTGTGCAGAAAATAAAAATGCTGTCAAAGGGGGTCAAAAGCCGCCCACAGCCACAGGATTCATCGATCCGGCAGGCAGAGAAAATGAAAACACTTGGAAGGAAGCTTTGCACGCATGCAGCCATCAGCAGCGAGCAGCGAAATTATCATCTGGCTTTCGAGAGGTAGAGGACTTGCCTCCCCTCCAACGCGGGCAGTGCTTGAGGAACAGCTTTGTTGTTACCGTTTTTAATTAAACCAAGCACTCAACACTCTGAATGTGCAATCAGATCTTCACATGCGTGGCTTTAATTAAAGCTCTGGCTTTCCCCTAATCAAAGTGCATAAATCCCAGCAAAGAGCTGCAGGTTCTCCTTTGGGCTCACTCCCAGTCCTCAGCTCTCCTCGTGCGCAGTTTCTGCGCTGCTGCAGTATGTACCACGGACACTCCAGCAGCACCTCCATCAGGGGCTGAGCCTTTTCCTCTCACATCTGCTCCTCTGTCAGACTCCTTGAGCGATCAAGCTCAGATATTACTTCATGCACTGGGCTTTCTCCTGCAGACCCAAGGCCAGATGCGGATTTGGATCAGCAGTGAGAAGCTATTTCTCCCACAGTCCAGCTGTTTGCGGTTATTTGTTTGCAAGACAAAAGCTGTAACGTGCTTTGGCGAGCCAAGCAGTGCTTCAGAGATGTTCCAAGGCGCGGACTGGCAGCAGCGAGCAGCACCAGCGCACGGCGAGACCACACCAAGAGCGGGTAAGGCTTGGATGCGGCTGGGAACGGAAGAGCTGAGCCTAGCACAGAGGGAGCCGGGGAAATACTGTGAAGGAGCAAAGGTCAGACAAGCCCAGGAGATCTCCGAGGGTCTCTCCTTCACACTTCTACAGCGAGCGTGCACAGCGGGGCACTAGATGGCACTCACAGCAGCACGCATCAGCACAGCTATTCACGGAGAAAAATCACTAGGACTGTTAGCGGTGGCCAAATAAATGCTTTAACAACTTGATTGTTAACCACAGTAATAAGCGATTTTAGGAGAATCGCTGCTATTATAGACAGCGCTTGGTGAAAAGCTATAGGCTATTTAAAAATAATGACTCTGCCCAGTTGAGGGCTGCAGCTAGGAATTCTGCTTATCATCAATTAGCGGCTGCTTTGCCAACAAAGGACAATGCTGAACCCATAGGACAATACTTCCCAGATGGCTTGTCCACAACAAATTAAAGTTGCAGCCCCAATGAAGCAGGAGCTGTTAAAACACAGGAAGCTTTTTGGGCAATTAACTCTGTCCTACTCCTCCGAAAGGAACACCTCCCCCGCAGCTCAGGAAACACAGGAAGAAAATATTCCTGGGATGCTGCTCCGGAGCCACGCGTGCTCCTCTGCACACAAGGTGCTCCCATCCCAGCGCCCAGGTGCTGCACGTAGTGGAACTGCCGCGTCCACGTGCAATGGACGCGGGAGGCTGCAGGATAGATATCGGCAACTTCGGGAAACCCTCCCACACACAGCCTGCAGCAAGAGGGCTTTGCGAGCTAGAAATTCGTGCCACAGCCTGGAAATATGCTCGGTGACACAATAAGGGAATGCAGAGGTCTTTTGCACAGGAAACCCCATCGATGCACTCCCACTCAGGCTGCCACTGCCAACGCCGCCCCGAAACCTGCCTCTTCTGCACAGAGCAGGACGAGAAACCCTGCTGGCCGGCAGGCAAGGAGCGCTCTCACCCGCTTAACGCCTGGCTGCTGCTCTCTCCCGACGGTACCAGCCTCCGCCAGCGCCTCCCGAGCAGCCGTACCTTTGCTCCGTCAGTATCTCCAGGACGTTCTCAGCCAGCCAGATATTCTTCGCCGTCACATCCCCGCCTGAAAGCGGAAAAACAATATAGGAGAGAAAAAACAGTTAGACTAACAGTGTGGTTTTGCTGTCGGATTCAACTGGACCACTGATGGCTTCAACCCCCGTACCCCCAGCAAGGCAAAGCTAACGAAGGGCTCTGGAGCACACGCTCCTCTCTGGTCCTACTCCGCCTGCTGCACACGCTTGGCTGTTCCTAGATGTACCAATAGCATGTTTCTAAGTATAAGTGTAGCAAACCAGCTTTCTGTTCAGGGATCAAGGGGGTCTTTGCTGCAACTGCAATCTTGCAAAAGAACCGTGATCATCTGGAATATGGAGGCAGGAATTATCCTTTCTGGAAAGCAAAGGAGAAGCCAGAAAGGGGTGAGATTCAGTAGCTGGAAAAAAGAAAACATTCCCAGCTGCTGAGCCTACAAAAGGCATACAGCATCTGCAAAGAATGCCCAAACGCTCCAGCAAAGGCCAGGTGTCAAAGCAGTGTCTCGCCCTCTCAGCGTGGCCCTTCAGCACGAAGCTGGAGCCTGGGGCCAAAGTCACGAGGAGCAGAGGGGACTCCTGCTGCAGGGCCACCGCAAACTGCTAAAGCAGGCAGGCCAAAACAATGGGATCATAACAATTAAGGCATCATAAAAGCGGTGAGAATTGAGACAGCGGCGTCCTTCCAGAACAGAAGGGGCCCTGAACAGGGAGGTGTAAGCGAGGGGAAACAAGGGATGCCTTCAGCAATAGTTTTTAAAATGCTCTGTTTACACTGGGACAACAGGGCCAGGACAGCTTGGCTCACGCTCAGGACTCTGTTCCCTCCCTCCCCGTTCTTCCTCCCCTTAAGAGCAGACATGGCAATTTCCAATCCAAACTGCCCAGACCCGTGTCACGGGCGCACACAATAAAAACACAATGTCAGGTTTTACGGTGGGACATTAATTCCTCCACCGTGGACGTCAGTGGCCAGCACCAGGGCTGAGCAGAGAACACGGAAGAGGCACCGTTCCTGTGAATCCGGAAAGGCGTGCGCGCGCGTGTGTGTGTGTGTGCACGAGCGTGGGGTGCTTACACCGGGTCCGGTGGGAACACGCTACGGGCTGCCATACGGGCAGCCCCAGCTCCCTGGAAGAGTTGTTGGCTTTACACCACGTCTCCTGCATCTCTGATGAGTTACAGGGCTCTTGGCATCCCGCAGGTCAGAGCGGGAATCAAGGATGACCCCGGTGCTCTTGTGCAGCGTGACAGGGCGCGAGCTGGCAGCAACAGGAACCAATACGCTTCCTGCTCCAGCATTTGCCAGAAGCCTCCTGGCTCTCTCTGATTCACTCCTCGTAGAGGCTGCTGGGAGCAACAAACTCTTGAGGGCTTATCCTCTGCTCCATCCTCCCTGGAGAGATTTCCTCACCAGACAGGTTGGGGCAGGCTGAGCGCCTGCCAGCGAGCTCTGCTCCTGCCTGTCCTGGCTCCTGCGACACGGGAAGCCTGTCTGGACCTGGCTGCACAGCAGCCCAGGCTCTGGCTCCGACTCCAAGCGCAGCACACCGCGAGCCCTGGTACGCGCCCAGCCTGATGGCACGAGCAGGCGGATGCAGGCAGACCCCGCTGCCTGGGGTCGCAGAACCCACCTGCAATCTGCTTCATGAAGGTCATGCAGACGCCATCCGCACCGAGCACGCCGCTCTTCACCAGCTCCCGCAGCAGCCACACCAGCTGGATAGAGGGAGAGATGAGCGCGGATTTCACCAGACCCTCCCGTGACACCACCCTGCAACGCCACAGATGCCGCGGTGGCAAATGCCACTGCCATCCCCTGTCAGTGTTTCCCTTCCATGACGTGGAGCAAAGGAGCTTGTCCCCAAGCCCCCCCCAATGCCCTCTGCTCATCCTCTGCCAGGCTGGCATGACAGGGGCGATTCTGGGGAGAAGACCTCTCCTCACCTGGGTCCGACAGGTGTCCTGCAGCTTCAGGTACTTCTCCATGAGAATCTGGTTGATCTTGTTGAGAACGATGTTCATGCCATCTCGGCTCACCAGTGCCAAGTCCCGGTAGCACTGCAGCAGAGAAGAATAGCAGGAGATAGATACAGATAAAGGACTGTAATGGAAAGCATACTTTTTTTTTTTTTTTTTAATCAAAACCTGATTAGATAACAGCAAATAAACTAATCTCAGGGAAGGAACATCAAGGCAGGCAGGCTCCATGGGGTGACCTGAATCAGCATCCCAGGGCCAGGCCAGGCAGAGCCATTAATCCTCTGGGGCATTAAAAGTGACGGCTGGATGCACTGGATTTAGCCCCAGGAGCCAAAGGTTTCTCACCCCAGAACAGACACTGTTGGGTGGCTCACAACAACCGCCCCCGTCCCCTCATCCCAGCCTTCCCTGGACTCTGCCACGGCTCTGGAGACACCAATAACAGAGAGGAAAGACAGACAACGGTCCCTAGGAAGGATCAACGAATAAACAGTCCCATCTAGATAGGGCGAGGGAGGACCTTATCGACCAGCAGCCAGGCAAAACGTTGGCCAGAGAGCAAAGGTGCTGGCTCTCCCTTCCCCTCTGGTCAGGACAGCAGGGGGTGGAGGGCGATTAGGAAGTAATTAGCTGTAGTTCTGCATGAATGTTAATTTGTGCCGGTAAATGTCATGATATTCCAGAGAGCAGGGGTCTGGTCCCTGCATCCTCCTTTGGAGAGTTAATGAGGCCTCAAAAGATCTCTTTGATTAGACTCCCTCTGCTCAGGCTTTCTCCCTCCCTTTTTCATACAGCGTTGTTTAAATAAATAAAAACAAAACAAAACCGAATCCAAGAGGCGTAGACTTTTTGGGGCCTTTAATTACTTTTGAAATGCTAAACGAGTACCCACAGAGCAGAGCCAGACTCCACGTCTCCACACAGACTGCTACCTGGCCAGGAACGCAAACCTCCCTCCGCTGCATCAGCTTCGGAAAAGCAACACGTACATCCCCGCCATGGGAAAACGCCTGGCACGAGGCAGTCCAGGACACGGCCAGCCCGGGATGCCCAAGTTTCCCTGAGGTCTGCCTGGACTCAGACGAAGCTTTTCCTCCGCTGTTTGGAAAATGCCAGGGCTGTCAGGCCCCTACCCTGCCTGGATCCTACCTCCTCCTGCACTTGATTATGGGGTCAGGGCAACCACCCATTGCCCTCGCATGGCTCTCTCGCAGGCAGGTGCATTTCTGCACTCTTAGGAGCAGCAGCGGGATGAACGTTTTTCATCTTAGGAGCTTTTCTTGGCAGTCAGGAGCTTCTTCTGTGTTCAAAGAACTCAAGCTTTTCTGGGTGGAACACCTGGCCTTTGGGTTTCTGGTGGCCACGTGGGAGGTTCAGTGTCCACTTCTGCATTTAAAGCCACTTTGAGGTCCTGTGATACAGCCCTGGGAGCGTGGATTAGCTCCCGACTGGCTGGGCTGGCTCCGGCAGGACCCTCCGGAGAAGGGCTGGAAGAAGCAGCCAGAAGAGAGACTCCGAAGAATTCACTCCAGTATTTAAGTCCCAGCAAAAAGGACATCATAATCCTATTAGCTATGGAAGTTTGGCAGCTCTTCACCTTGCTTACTGCAAACTTCCTCAAACGCCACAAACCCTGCAGAAAACCAGAACACAAAGCACACAAAGGACGTTGCTGATGCTTGGCCCAAAATACAACCGGGCAGAGGAGCATGAGTCCCACCTCATCAGCGTCACAGCGGTATGGCATGTCACTGACTGCTTGCTTAGACAGGTCAGGCTGGACCCCTACCTAACAGCCTCTGGCAAAGGGATGGCAGCGATAATCCAAAGGAAGGTGCTTGGAGAAAATCTCCAGGGCTCCAGTGCTGAGGGGGTGGGGAGAGAACCTGAATTTCTTGATTATTGCCAAGGTTGCAAACAATCCTTCGTCTCCTCCCCGCTGCTCTCGGCAGATCGGAGCCGCCGCTCGCACAGGCCATTTAATTAACAGGAAGGAACAAATGATAAATGTTTGCTTTAAATGATGGAGCGGGGGGGAAGAAAACAGCCACGGAGCGGAGGACAGAGGCCCCCCCAGCACCCGGGCTGCAGAGGCAGACGGACTCCGGAGGAGATGTCAGGAGCTCGTCTGCAGGGAGGGCTCCGTGCACTCTGCTCCCAGAGCCGAGTGTTAATTAAAGCGAGAGGTGCCAGGCGGAGGAGGGAGATCTGACAGATCAGTTGCTGTCACTTTGATATTTGAAGGCGGTCAAGTGTCCCTCCCCACAGCTGGACAAGTTTAGCACAGCTAATCTCTCCTGGCTGGAGTGTCAAGGCAACAAAGGGGAGGAGGAGACCCGCGCGCTTCAGCCCATCGGCAGGGCTGGCCGCCGCTCCTCCGCTCCATCAGCAAGCTGCCGGGGCAGCTCGAGCCCCCTCCCGAGAAGGAAGATGTTTTAAACAACCTCCCCGGGAGGGAAAAGGCGGCACCTCCACCTCTGAGCCCCATCAGCACGCGGGGGCCAGACGCCCGCTAACACACACAAGATGAGCGAGCAGATGGCACGAGATGCCTCGGCTAGCGTGCTGGGGCTGCAGCGCACGCTGCACAGCCCTGCCTGGCTTCTAGGGCAACAAGCACGGAAGCACCCTTGAATGCAAACACAGCCAGCTACAATATCCTTTTTTATCCTTTTTATCTACCACTTCCACGCCATCCTCGCTGGGTTTGATGCTCCCTGATGCCACGCTCATGTGCCGGACCAAGGCTGGGAATCTCCACCCGTGACCAGAGGTGGGAACGGGTGCTGCAGATGACCAGGCCTGGCTGTGCTCAGCGCCCAGGACCTGGGAGCTTCTTGCCGGAGGATGGACAGAGCTCTGCCCGTTGTGTGATGATTTCAAAGCTCTCTCAAGAGTCCTGCAAGATGCCCTATCAGTCCAGCAAGCGTTAACCCCTCTTTGTAGGCATGGGAGCAAAGGCAAGGAGTAAGTCACCCCCAAAGCCTGGCAGAAAAGCACTGACTGGCTTCCTGTCCCTGCTGTCTGGACACAGGGCGGGTGGCAACAACAGATGACATCAGAGCCCAGCAGACTGGCAGATCCAATTACTCCCTAAGAAAAGTAACGTGCTCCGAAGAGCAGATCTGACAAGAGCAGGAGGACCAGCCACATCTCATTACCGTGGCCATGAGCAGCAGGCATGCCCCCAGCCTGCCAGCACCTCGGTCACACGGAGCCAGACCGCTCGCCCCTTGCCAGAGGAAATTACGGAGGGGAAAGCACTGGAGAGGCTCTGCTCAGCCCCTTGCAGCGCAATTGCCACGCAGGCTGAATGCTGGAGCTCGCCACACTCACTCTGCCTTTGCTTCCATTGCACCGAAGCCCCCGTCCTATGAGTCCTGTGCTACCTACGCTCAGCTGACGCTGTCTGGATACTCCCCACCAGCTGTGGTCCACCACGTCCTGGAGGAGAGAAGAGCATTTTACTCGAGGCGAACCCTTCAGAAGGCCATCCTGCTGGTCAGCAGCAAGAAATATTCTTTGGCTCCCACACCGTGCCGCAGTTTCTTGGAAGAATGATGCGCTCAGCCGCGCTCTGAGACCCAGCGGGATTCAGCCTCTCTGGGTTTGCAAGTCCAACATCTTATGTTCAGTGCACGAGGCGGAATCAGGCCAGAGCCTAAGGACCGCAGGGCTGGGGACTCTGCAAACAGGGTTTGGGAAGGCTTTAAGGAGACAGAGCGAAACACAGCCATCTGACTGAAGAAAAACCTGACTTGCACTAGCGCTGTAAGCAGTCAGGCCTAAAGACTCCCAGGAGAAGTGTGTTTTGCTTTTAAGATGTAATTCCTGGGGAACAGAGCTGTAACTTCATTGGCAAGGACCGTCCCATCTAGCAATGCCAAGACAGCCATGCGTTCTGGGAGATAATCTGGATCTATGGCTTTGGTGGGGAGAGCTCTGCCCTCGCAGCAGTGATTAAATCAAGAGAGAATATTGCATGAGTCACCTTCAGTCCAGCGCAGCGCCAGGACTCGCAGCGCATCCCTAATGGCACGCCACTCCGCTGCGCTCGCAGCAGATGCTGCCGACGTCCTGCTTTGAGGCTGCTTCAACCCTTTTAAATTCTGAGCAACACCTGTTTACTGAAACACATCCAAACCAGGGCCCCCTGGGTACCGCTCGCCACGCACAGCCCTTCCAACAGTGCTTTTGGTTTTCCTTTTAGCTGCTACACGTAGGTCTGGTTTCTATAACAGAACATCAGTTTCAGCTCCCTCCCCAAGCTCTCCCAGTTTGCAGCAACAGTGCCAAACCCGTGTCCAAGATCTTTAGAATACAAAGCATTCATCTTCACGTAGGTGACTAACAGGAGTTTTAAAATCACAGTTTACAGCAGTGTTAAAGAGTTACTTAAAAATTAAATCTGGTCTGTGAATTTAATAGAAGTGAACTGCTAATATGCAATTTTCTCTAGGAATTGAACGTGTTTCTTCTCCTCTAGAGTCTGATTATTTCTGTAGGCATCTACACCCAGCCCCCAGCATGCAAATCCGTTCTGGGCCTCCAAAGACAAGGCAGAAACTGGGAAAGGGTTTATAGTTTCTTGAAGACTCAGTACTCGCCTCCCACAATGAAAAACAATTAATTCTAGGGCTGTGAAAGAACCCAGCCAAGCTCCCTTCCCTGGTGGCAGTATCTGCATTCCCCTAGCAGCAGCTGCTGCAGCGCCTGTGCCACGTGGACGTAACAAAACCAGAAATGGTCCAAGCAAAGTCATTGCCCTGCTACAATAAACATGGCTCAGCACTGAGGATTGCAGCCAGGCGCCTGCCGGTGCCTGCACAAGACCAAAAGCTTCCACAGCTAGAAACCTCTCCAAATCCCAGGCTGCCTGGAAAGCAAAATCCCTCGTGAATAAACTTTCTGTGCTCATCGACGGGCGTATGCGTGCCTTACCTTCTGTGCCTGAGCAGGTTCGGTCAAGACCAGAGTGAAAAGACCCAGGCAAATCTCCTCGTGCTGGGTGGTTCCTTTACATATCTGCGAGAGAAAAAGCAAGCGGCATCTGTGAGCAGGTGAGAGACAGGATGTTAGAGGATGGTCAGTAAAGCAACTGGAGGGGGAAACCTTCCTCAAGGCTACGAAATGGATGGTCAACAGAGCAACCAGCAGCCCGCGAGGAATTCAAAGGATCACAATAGGGTACAGATAATGCACAGGGTCTCCCCAACATTTGTACGCATTTGCAAAGTTAATGCTGGTGCAAACCTCTCACGGTACAGAGAGCGTTCCAGTGATTTTAGCTGCACCATTTCAGGATATCTAGTTACTTGTGAACAAAACACCCCAAGCCCAGCAGATCAGGAGCACCAGCAGGAGCTCTGAGCCTTCTCCTGCTGCTGGGGACCTGCGCAGGCTCTTCTCAGAGGCTTCTACAACCTGTTTATCCACGTGGGAAAGCACTTCACGAGCTTCCAAGCCTTGAATCCAGCCTGGGTTGCCAGCCTTTTCCCATTAAGGGGAGGCAACTTTTTACCACTGATTCCAAGGGCCCAAGGTGTTCTGGGGAGGAAAAAATGCAACTAAAATGTCTGGGAGCCCATTAAGATGTCACACGACAGTTTTCCTTATACGGTAACATCTGCAGCTTGCTGGCAAGTATTTTAAGACTATGCAGAGTTAGAAATAAATGCTCCATCCTTCAACACAAGGACTGAACCTGCCCTTTCCAGTGGTCTGGAGTCTGGCTGTTTGGAGGCCAAGAAAAAGCTGATCTGAGCAGTGCAGGAGTACAAAAATATACGAGAAACGCAAACCCCCGGAGCACGTGCGCAGTGACAGACCCTGGGGTGCACGTGCGCGCAGCACTCGTACGCTGGCGGAGACGCACTCAGCCAGGTTTCAGCAAGAAATTGCACCCCAGGTTGGCTTCCAAATACATTACTAGACAAGGATTAAAACGATGATGTTGTTTTGTCTTTTAACCGTAATAGCTCCGAGAATCCTTGACAGGTTGAGAACAGCGAGAACGCAGCAGGCTCCATTCCCCAGCCTCTTCATGTCTGCCTGTTCTTTGTGCTTGTTCATAGCTGGCATGCCCGCTCTCTCTGAGATCTGTGCAGGTACAATGTACCCCAAATTATTTCTTCCAGGCAGGATTTCTCATCTCCCAAGGAGATGACACTTACGTGAGCGTTAAGGGCATCGTTCGCTTCCCTCTCCGACAGCCCGTTGGTCAGCGAAGTCACGATGCCCACGCACCTCTCCAGCCTCTGAAACAGACAAAAGCCAACGTCACGGTGGGAGAACGAGCACCCCGCAGTCACGGAGGCTGCTTTGACCGCCCCACAAACACCCAAACGGACAGAAAACCAGCGGCGACACAACAGGCATCCTCAGCTCATGTCAAGCCCCCAAACTGCCTGCCAGCTGGGGAAGCGACTGCTTCACAAACGCTCATGTATTCGCAGGTTTGGGTTTTAAATACTAAATACTCTGCTGCTGACAGCACTCAAAGAGCCAAAAAGTAAATACATTATTATTCAGTGATACTAATACTGATGTCATTTAGATACGAGGCCAAGGCACGGGCATGCAAAGGCTGATTCGAGACAAGCTCCCTCCGAGCAGGAGCCACCGAGCTGCCTCTGGCCCCTGCACGGCCAAGCCGGAGCAGCCCCGGGGCTCTGCAAGACCCCTCGCTCCCATTTAGCAGCCTGGAAACCTCCTGCTGGAGTTGCTTAACATCTGGGTGACTTCTGGCTGAGAACGAACAGCAGGAGCAGATGTTGTCACGCAAGCACCCCTAGTCGTGAAGTGACGGGAAGAGCCACTCCAACACATGGCACTTTACGATGGCGCAGGAGTGACAACGCTGGAGAAGCAAACGGCAAAACCTTCCACTCGAGAGAAATCCGAGTGGTTTTTAAACAGGATTTTTGCAAATTAATTCTCCTACAGCATCAGCTGATGGCTTTGGCTGCTTCAGCGGCGAACACAAAACCTTCACCCAGCCCAAAGCAACGCCGGAGCTCACTGCTGTCTCTGCCCAGCCCAGCCCCTGCTTGCCTCCCACAGCACGTGCTGAGCCCGTTGGTGATGCCCAGGCGGTTCCTCGTGCTGGAGGAGATCGGCTCCCACAAGAACAGCGGAACACGGGGGAGACAGCGGGGCTCAGCCACCCCTTCTGCGTAAAAGCTGAGGTTTGCATCTACGGTGGCAGAAACACACATGCCGGCTCACACTGAGGAATTTCGGTGGGTTTAACTCGGGCTCGCGTGCACCGCCAGCGCCCATCTCTCCGTGCCCGTCTCCGGTGCGGGGAAAGCCCGAGCAGAACGGAGTGGCACCGAGCGCCAGGCGTCGTGCCGAATTAAACTCTTCCCTAAACAGACACGTCGCCTCGCGTCCCATCGGCTGCCGGGCCCGGCGCTGGCAGTCCCACAGCATCCACGCCGGGGCTGCAGACCCCACGGGACCATCCCTGTCCCTGCCACAGCAATCGCTCGAGGTCTCGCTTCCCCGAGTTCCTTCAGAGCCTGCGGTTAGCGGAGCGGCGAGCTGCTCGCAGCAGGGAAAAGCGGCAAACGCGGTCTAAGGCAGGCAATAAGCAGGTTACAAGGAGGTTATTTCTGCACAGTCGCTTCTTGATTAAAATGCAAGCACGTCACCCAGATCGTGGAACCTGATTAGCGGCTCCTTTGCATATCAAAGGGGCTGCAGTGAAGAAGCTATTGAGAAAGGGGTCAACAGTTCTCCACTCGGAGGCAATATGAAAGAAGATGTACTGGTCAGTAATGCAGAGATAATGCCTTTGTGAAACGGGCTTTGTTCGGGGCCCAGCGATGGCATTATGAAAGAGCAATGGGGCAAAACCCATGAAAATCTCAACTCTAAAGCAAATGAGTTATTTGAAAGGGAGGACAAGATCCAGAGGCTGAAAGACAGAGTTAGAAAAATCCCAGTGCGAAATAAGACAACTTGTTGGCAGATAATGCAGCCAATGAACCACCAGAAGAGCCGTGCAAGGAAGTTCAGTGTCAAATAATGTCTTTGATCCGAGACCTGCTGACAGCCTGACTGGCTCAGGGCTCGGCGTTCCCTTCTTGGGATAACCAGGAGACACACCAGCTCGCTGCTGCCAGGTATGCAAACTATTTGAAAACCAAATTTCTACCTTTGAGCAGCTTGAACAGTTCACGTTCCAGTAACAAGCTCTACCAAAACCCACAGCAGTTCGAGAGGACAATTTCTTCGCGTCAACACCTGGGATGAGATATGTTTTTAGGAGCTCCGGTCCTCCCAGTCACCTTTTTCTGCCAAACAGATGTGCCCAACCTGCTGCTGGGGGTTCCCAGATGTGGCAGCCTGTTTACTTGGAAAACCTGACGCACCATGAACACGCGTGGTTTTTCCTGTGCATGCTCTGTTTCCTGTTTGTTGGAGTCTTAACGCGAGAAACAAACTTGTGGCAGTAAACCCACCAGCGCTGACACGCTTGGGAGTACGATTAATAATTTTTGCTGAAAGCGCTGCTTTCCAGCAGCTTAGAGGTAGGCAGGGAAGGAAGAATTGAGGAGAAGCCTGTGGAAAGCCTTCTCGTTTGGTCACTTCACCAACCTGAGCTCCACGGCGCCCGCAGCGGCTCCGTCACCGCCGAGCAGAGCCGATGCCCGCGGCGTACCACGGGGCTGAGCTGCCTGGAGGATCCGGGGCCAGCCCCGGAGCCCAGCACAGCGCCGGGAGGACAGAGCTGTGCGGGGCTGAGGCTGGGAACGTTCTGTCCAGACCTGGACAGGACCCAAAACACACACGGGGACCGCTGAGTGCTTTGAAGGAATATAAATACACTCTGAATGGCTAAGGACAGCTTCCAGACCTTGAGACCTAGCTAATTCCAGTTACCATCTTGTTTTTCTCCTATAATTGAGATCCTGCACGATTTTTTTTTTTTCCCAATCTGCACAGCTTCAGATGCGCTTGTTTCCATCACGCAATAACTAACCAGTCTCTCCCACAAGCCTAGCTGCTCAGGAGGGCGCACAAGGGCCCTACAGGGGCTCAGAGACGGTCCCTGAGGACTTTATGAATTTACCAGGAGCCAGGTGTGACCCAGCGCTGCACAGGGGCCGGGGCGATGCACCCGCTGCTTCCAGGCCCCCGCACCGAGGGCTCCTCCCCAGCAACAGACCCCAGCAGTCCTGGGGAGACCCCAAAACCTTCCCCACCTGTAGGAACAACCCCTGCGTTCGCGCTGCGGGAAGGAAAGCCCAACGGGAGCTGGGAAAGCGCAGCTGTCACTGGGGAGCTGAGAAGCCCGGGCGGGTCGGGGAGCTTCCAGAGCCGCAGGAGAGCCGAGCCCTGCCGCTGCTCGGGCAGGAGGCGAGCATCGCATCGCGCCCCGTGGCGGGGGCTTCTCCTCGGCGAGCTCCCCCTGCACGGGGACGGGCGAGGGGTGCAGCGTGTGTCCCCCTGCCCGCACCTCGCCTCGCCCAGCCCGTAACCCCCCCCCCACC